>CAUYUJ010004336.1:220772-248272 GCA_963575745.1 Prorocentrum cordatum
GCGGGGCGTGGCTCGACGACGGCGGCGGCGGCGGCGGCGGCGGTTGTCCGAAGACCTACGGAGCTTTGTGGGCCCCGGAAACGGCAGGGCCGTTTTTTCACCGTTTCCATAAAAAATGCCCCTTGAAAATGGAAACGGCAAAAAAACGGCGACCCGAAACGGCAAAAAAATGGCTCCAGGATTGGAACCAGAGCCAGAACCGGTCAAAAAACGGCGACGGAACCGGTAACAAAACGGCGTCGGAACCGGCAAGAAAACGGCAAGAAAATGGCAAAACGGAACCGGCGAAAAAATTGCCTTGTCGTTTCCAGGGCCCACTAAGCTACAGAGGCCCTTCGAAGCTTGGAATGCCGTCGATGGCCTTCGAAAGGTGGCGGCCACGACCACGGCGACGGCGACGACGACCCCCCAATGCAGACATCGGCACCAGGAACCGTCTTGGGGTGTGGCTCGGGCAGACTTGCGCAGGGAATGGCCCCGTGGCGACCAGAGAGCCTCCCTGAGGCCCGAAGAGGGATCACGAAGAGAAAATGCCTGGATCCTGGAATAACCACGACGACCGCGAACCTTCAGAGGATCTTGAAAACTGTCGAACATCGTCGAAAAACGTCGAAAGAGGCCTTCGGAAATCGTCGAAGAGGCCTTCGAACACCGAGGCCCTCGAGCAAATCGTCGGAGGTCGTCGGCGGCGACGCCGACGACCGCGAGGGCGACGGAACACGGGCGAATGGCCGGCGGCGGCGGTCGCGAAGTGCTTGGGTCCTCAAGCCTGGACCCCCGAGGTACGACGACGGCGACGACTCCCCGTGCGGCCACGCGCCGAGGGTGGTAGGGAGATGGGGGGGAAGATGCCTCCTCCTCCTCCTCGTCCTCCTCCTCCTCCTCCTCCCCCTCCTCCTCCTCCTCCTCCTCCTCCTCCTCCTCCTCCTCCTCCCCCTCCTCCTCCCTCCTCCTCCTCCTCCTCCTCCTCCTCCTCCTCCTCCTCCTCCTCCTCCTCCTCCTCCTCCCCCTCCTCCTCATTCTCCTCCTCCTCCTCCTCCTCGTCCTCGTCCTCCTCCTGCCCGCGCCTTCTAAGAAGCAGCCTCCTCAGAAGCCTTCCCCCCCCTCCCCCCCGTTCCCCCGTGTGCGCGCCGCCCAGGGGAGGCGAGGAGGAGGGGCAATTCTACTTAGGAGGGGAGGAGGGAGGAGGAGGGGGGCGAGGACGAGGGACTTAGGAGGAGGGAGGCGAGGAGGAGGGAGGCGAGGACGAGGAGGAGGAGGCTCAGTTTACCAAGTGCGCCGTCCTCCTCTGGGGAGGTTGCTTCAAACACGACCCCGTGATCGGGGCACTCAGTGTGCCCGACGCCAGGTGGGGGGGAGCCCCTCGAGAGGGGCGTGCGAATCACCTCCTTACCAGCACCGGTGGACCTGGCCTCGCTCGGACGTGTGCATTTTTCTTCGGCGAGAACCATCGAGGACCATCCTGGACCATCGAGCAACACAACACACACACACACGAAACCGACAAATGCACGGGAAATGGACGCCCGAGCGACGGCAAGTGGGAGGCAGGCCCCCCTTCTCCAGCGTGCGCGGCGCATGCGCCGGCGAGCTCTGTCTGGCTCAGGGGCGCCACTCTTGACAAGTGGCGGTGCCGCGCGATTCCGCCACCGCGCTCGGGCGTGCGACCGGGTGGGGCTGGGCCCCTGCTTGCCTCCAGGGTGCCCTGGGTTTCCTGGGACCTGATGTCGTTGCTATGGAAAGCGTGACGCTCCCATCCCGAAAATCAATGGGCGTCCTGGGGTCTCAGGATTGAGTTTCTTGTGGAAGGTTTCTTGTGGGCGGGCCTCCACTGTAGGGGTGTGCAGGGCCGTTCCCCGAACTCCGCGCGGACTTCGGCGGTTTCTGCTCCCGTGCTCTCCCGGCCTTCTGCTACGCAGAGGGGGCCTTGCACCTGGGCCTTCTTCTTCTTCTTCCTCCTCCTGCTCATCCTCCTCCTCCTCCTCCTGCTCCTCTTGATCCTCCTCGATCCTCTCCAATCCTCTTTGATCCTCCCTCCCTCCCTCCCCCCTTCCCTCCTCCCTCCCTCCTGTATGCCAGAGGAGGAAGCGATGCAACCACAGTAGCTTCGCGTCGTGCCGACCAGGGGCGACCCCGCCGCCGGCGTTCGAGGTATCGAGCGCCGCCGGCGGCCCCACCCCCTCTGCAGACGGGGCGCTGACTCGGAGGTCCGCGCGGATTTCTCGGATCCGCGCTGGGGACCCCTGGCGGCGCCGCTGGTGCGCGCCAGGGAGGGGAGCCCAGCGCGGATCCAAGAAACCCTCCGGACCTCCGTGTTTTTATGTTTATGCCCTCGTTTGGTCCCGTGTTTTCAAAAAAATGATTCGACTCGAATCGGACTCCGACTGGCCTCCTGGCATCGCTCGGACGTGTGTATTTTTTTTTCGGCGAGGACCCTTGAGGACTATCCTGGACCATCGAGCAACACAAAACACGCACGAAACCGAAAAATGAACAGGAAATGGACGTCCGAGCGACGGCAAGGCCTGGCTCGAGTCACCTCGAGGTGACGAGCTTGGCAAGCCAACATGGTTCTTGAACGGTCTCCGAGAGTGGAACAAACAAATCGAATGAGCGCTTGTCTCCCAGGGTTAAGTCGGGCGTGTCCCCCCACAAGGGGGTTTTCGATGAACAATACAAGATACTCAACCAATAATCCAAAAGGGACAAACAAGTACCCAAAAAATAGTCCCCAGACAATTTTTTTCACTACTTTTGAGTATTCCTCTTGTAGATGGACGGGCCCGACTCAATCCCAGGGGCACTCCAGGACGACGTGCCCAGGACTTGCCCTCGCACACGCCGACAGGGTCGGCGGACTTGCCGCGCACAAGCGCAAGGTACCCCCCCCGGCCCACAGTTACGACGACGTGTCGGCATTTTTGTTTTGCGTCCCGATGTATCACGCATTGATGCGGGGCAAATGCCCTGTCGCCCCGTCCTCGCTTGAGGAGGCCCCTTAGCTACCGCCCCATTTGCGAACGCCCCGTTTGCAGGGGCTCGGCGGCGCAGAGTCGGCGTAGATGTCGAGCGGTCTTATGTCTCGGACACGGTCGATCGTTCCAGGTGGAACAATCCCCATGGTGCCAGGAACAAGCGCTGGGGTCGACACGACGCGAACTTGCCGTACCGCTTCCCTTACCGCTCGGACGTGTGCATGTTCTGCGAGGGGGGCCATCGAGGAGCATCCTGGATCATCGGGGGGGGGACACCAAGAACGCGCACGACATCGCATCAGGCACGGGGAATGGACGTCTGAGCGACGGCCAGGGCGGAGCCAACCCGTGCCCACCGGACGCTGCGCGGCGCCCCAAACCAGTATCGACAGTGTGCATCCACCGAGGGAAGAAGATCCCGATCTCGGTGATGGTGGTAATATTCTGGCTTCCAAGGTGGCCGAAATATTACCACCAACACCGAAATCTAGGATCATCTTCCCCCTGTGGAGGCAACCCCCTGTGTTGGAGCCCGTTCCCGAGGAGGGAGCGGCGGCGACGCCGAGCTCGCGCCGACCCTCGTGGAGCTCTACGTGATGCCCGAGTTCCGCCGGCGGGGTGCGCCGCGCCCCCTCTCGGGGCTCAAGATTCGGGGGTCAGTGCAATCCTCCTCCTCCTCGTCCTCCTCATCCTCCTCATCTCCTCCTCCTCCTCCTCATCTCCTCCTCCTCCTCCTCCTCCTCCTCCTCCTCCTCCTCCTCCTCCTGCAAGATCCGGCGCTCTGACGGACCCCCGCTTGCACTGACCCCCGGGAGGACGGGAGGACAGGAGGACGGGAGGGGGAGGGGACGGGAGGGAGGAGGGAGGAAGGTGGATGGAGGAGGACGATTTTGCAGGATCCTGCAGGGCCAGGGGCGCATTGGCCCGGGCTTAGGTGCAGGATCCTGCAGGATGTGTGGCAGGACTGCGCAGGACCCTGCAGGGCTCGACTGGCCCGGGTCTGCACGGACCTGGGTCAGTGGGTCTCCGACCTTCGCGCCCAAAGGAACGATCGCGCCGTGACGACAAGCACGGCCAGAAGTTTCTGGCCATTTTCGGCCTCGTGGGGGCTCTCGCAGGGCCCCGGGACCATCCAAGATCGGAGGGAGGAGAAGCGATACCAACACCACCAGGGGGCCCACCTCCAGCGAGGAGGTCCACGATGCCTCCCCGAGCTGGATGCTGGGGATGTCTCGAGCGTGAGGGGGGGACCACACCACCAGGGAGACTCCCCTTGCCTCCCCGCACCTCCTCGCCCCGCTGGTGTTGGTGTCGCCTTTCCTTGTTCCCACCAAGAGCGACTCGGGATGAAAAGTCGGTCCCGGGGACTGCCAGGGAGCGGACAGTCGACCCGCACGGGAAGGATGGGCAGCCTTCCCAGGGGTACTCCAGATTTCATAATAAAGGGAGGGGGGTCTCATTTCGGGGGGGGGTCTCTTCCAGGCTATCTTGGAGGGCCTGGGGGGTCTGGGGACGATGTTTTGGAGGGTTCTCCCACGGGGGAGGGGGGAAATGGCTTGTCTTGGAGGGTCCAGACCCCCTCCCTTTTATTACGAAATCTGGGGTACTTGTGCATCCTTGCCTCCTCGGTCCATGCCTGGCCACTGTCGTTGGCCGCGGCCCGCTGGAAAAGCTTCGACATGGGCATCCAAGGCCCTTGCATCCTTATCGCGCATCCTTATGATACGGGCCGCTCGGGGGGGGCCTGGGGGGGGAGGAGGAGGAGGGAGGAGGAGGAGGAGGATGGAGGAGAGGAGGAGGAGGAGGAGGAGGAGGAGGAGGAGGAGGAGGAGGAGCAGGAGAAGGAGGAGGGAGGGAGGAGGAGGCGGAGGAGGAGGAGGAGGAGGAGGAGGAGGGAGGAGGAGGAGGAGGGAGGACGAGGGGAGGAGGAGGAGGAGGAGGAGGAGGAGGAGGAGGAGGGGAGGAGGAGGAGCAGGAGGAGGAGCAGAGGAGGAGCGGTAGCGGGAGCGGAGCAGGAGCAGGAGCGGTAGCGGGAGCGGGAGCGGGAGCGGGAGCAGGAGCGGGAGCGGGAGCAGGAGCAGGAGCAGGAGCAGGAGCAGGAGCAGGAGCAGGAGCAGGAGGGGTCAAGGGGCCGTAGGGTTCGCGAGGGCGGGTAAACTGAGGCATTTCCGTATCCTGCTCCCGCGAGCAGATTTGCATGGTCTTCGTTCGTTTCGCTCTGGGTCTGCGGCGCCCCGTCCTGGGCGGGCGGCAGCGGTATCTCACAGCGGAGGGCGTCCACCGCGCCCCGGGGCCGCTTGAACCCCCAGATACGGACGCGCTGAGGTCCCTCATCCATGGCGGTTTTCAGCACACGGTGCAGGCTGCCGTCCGCGCCGCCGAGATTGAGTTCGCTGCGTGACGCCTCCGATGCGCAGGCCGGAGCTGCAGGAGCTCCGCCGGGACATCGGGGAACACGTCCAGCACCTCCAGCGTCTGCTGGTGCAGCGGCAGGGAGGAGGACAGCGAGGAGGAGTAGGCGGCGGCCCGTCGGAGACAGCTGGGGGCCATTCAGGGGCAGAGGGCGAGGAGGAGGCGGCGACGGAAGAGGAGGGTCCCGAGGCTGCTGATGTTCGTGCCGTTGCGCCGGCATCGCCAGGACAGGCAGGGCGGCCCGCGTGCCCAGGCTGCCGCGGCGCCTTGATGCGGGCGCGGCCAGGCCGAGGCAGCCACTGCGACAGTTGCGGAGGCGGCCGGGGCAGCGGTGATGAGCGCTGGCCTGCGCACCGTGCGCCGCGGCGGCATGCGGGGCCCGTGCTGTGGCCGCGGCCGGCACCGCCGCCCTCTGCCTGCGGCTGCACCGGCGGCAGAGGCGCCCACCGAGTTCCTGGAGAGCGACGCGCTGTTCGGGTCGCCGCCGTGCAGCCTTCCTGGCACACCTTTCGGGGAACATCGCGCGCCCCGGTGCTCCCAGGAACAGGGAAGAGTCGGGGTTGGACAGACCTCCTACCCTGACAAGTCGATTAAGGAATTGGCCGTTTTCGGTCCGCGAGGGGGCGTCGCGGCCGTCATTTTTGCGGGTCCAGGTCCGTCGGTTTCGGTCCCAGGCGCTTTTCACTAAGGGGAGGTTTACTAAAGAGAGGTTTGTCCACCGCCGAAAGAGGAGCTAGAGGAGGTGAAGAAGAAAGACGAGGCTCTGTTCGTCGAGGTGGCCAGCGTCGCTCCTGGTGGAAGCGCGGCAGAGGGACGCCGTCGTAGGCGCAGAGAGGGTGTTCCGTCGATGGCAATCCCGCGGAGACCAGGCGCGCGTCGCATGCCATGCGGCAGTCCCGCGCGACGAGTGGGGCTACCAGTGCCCGGCCTGCCGGGTAATTACTTTACTGCGGCGCTGTATGCAGGCGTGTGCATTGCGAGCAACACGAGTGCGTAGCTGACGTTGCTGCGGGTGGCGGTGGAGGAGGCGGGGGATGCGGTGGTGGCGGTGGAGGAGGGCCAGGCGAGACATTCGCGAGGCCATCCACGAGTTGGCCGACTCCGACTTCGATTCCCTGCTGGGGGAGGCTGTGGACCTCCCGGCACTGCCGACGCTGGAGCGGGCGCCGGGCCCGCTCCGTAGCACAGACGGTGTCGTCCTCCGCGACCTGCTGAACGCCAACGTCGATTCGGAGTGCGCTGCGAGCCGGCAGCCTTCCCGTGACGCACTCGCCCAGGTTGTCAGGTCTTCCCGGTTGTTGTGGCTCGCGCCGACGTTCCTTCTCCGCCCCCGCTGACGCCCGGGAGCTTTCCTACGCCGCTATGGTGCGGACTCGCTTGCAGGTGGCGGAACGGGGCGATTGGCGACTGATGCTGGAGGCATACGTCGCCGAGCTGCGTGCTGCCACAAGTCGTGGCCCCGCGTGCTGCCACGAGTCGCGGCGCCCGCGCTGCCGCCAGGCGTGGCGTGGAGCTCTTGGGGCAACCCTTCAGCGACGAGGAGGCCTTCTGGAAGGCTGCTGGCTGCTGGGAAGCAGAGTGCTGGCGCAGTCCGTGCCGCAAAGGCGCTCCTCGCTGGCGCCGTCCGCGCGCCTCTCACGGAGGCCACGCCGTCCGCATCGACGATCTCGTCGCGGAGGCAGTCGACGACGACGCGCTGCACGAGGTCGATCGGCGGAAGCTTCGCGTCCTCCGCGGGGCTGCGTAGCGTGGTCCAAGCACATGGCGGAACTCATTCCTCAAGAACGTCGGCTCCGTGGCAGGCGGCATTAAGGCGGTGGCTCGGTGGGCCCAGGTCTGGAATCAGGGCAGGGCGCAGGTCGCCACCATCGAGCTTTGGACGGCTGCCTGCATTGCGCCCGTCGACTGCGACTGGGCGCGCGCTGCGCTGGGCCAACCAGCGCAGCGCAGGTTGCGGCCGGTCGCGCGCGCCGAGGTGCTCATGAGGCTCGTGGAGGGCGCGTGCATCGGCGAGGAATCCGCGCCCATGCTCGCGGCGCTGGAGTCGCGGCAGTTGGGGTGCGGCACGCCAGACGGGGCGCCGCTCATGGTGCGCTTTGCCCGCAGCTGGGCTGAGCGCGCCCAGTCCGCGTCAGAGCCGGAGGGCGACCCGTTCGTGGCCGCGAGCGTCGACTGGGAGAACGCGCGTGGCCGTGCCTGCTGGTCGAGCGGCCTGCGCGGATGCCGTAAGCGCCCCCCTGGGATAGCAGCTCTGGCGGCGGCGCAGTGGCGGGCAGGCCGCGCGGCGGTCTGGCAGCGCGCAGACAGCCGCTGGCGCCGCTCCTGGGCGGTTGGCAGGGCGCGGGCCTCATGCAGCTCATGTTCGCGATGGGCTTCGAGGGCTGCCTGGAGGTCGTGCCGGAGCTGGACACCATGGGCCGCGTCGGGTGGCAGGGCGACACGTCCCTCTTCTCCGAGGCGGCGTACTTCTCCGCGGACAGCTGGCCCGCGCTCTAAGGCGCCCTTGCGCAGGGGGGCCGCCGCGTCCAGGTCCGCGAGAGCAAGTTCTGGGCGCCGAACTGCGACGACTCCGAGCCTGGCCACGCTGCGCAGCATCTCGGGCGCATGGCAGCTCCCCTGCCCCATGCCCGGGGTGGCTTGGAGCTCCTCGGCGGGGCTGTGCAGGGCGAGTTCGTTGCCGCGGTCGGGCGCGACGGGCTGCTGCTTGGCCACGCTCGCGCAAGGGCCCGCGCGGCGGCCGCGCTGGCGCGGCGCGTGGAGGAGTTCGCGGCCGCGCAGCCCGTTGTCACAGGTGTCCACCTGGCGCGTTCGTTTCTGTTCAAATCCGTTGCGCATGCTTTTCCTTGCGACGCGCGGCCGGAACCTTCGACGGCGCTGGGCGCAGCGGCCGAGCCCGCGTGCGGTGGAGAAGGCGACGCCAACACGTGGTGGTCGCCCGACGGCTGGGCGAAGGCGCGCTGCGACAGATGCTCCTCTGCGGCGCCTTCGCCGCGAGGGCGAGGGCGCCGTCGCTGACGCGGCCCCTGGGCAGCGTGGTGCTCCATCTTTGCCTTGCTGCCCTTGGCGCGGTCTTTCTTGGCCGCCGACGGCATGACGGCGATTTGTTGGGCAGTCTTCGTCATGTTTTCGATGTGCTGGTTGGGGCCGCTTCATTGTCAACGCGGTGAAGTTGTTCTGTCAGTTCGCCGCTTGTCTGGGCGGTGTCGTCGCTCGGCATGAGGGCCGTTGATTTGCCGAACTTGCGGGCTTCTGGTCGCGCGGGGCACGCGGTGAGTTTGCTTGGTGTTGGGATGGCGAGTTGCTCAACCCTTGCGGGTTCAGCATGTGGGCTGTCAGATTTCTGTGCCTGGCGCGAGCTTTCGACGCGTCGCGTGGTTTCGGGGGTGTTGGGTCGGACCTGGCCCGCGCGCTCGCGTCTTGAAGTGCGCGTCAGATTCGGGTCGGGCACGGCGGTGGCATGTCGAGAGGCTGCAAGAGCAGTCTTTGGTCTGGTTCTCATTCCTTCATTACTTCCTCGGCGTCATCACTGGCGCGCGGCGGCTGTCGTCGCTTTGCGCGGGCGAGCTGAGTGGGCGCCGTCGCTTGCCCAGGCGTTTCTGTGTCAATAGCGGGGGCCTGCGCGTGCCATCGGGCGGGCGCCTTGCTAGCTAGTTGTCGGCGTGGGTTTCGCGTTTTTCCTAGCTGCCCGTAGGCGCGTTCCGCACTCGTCGTTTCTATTGGCAGGTCGCGGCCATTGCGCGCCGCAGCGCGCGCGGTACAAGTTTTGGGCGTCGGTGCCATCACTGGGGCTCTTTCGCCCGCCCGCGCGTCTCACTCATCGATGAATCATCCATTTCCTTCGCTTCGCTCTTCATGTGTTCTCCCTCCTCCCTAATTGGTTCGTCCATGTCGGTTGTCGTTGAGGCCTTCGTCATTGTTCTTCCATCCTCTTTCTGCCTCGCTTCTCCTCCCTCCTCTCTCATCCCCCTGCCGTTTTTCTGACGGTTCCTTCCCCTTCCTTCCCCCCTTGTCTCCCTCCCCCCCCCCCCCCGAGGGTGGATCGTTCAAGCGAAAAGACGCTCGTTCGAGCGAAAAGGTAATCCGTTCAAGCGAAAACCAACCGAGCGAAAACCAATCCAGAGCAGCAGAGAGCAGCAGAGAGCAGCAGAGAACAGCAGAGAGCAGCAGAGAGCAGCAGAGAACAGCAGAGAACAGCAGAGAACAGCAGAGAACAGCAGAGAACAACAGAGAACAGCAGAGAACAGCAGAGAACAGCAGAGAACAGCAGAGAGCAGCAGAGAGAAGCAGAGAACAGCAGAGAACAGCAGAGAACAGCAGAGAACAGCAGAGAGCAGCAGAGAACAGCAGAGAGCAGCAGAGAACAGCAGAGAACAGCAGAGAACAGCAGAGAACAGCAGAGAGCAGCAGAGAGCAGAAGCAGAACAGCAGACAGCAGCAGCAGAACAGCAGAGAACAGCAGAGAGCAGCAGAGAGCAGCAGCAGAACAGCAGAGAGCAGCAGAGAGCAGCAGCAGAACAGCAGAGAGCAGCAGAGAGCAGCAGCAGAACAGCAGAGAGCAGCAGCAGAACAGCAGAGAGCAGCAGAGAGCAGCAGCAGAACAGCAGAACAGCAGACAGCAGAACAGCAGAGAGCAGCAGCAGAGCAGCAGCAGAGCAGCAGAGAGCAGCAGCAGAACAGCAGAGAGCAGCAGCAGAACAGCAGAGAGCAGCAGAGAGCAGCAGCAGAGCAGCAGAGAGCAGCAGCAGAGCAGCAGAGATCAGCAGCAGAACAGCAGCAGAACAGCAGCAGAACAGCAGCAGAACAGAAGAGAGCAGCAGAGAACAGCAGAGAACAGCTGAGAACAGCCGAAATCGTGGTTCCCAGCTCTGGCTGGCGCCCCTGGGACCCACGGCGGCCCCAGGATGGCGGGAAACATGATTTTGGAGAGATCCAGGCCGGAAAAGCCCGAAATCGTGGTTCTCTCCAAAATCATGGTTCCCGCCATCCTCGGGGCCGCCGTGAGTCCCAGGGGCGCCAGCCAGAGCTGGGAACCACGATTTCGGGCTTTTCCGGCCTGGATCTCTCCAAAATCATGGTTCCCGCCATCCTCGGGGCCGCCGTGGGCCCCAGGGGCGCCAGCCAGAGCTGGGAACCACGATTTCCGGTTTTTCCGCCGCCGTGGGCCCCAGGGGCGCCAGCCAGAGCTGGGAACCACGATTTCGGGCTTTTCCGGCCTGGGTCTCTCCAAAATCATGGTTCCCGCCATCTTCTGGGCTGCCGTGGGTTCTTTTCGCGCGCGCGCCCAGCGGATTTCTTTCGAACGGCCCGCAGTTTTCGCGCGAATCGATTTCGCGCGGACGGCGGACCCCGCCTCCTCCCCCTCCTTCTCCTTATCCTTCTTCTCTTAATCTCCTTCCCTCCGTCCCTCCTTTGGTAGCCCTGCCCAGTCGACACGTTGCCTTCCCCAGGCAGACCCAGCCAACCAACCCCACACATGGACCACCGGCCGCCCGGGTCGCGCCCGGACCCCAGACCCCGGACCCCGGACCCCAGACCGGGACCCCGGACCCGGGCAGCCGGAGGACCATAAGTCATCCTCCATCCCCCGTCCATTCGTGCTCCTCCAGTTCTCCCTCCCTTAGTCCTCCTCCCCCACGCCCGCCACGCAGCTGGCCCGCTTCCCCATCCAGCACGAGAGCTTCCGGCCGAACCTGTCGCTCACCACGCAGGCGGGCCTCCCCGGCGCCCCAGCGGGTGGGGAGGAGGAGGAGGAGGAGGAGGAGGAGGAGGAGGAGGAGGAGGAGGATCACATGGGGGAGGAGGGGGCAGAGGAGGAGCAGGGGAAGGAGGGGGCGGGCTGGGTGGTGGAGCAAGCGACCGGCGGGGGAGAGGCAGCGACGAGGGAGGATGGATGGGGGCGTGGGAAGGTGGGGCCGCAGGAGGCGGGAAGCGAGAGGTGAAGGGCGCGGGGGGAAGGGGGGAGGAGGAGTAAAAGGAGGAGAAAGAGGAGAGTGAGAGGGGGGGGGGGGCAAAGGAAAAGCAGAGAGCAGTACAGAAGTGGGGGGGGGCGCTCCCCCCCCCCCCGCTTCTCCCTCTCCCTCTTCCCTGCACCGTCCCTCCACGCCCTCCCTTCGCACTCCCCTGCCTCCACATGCCTAACCTTACCCTCACCGTCTGGCATGAGGGATGGGGGTCCTGTTAAGTCGGGCCTGTCCCTCTACAGGGGGAATATTCGAAAACAGCACAAAATAATCTGGGGACTATTTTTTGAGTATTTTTGGAATTCTTTTGGGTCTTTTTTGAGTATTTTCTATGTTTCGTCGAAAATCCCCCTGTAAGGGGACGCGCCCGACTTTAAGGGTCCTGGCGGAAACAGCTCTCTGGACCCCTGGGCTGTCTCCGGGGCCCTGCCCGTGGGCTGTCTCTGGACCCCTGGGCTGTCTCTGGACCCTTGGGCTCTTTACCCCGAGCCGCGTCGTCGCGTTGCGGCTCCCAGGGCCCCCGGAAGAGCGCCCCGGGAGCCCGCGGGCGGCGCAGGACCTGCCGGGACCCCATCGCGCCGTCGCCGCCGCCGTCGCGCCAGCCTGCCCCCGCCCCCGCTCGGGGCCGCAGGACCGCCGGTACAAGGAGTACCACCACCCGGGCAGCTGGGGGTGGTCCAGGATCGGGGCTCGCGCACGGCCGGCTCGCCTCGGGTCGGCCGGCGGCGGCCCCGCCGCCGGCCTGCAGCGCTGCAGAGCGCCGCCGGCGGCCCAGTCTCTGTCGATGTGGAGCGACCTGACGTTTTGGGAACGGCCGATCGTTCAAGGTGGAGCGATCCCCGCGGTGTCAGATGCCAACGCCAGGGTCGACACGGCGCGAACCCGCAGCTTCAAGGGGTCAGCGCCGGCGGTGGTCGGCCGAGCCGATCCCCTTCGGACGCCTTCCGCCGACCCGGGCTCGGGAGCTACGGTAGAGGGAAACAATTAGTGAACAACCCCCCTAATTACCCCCCAAACTCAAGGTTGGCACGCGCGGGGGAGGCTGCGGTCGAGGTGCAACTCATCAGACCCACCGCCAACTCTGAACACTGGGGGGAGGGGGAGGCGTTCACAGATGGATGTGGCATGAGTGTCCGCTATCTTTTCCGAGGCCTGTACCGGGCGGCCAGCCGGGCTTCACGGCAGGGCCCTGGGCCGACGCCGGTTTGGGACGACCCTGGCGAGCGCGTCCCCGACAGGACCGAGAAGCGCCATTGCTGGAGCTGCTGCCTGAACTTCGGCGAGGAGCGCGCGCCCGCCCTCTCTGCGGCGCGCCCCGCCGGCCTCCGGCGCGCGGGGGTCGGCGCAGTCGTCGGCCCCAGGCTGGGAGGCCGAAGGCCGAAGGGTCGAGGATCTCCTCCTGCTCCTCCTCCTCCTCCTCCTCCTCCTCCTCCTCCTCCTCCTCCTCCTCCTCCTCCTCCGGTTTCTGCACGCGTCCAGCGCCTCCAGGCTGCTGCCGCCACGGTTGGAGTCCCCTCGAAGTTCCTGTCAGAGCGCACGCACCCCTGGAGAGGGGAAGAAGAGACGGAGGAGGGGGGGGGAAGAATAGACGGAGGATGCGGTCATGGGCCCCTCTTGGGAGCCTCGGAGGCCCTCGTGGGCGGGTTTCGGTGCCTTTTGAATTCTCCAAGACGGCCCAAGGAAGCCCTAGGACTGCCCCTTGAAGCTACCGAGAGTTCCTGAGCCTTCTTGAACGTTGTTTCGAAGACTATTGTGGGACGTTGGAGTCGGTTCCGGCTGGTCTTCCCGGAGGCCCATGCGGGAAACGCCGGAAGCGCCCAAGAGTGCCCAGGAATTGTAGTAATTGGCATTCATGGTTTTTGAGAATCATGCCACCCTTCCATCACTCACATTTGTACAGTTAAGTTGTGTGGTGACTGTGCAGTTGCTAGTAACTTTTGTTCGGCCCATACATGAACCCTAACAAGTCCTCCGAAAGAGGCCACCTTTTCATATGTGACATGTCTAAAGCCAAAGTCGGATGCGAAATTGGGGAAGGCGATCCCGACCTCTTACCTCTCTTTCTCGTCGTCCTCTCCTCCCTTATCCTTCCTCCGCTCTTATCCAAAAGGATCCCTTTTGAAAACTGATGGATTACAGGCCAGCCCCGGAGCTTGGCGGCCATTGTGGCCAGCATGCGCGTCTTTGTAGTAAGCACCAGTCGGGGCATAGTTTTCGCACGTGTCTAGTGGTACTGAAGGCACTGAAGGGAGGAGAGGGAAGGAAAAGATCCCCCCGAGCCCTCAGAACCTCCAAATAAACCTGTCCAGACCCTTCACTCCCCCTCCTCGACTCATGGAGGTCTGAGCACCTCGCGCGCATCTGCATCATAACCTCGAGGCGGATCTAGCCGTCGCGACGATGCTCCCCCATTATATATATAGGTGTATATATGTTTATGTGTGTGTTTACATATATATATATATATATACATATTTATATATATATAGTTAGATTCAAATTCATATACACACATACATACCTACATACCTACCTACCTACCATACATACATACATCCATACGTACGTACATACATACATATGTACATATGTATATACATACATACATACATACATACATGCATACAAGATTGCAGTGGCGCTTCGCGCCATGCACCTTGGTCCTTGAAGCTTGGCATGCAGACGGAATAGCAGGAAGGTCAAGCCGACAGTTTAGCGATAACTCCTTGTTGCCTTTTCCAGCATCGCCGTTACAATAATGTGATTCGCTATCCTTCCTCAATGCTTCTTTTTCCTCATTCTCGCCATACCCTGCGTATTCTCCCCTTCCTCCTCAGCTATTTTTGCGGAGGCCCCTCCTCGGAGAGCCTCTGGGGGCCTCTCCCAAGTTTTTCATGCTTTCTGAAGGCCTTCTGGAGGCCTCCTGGGCGTGTTCTGGAAGCCTTTGGGAGCTTCCTCGGGCCACCCCACCCTGCCTCCAACCGCGGTCCTGCTGAACGACCGGGTCACGATTTGGAATGCTTCGGAGGGCGTTTTGGGGCCATCTTGGGCCGCCATGGGGCTCTCTTAGAGCCATCTTGGACCCCTGTTGTGCCGTTTTGGGGCTCTCTTGGACTGCCTGTGGGGCGATTTGGGAGCCTCCCAGGCAGTCTCGGACGCCAGGAAGACCACCGTCTTGGAGCGTCGGGAAGCAGAAAAGAGGAGAACCTCAAAATTCACCAAAAAACAACAGAAAATCTATAAATTTTCCCTCTTGGGGCCTCATTGGGAGTGCTCTTGGAGGCCTCCTGGGACGTTTTGGAGCGATCTTTGGGGGTGACGGCTTCTTGGGGGTTGTCGTGGACCGTATTGAGGCTCTCTGGGGTCGTGTCGGGAGCGCGCCGGAACGCTTGGAACCTGTCTGGGGCTGTCTTCGGGCTTTTGTGAGGTTCTCCCGGGTCGTCTGGAGGGTTGTCCAAAGGTTTGGAGAGGGCCAAATTCGTTAGGGGGGGTAGCCTTTTCCGCGTCCCCGGCCTTATAAACATAGATGGGTCGGAATATATATATATATATACACACACACACACCTATACGACCACCCTTCGGGTGATAAGGAAGTTGTGGTGGGGGAGAGGGGGGGCAACCAACATCTGACTCAATCGATCTCACTATCGATCTCACTCAACGGGACACCACGGGACACCGCGGGACACCTCTCGATCTCACTATTGGTCTCACTATCAATTTCACTATCGATCTCACTCAACGGGACACCATAGGACACCACGGGACACCTCGGGACACAATATCGATCTCACTATCGATCTCTCTCAAAGGGACACCACGGGACACCGCGGGACACCTCTCGATCTCACTATTGGTCTCACTATCAATTTCACTATCGATCTCACTCAACGGGACACCATAGGACACCACGGGACACCTCGGGACACAATATCGATCTCACTATCGATCTCTCTCAAAGGGACACCACGGGACACCGCGGGACACCTCTCGATCTCACTATTGGTCTCACTATCAATTTCACTATCGATCTCACTCAACGGGACACCATAGGACACCACGGGACACCTCGGGACACAATATCGATCTCACTATCGATCTCTCTCAAAGGGACACCACGGGACACCTGTCGATCTCACTATCGATTTCTTTTTGGGACACCACGGGGCACCACATCGATCTCACTATCGATCTCACTCAACGGGACACCACGTGACACCACGGGACACCTGTCGATCTCACTGTCGATCGCACTATCGATTTCTTTTCTTGGGACACCACGGGACACCTCGGGGCACCACATCGATCTCACTATCGATTTCACTCAACGGGGCACCACGGAACACCACGGGACACTACGGGACAGCGCGGGACACCGCGGGACACCGCGAGCCACCGCCGGACGGGCGGGCGGGGGAGAATTTTTGTCTTGACTTCGCACTGGCAACGGCGGACACCACGGGACACAGCGGGACACCGCTCAAGCCACCGCTGGACGGACGGCGGAGGAGAAACATTTGTCTTGACTTCGCCCAAGCAACGGCGGGTTCATTCCTCTCGCGCGCCCACGCAGCTTCGCCTCTCCCGCCCGCACGACACGAACGAAACAAAACGATTTCCCGGTGGGGGGTCTCCGTTCCATTGCGATATCATCCCCCAACCTCCGATACATACATCTTCATATATTTATATATATATACATACATACATACATACATACATACATACATACATACATACATGCATACATACATACATATACACATACATGCATGCATACCTGCATAGATACATACATGCATGCATGCATACATACAGACAGACAGACAGACAGACAGACAGACAGACAGACGGACGGACAGACAGACAGACAGACAGACATGCATTGAGATCTATTTATATATACACACACGCGAATCCCAGCTCCCTCCCTTCAGCATCGCCGCAGGACACCGGATGTTGTTGTGGTTGTTGAGTCGCCTTTTCCTTGCTATCACGTTCTCGTTCCGAGTCCTTCCCGTGTCGTGCCGCAGTGCAGTGTGTTCGGCTCCCACCCCTGCAGCCTTCGCTGTGGCGCCCGCGCAGACTCTCTGCTGCAAGCCGATCTTCTGCCAGCTGCGTGCCGCCCTTCGCTGACAAGTTTTCGGCCACGCGTCCATGCCCCCAGCCCCCCGGGCCTCCCGCGCGAGCCCACCCGTCCCCCCCCTCCCCGACCCTGCAGGACTCCCGCGGGTGCGAGTACAAGGCGCCCCCCGCCTGCCGCGGAGTCGACCCGCCTTCCGCCCTCTCCTCCTCTCCCTGGCCCCGATCTTCCTCCCTCGACAGTTACTCAATATGAAAATACTCTCCCTCTTCCCCTGATGGCGTCCGGGTGATGGCCGCGCATCCTCCGCGTACTGTTTTTTTGCACACAGGATGCCCGGGAAATCCCGGGAAACGACTCTCGCTGAGGCGCCGGCGTCATTTTCGGGCCGAACGCCCCCCGCGTTCTGTTTTTTTACATACAGGATTCCCGGGAAACGGGTTTTCGCCTGCCTTTTTTTATGATGTTCTCGCTGAGGCGCCGGCCTCATTTCTGCTCCCGAATCGTTCCGAATCGTGCTCCCGTTGCAGCGTGGGCCTCATTTTCGGATCGGTGTTTGGCCTCCG
This sequence comes from Prorocentrum cordatum, assembly GCA_963575745.1. Taxonomy (NCBI): domain Eukaryota; class Dinophyceae; order Prorocentrales; family Prorocentraceae; genus Prorocentrum; species Prorocentrum cordatum. The sequence goes on from CAUYUJ010004336.1 coordinate 237,772, forward strand.
TCGTTCAGGATAGCGTTCTCGCCCCAGCGCGGGCCTCTTTCTCGCGCGCCCATCCGCCCGCCACCACCGCGCCCCCACCACCAGCACCACCACCACCACCACCACCACCACCACCACCACCACCACCACCACCACCACCACCACCACGACAACCACGCACACACGCACGCACGCACGCACGTGCACCACCACCCACTACGCGCGCGCGGAGCCACAGGTCCGCTACGACACTCGTCCGCGGATAGAGAAAATCAGCGCCATGGTAAGGGATGGGAGGGAGGGGTAGGACGTCAGATATGACGCGAGCGCACCCAGCTTGCCCTCCTCCCCCTCTCCCTCCCCCTCCCCCTCCTCCTCCCCTTCCTCCTCCTCCTCCTTCTCCTTCTCCTCCTCCTCCTCCTCCTCCTCCTCCTACCTCCTCCTCCTCCTCCTCCCTCCTCCGCCTCCTCCTCCTCCTCCTCCTCCTCCTGCCTCCTCCTCCTCCTCCTCCTCCTCCTCCCGCTCCTCCCTCCTCCCTCCCCCTCCTCCCCTCCTCCCTCCCTCCCTCCTCCTCCTCCCGCCTCCCCTCCTCCCTCCTCCCTCCTCCCTCCGCCTCTCCTCCCTCCTCCTCCTCCTCCTCCTCCTCCTCATCCTCCTCCTCACTCCTCCTCCTCTCCTCCTCCTCCTCTCCTCCTCCTCCTCCTCCTCCTCCTCCTCCTCCTCCCCTCCTCCTCCTCCTCCGTCCTCCTCCTCCTCCTCCTCCTCCTCCTCCTCCTCCTCCCCTCCTCCTCCTCCTCCTCCTCCTCCTCCTCCTCCTCTCTCATTTGGCCAGTGGAAGCGCGTCGAGGGGGTGCTCGCACAAGTGGCATGCGCTGCAGCTCTCGCCACCTGAACCTCAGGAGAGTGTCGAGGGGGAGCTCCACGGGAGGGCCTCGAGCCGAGATTCTCTACGTTCATTCTGGCGTGAGACGAAGACGTCTCGGCAGAGAAGGGGTGAAAGAGGAGGTCAGCGTGGAGGTGGAGATGCAGGGCCCCTGCTCGAGTGTTCCCGCCCTGCCCACTCGGCCTGACTTAGCGTGGGCTCGAGTTCTGTCAGATCGGGGGATGCCGTCACGAAGAGGGGCCTGCAGAGAGACAGAACAGGGAAGGATGGGCTCAGAACCCTTCAGCGCTGCCACTTTGAACGTGCTGGGCACTGCTGGGGCAAAGAAGTCACATGGTCGCATGCTTCAGCCCTTCCCTCACTGGCCGCTTGAAGGGTGTCGACAGGGTCATCGTTGGTGCTTCCGCCACTTCCGCCACAAAGTCCGGAGGGTGTCGAGGGGGAGCTCCACGGAGGAACCTTCGAACGGAGACCCTCTGCATACTCTGCGAAACACGCGCCGTTACTCTGGGACGTGCACTCAAACCTAGAGGGTGTCGATGGGGAGCTCCAAGGGAGGGCCCTCGAACAGAGGCCTTCAAACGCGCCCTGATCCAACAAATGCTGGACACTGCTGAGGCGAACAAGTCAAAAGTGCCGCACCGGTGAGGAGAAGGGGATGGGCAGGAGAGGAGTCCCAAAGAAGGGAAGAGGGATAATGGCCGAGGAGGAGGGAGGAGGGAGAAGGGAGGCGAGGAGGAGAAGGAGAAGGGCTCGGTTGGCCTGCTCCGCCACTTCCCCGCGCGCGAGGCCGGCTTTGGCCCCCCTCGGCCGCCCCTGCTCGTCGGGGCACGGAGGCCTGGCGCGCCGGGCCTCTTGGCCCCCGCGATCGCAAGAGGTCGTCAACCCCGACGCCTGGTGCACCCTCGGCTTCGAGCGGAGAGCCGGGGCGGCGCCCCCACCTCCCCGCCCCGGCGCGCGCCCGGGCTGGAGCGAGGACGACGGCGACGACAGTATGACGACAACAGTGCGACGACGACGACGACGACGACGACGGCGGCGACGACGACGACGGCGGCGACGGCGACGGCGATGACGGCGGCGACGGCGACGACGGCGATGACGGCGACGGCGACTGCGGTGTCGGCGGCGTCGATCACGATACGACAGTACGACGACAGTACGACGGTGGCAGCGGTTACGACTGCGGCAGCGGTGACGACGGCGGTTGCGGCGGCGGTGGCAGCGACTGTGGCAGCGGCGGTGGCGGCAGCGGCGGGCGGCGAGGGGTGGCAGAGGGGAGGGGAGGAGAGAGGGAGAAGGGCGAGCCAGGCGCGCTCTCGCCATATCTGACATCCTACCCCTCCCAATCATCCCGTTGTGCTGATTGTTCTCTATCCGCTGTCGGATGTCACTGCGGACCTAGAGAACCCCCAAAAGGACCCCTATCGTGCTATGCGCTTTCAGATAAAGGGAACTGTGTGCATTGGTAGAGGAGGTGGCGGAGGAGGAGGAGGAGGAGGAGGAGGAGGAGGAGGAGGAGGAGGAGAAGGTGGCGGATGAGCAGGAGGATGAGGATGAAGACGAAGGACGAAGGGAAACAGAAGAGGATGAGCTGGAGGAAGAGGATGGGGATGAGGAAGGAGGACGAGGAGGAACAGCAGCAGGAGTTGAAGGAGCGGGAAGAGCAGGAGGATCAGGCGAAGGTGGAGGAGGTGAAAGGAGCGGGGGCCTGGATGTGTGGTGGCCGCAGTCTCCTCCCTGGTTGCGAGCTGTCCTGCCGGGGTTTTTCACCGTTGATTCCGCCCCGGGGTGGCCACGAGGCTGCCCATGGCTGCCCTAGGGCGGTCATACTACTTTTCTCGACCATCGACCGTGGGCGTCTACTTTAGGCAGCCTGTCGCCATCAACAACAACGCCTAGGAAACCGGAGGTCCGGGTCCTTGAGAAATTTACGAACCCTCTACCTCTCAGGCCTGCATGAGTCTTGGGGCACTCCACTTCGTGCCAGAGGCACGGTGGCGGATTGTAGAGGGTGGGAAGGCGAGGAGAAGGATGGACAGGGAGGAGAGTGGAGGAGGACGGAGGAGAGGGAGGGGGGAGGAAAGGGGAGGAGGAGGAAACGGAGCCGAAGGATGAAGCGGAGGAGGACGACGATGACGGCGCAAGGAGGAGGGAGGAGGGGCAAGTGGCTGACCCCAGACTGACCTTGACCCTGGTTGGAGAATGAGGTAGGAGGAGAGCGCCGACGATGCAAGGGGGACAGGAGAGGTGGAGCAGGCGGGGACGAGGTGGCCCCCTGCAGCATTCGCTCCCCTTCGTCCTGTTCGCGACCCCTCCCCTTTGTCATCCTGGCATCGCTCGGACGTGTGCATTTTTGTCCGCATGCCCAAAGAGGATGGGGCTCTTGTTATCCCCATATCCAGAGGATGGGGTTCTTGTTATTCTCCGACCGCGCCGGACCAAGAGAAGCCCTCCCCTCCTCCTTCTCTGCACCAGACAATGATGATGATTGTCATGATGATGACCATGGTACGGTGAAAGTATGATGTGAGTATGATGGTGATGGTGAAAATGATGGATGGGTATGATGATGAGTATGATGATGATGATGATGATGATGATGATGATGATGATGATGATGATGATGATGATGATGATGATGATGATGATGATGATGATGACGATGACGATGACGATGACGATGACGATGACGATGACGATGACGATGACGATGACGATGGTGGCGATGGTGACGATGGTGACGATGGTGACGATGAGCAGATGATGAGGATGTCTCGAGCGGCTTGCTGGTTTTAGCACTCCTGAGGGGGGGCCGCTAGGGGTATTGCACGGCCTCCGTTCGCGCCCAACTGGTGGGGATGTCTCAGGCGCTTTGCCTGTTTTGGTTGTGAACATCCTCCGCGTTCGGAGCAGATTCTGAGGATGTCTCGAGCGGCTTGCTGGTTTTAGCACTCCTAAGGGGGGGCCGCCAGGGGTATTGCACGGCCTCCGTTCGCGCCCAATAGGTGGGGATGTCTCAGGCGGTTTGCCTGCGCTGGTCCTCAACATTCTCCGCGTTCGGAGCAGATTCTGAGGATGTCTCAGGCGAGGCGCTGGTTTTCGCACCCCAGGGGGGCCAGATTTCGAGGATGTCTCAAGCGGTTTGCGTGTTTGGGTGGTCCCAGACTCATTCACACCCAGACTTACGCACATTCAGACTCACTCACACTTAGACCCACTCACCCTCAGACTCATTCGTAGTCAGACTCACTCGTACTCAGACCCACTCAGGGCCAATTCCATATCCATCATACTCATACTTAGACTCGTACTCACTATACTCATACTCAGACTCACTGGCTCCTCCCTCTCTGCATAAGACAATGATGATGATGATGATGATGATGATGATGATGATGATGATGATGATGATGATGACGATGATGATGATGATGATGATGGTGATGATGATGATGACGATGATGATGATGATGATGATTGTCATGATGATGACCCTGGTATGGTGAGAGTATGATGTGAATATGATGGTGACGGTGAATGATGGACGAGTGCCATGATGATGATGATGCTGATGCTGATGATGATGATGATGATGATGATGATGATGATGATGATGATGATGATGATGATGATGATGATGATGATGATGATGACGATGACGATGACGATGACGATGACGATGACGATGACGATGACGATGACGATTACGATGAGCAGATGGTGAGGATGTATCGAGCGGCTTGCTGGTGTTAGCATTCCTGAGGGGGGGCCGCCAGGGGTATTGCACGGCCTCCGTTCGCGCCCAATTGGTGGGGATGTCTCAGGCGCTTTGCCTGTTTTGGTTGCGAACATCCTCCGCTTTCGGAGCAGATGCTGAGGATGTCCCAGGCGGCTTGCTGGTTTTGGCACTCCTAGGGGGGCCGCCAGGGGTATTGCACGGCCTCCGGTCGCGCCCAAGTGGTGGGGATGTCTCAGGCGCTTTGCCTGTTTTTGGTTGCGAGCATCCTCCGCTTTCGGAGCAGATTCTGAGGACGTCTCAGGCGAGGCGCTGGCTTTCGCACCCCAGGGGGGGCAGATTTCGAGGATGTCTCAAGCGGTTTGTGTGTGTGGGTGGTCAGACTCGTCTGTTGTCAAAGCAGATTCTGAGGATGTCTATGGCGAGGCGCTGATTTCCGCACTCCCAGAGGGCCCAGATTGCGAGGATGGCCTAGACTCATTCATGCTCAAACTCACTCGTGCTCAGGCTCACTCATACTCAGACTCGCACTCATCATATTCATACTCAAACTCACTCGCACCCAGACTTACGCACACTCAGACTCACTCACACTTAGACCAACCCACCGTCAGACTCATTTGTAGTCAGACTCACTCGTACTCAGACCCAGTCAGGGCCAGTTTCATATCTATCATACTCATACTCAGACGGAATCACATTCAGATTTACTCACGCTCAGAATCACTCAAACTCAGACCCACCCACTTTCAGATTCACTCGTAATCCAACTCACTCGTACTCAGACCCATTCAGACTTAGACTCGTACTCATTATACTCATGCTCAGACTCACTGGCTTTCGCATCTTCGGGGGGGGGCCAGATTGCGAGGGTGTCCCAGACTCACTTGTTCTTAGACTCGTACTCGTCCTACTCATAGTCAGGCTCACTCACACCCAGACTTACGCACACTCAGACTCACTCACAATTAGACCCACGCACCGTCAGGGTCACTCGTGATCATACTCACTCGTACTCAGACCCACTCAAAGCCAGTTTCATACCCATCATATTCATACTCAGACGCACTCACACCCAGATTTACTCACGCTCAGAATCACTCACACTCAGACCCACCCACCCTCATATTCACTCGTAGTCAGACTCACTCGTACTCAAACCCATTCAAACTGAGACTCGTACTCTTTATATTCATGCCCAGACTCACTCACACCCACTCTTACCCACACTCAGACTCACGTTCACTCAGACTCATTCATACTCAGACGTACGCATTCTCAGACCCACGACCGCCAGACGACGACCGAATCTGGTGCCCAGATTCGGAATCCTCTCCAGGAGGCCCCAGGAGGCACCAGGCGGCCCCAGGAGGCTTCAAACGGTTCCATGAGGTCACAGGAGGCCCCAGGAAACTCCAGGATGCCTCAGGAGGCCCCAGGAGGCCCCAAGAGGCCCAGGAAACTCTAGGAGGCCCCAGGAGGCCACAGGAGGCCCCACGAGGCCCCAGGAAGTCCAAGGAGGTGTCAGAGGGCCCCAGGAGCACCAGGAGGCCCCAGGAGGCCACAGGAGTGGCTCCAATCCTATCTGTTTTACATCTTCCCTACAGTGTTCCAATCCAGGAGTGGCCGCAGAGTGCGAGGATGTCTAAGGCGGTTTGCCTGTTTTGGTGGCCCTGTTTTGGTGGCTAGAGTCGTCTGCGTTCAAAGCAGTGTCGGAGGATGTCTCAGGTGAGGCGCTGGCTTCAGCACCGCAAGGAGCTCAGATCGCGAGGATGTCTCAGGCGGGTCGCCTGGTTCGGTGGCCAGGCTCGTCTGCGAGGCGGGTGCACTGCCTAGACGCTCTCGACGGACAGGTCCATGCAAATGCATGCACATATGGGGAGCTCCACGCAGTGAATACATTCTCGGCGAGAACCATCGAGGGCCATCCTGGACCATCGAGCGAGCGAAGACGCGCACGAAACCGAAAATTTAGCACGGGGAGTGGACGTCCGAGCAACGGCAAGTTCCCCCCCCTCCCGTAGATGGACAAAAAAGTGGAACCCTTGACACCACGCCCCCCCCTCCCCCCAATTTCAAAGTTGGCCTCAAGCGTTTGGCAGCACAGACGTGAGAGGACAAAAGAGTGGAACCCCCAGGGCCTCCGAGAGGCCGAGCCCAACTTTGAGATTGGGGGGGAGGGGGGGGGGGGGGGCGAATGCGGGGCCGAAGACGAAGGGATTGCATTTTTTGTTGTCCCCTTACAGTAGGGGTCTTGAAGAAGGAACCCTTCTCGTTGGGGAGGGGCTCGGTGTTCCTTGATTGTTTCGAAGTCTGCCTCGGGCTTTCCTGAGGTTTTTTCCATAGGAAGTCGAGGTTGAACTCATGGGAGAAAGGGGCCCCGTTCCTGATGTGGGGTTCCTTAGGTCAACGCCCCGACTGCTCCTCCTCCTCCTCCTCCTCCTCCTCCTCCTCCTCCTCCTCCTCCTTACCCTCCTCCTCCTCCTTACCCTCCTCCTCCTCCCTCCTTACCCTCCTCCTCCTCCTCCTCCTCCTCCTCCTCCTTCTCCTCCTCCTCCTCCTCCTCCTCCTCCTCCTCCTCCTCCTCCTTACCCTCCCCGTGCCCTCCTGGGAGAGCAGGGCCGGCGGGGCACGGCGCCGACGGCCGCCGCCCGCACGGGGCGCCCGTGCTCTCGGCCTCAGTGGGCGGGCGCTTGCGGCCTCGGGGGCCGCCGCCGCGCCTCGGTCGGGCCGGTCCCCCTACAGGGGGGGGAAAATTCAAGAATGGTCGAACAAAATGTTTGGGGCCAATTTCTGTAAGCGTTTTTTCTGTCCTGTTCGGGGTGTATTTTGTTGACTATCGTTAGTTTTTCCTCGAGAATCGGCCTGTAGGGGGAAGTTCAGGAATGGTCGAAAAATTGTCTGGGGACAGTTTCTGTAAGCGTTTTTTTGTTTTTACTATTCGGGGGTATGTTTTGACTATCCTGAGTGTTTCCTCGAGAATCGGCCTGTAGGGGGACAGGCCCGACGCAGCGCTGCCCCAGACGCGAGCGGGCAGACTTGGGGTGAACTGCACGGCAGAGCAGCGCGATGGCAGCGCCGACGTGCGCCAGAAGCGGGTTGGGGGCACGCTTGGAGCGAGGCTGCGGGCAACAGCGTCGACCACGCGACATGGCCCAGAAGCGCGCGGGCAGGCACGGGAGGAGCACGAGAGGCGCAAGGGGGGAGGACACCAGTCCAGAGCTTGTGTAGTGACGGAGCTGCCGCAGCAGACGGCGATAATCCTCTCGGCAAACCTAGTTGGGGAACGACGCCATCAGCGCGATGCGCTCGGAGAGAGCTTCCTGGCAACAACGCTAGCAGCACGATGGCTGCTGGCCGCGAGCGGGCGCGCTTGGAGTGAGCCTCCAGACTTCACCTCCACTCCCCCCCCCATCCTCGCCCCCGTCCTCCATCAACTCCTCCCTCCCTCTTTCGCCTCCTCTCCTATCCTCCTCTCCCCGCAAGCCGCGCGCATGCCCCGAACCTCGCCCGGAAGAGACAGGTGGCCGCGGCTGGCAAGCTGTGACCTCCCCTTTGCAGGCGCGCCGCGGGGGGGGGGGAGGGCGATGCGGGGAGGGATGCGGTAGAGTCGAGTCGTATCGACGCGTCGGCGACCCCAGCGCGGGTGCGCTCAAGATTGGACGCCGGCGGTGGCCCGGGATCACCCGAAATCGAATGATCGGCGCTGCGGGAAAGCCGCGATCGTTCAAGGCGGAAGGCGGCGTCGGAAATGACAGCGCAGGTCGGCGCGGCACGAGCCTGCCGGGCTGGGGGAGGCACGGGCGGAGAGAGAGGGCAGGGAGGAGCAGGATGCCCCTCCGCGGACGATCCGCGACTGCCCGCCGAGACGACGCCTGAGGCCCGGGCACCCGTGCGGAGCCGCAAGGGCGCCCAGGCGGCGGCGGGAGGCGGCGGCCCCACGAGTATCCACGAGTCGCCCAGCGGCTTTTCGGCTGGCCGCGGGCGGGCGCCCCGCGACCGCCCCGCAGAGCTGCAGCAGTGCGTGGAGCTCATCCTGCTCGTCCTCGGCGGGCGAACGGCGCACCCTGAGCGCGGCCGCCGCCAGGGCGGCACCCCGGGGGGCCGGTTCCGAAGCGGAGCGCTCCAAGATTTCGCCCACGCGTGAGCGCTTGAGAACAAAAATGGTCTGGGCGAGACAAGTCAATGCACTCCTTCCGCACCACCACTCTGCTGCCCGTCCTGCTCTCTAGCGTTGCTTGCACTGTCTGTTTCATTTTGCGACTTGGATGTTGTTACCTGCAGCTGTTTGGCTCTAGGGAAACAGAAAAGGAGCGTGCCTGCGGCGCGCGCGTGTGCGTCGGCCGGCGGGCCAGCCGCCTTCCTTCAGGGTTACCTTGGGCGAGAAACCCATCCGCACGTAGGTGTGAATGACGCAGTTTTGAAAGTCGCCTTCGATGGAGCTCCCTATGGGGCCACGAAACGTGTGAGAGGTGTACCGAGATGGATCGGGCGGACGCACGTTGACCCTCCCAGTGGGACCTTCGGTGGAGCTTTCCATGGGGCGACGAAGCGTGTGACGGGTGTGCCGAAATTGGTCGTGCGGACGCACGTGGACCTTGCCATTGGGGCCTTCGTTTGAGCTCAGCTCACTATGGGACCACGAAACGCGCTAGGGAAGTGTAGAGATGGCGTGTGCGGACGCACGTGGACCTCCCCATTGGGGCCTTCGGTGGAGTTCTCTATGAGTCCACGAAACGCGTGAGGGGTGTGCCGAAATGGATCGGGCGGACGCATGTGGACCCAGCCACTGGGCCTTCGGTGGAGTTCCCCATGTGGGGCCACGAAACGTGTGATGGTCGTGCCGACACGGGTCGGGCGAACGCATGTAGACCTTCCGATTGGCGCCTTCGGTGGAGTCCCTTTATGGGGCCATGAAGGGGTGTACCGACATGGGTCGGACGGACGCATGTGGATCCTCCCGCTGGGGCCTTCGGTGGATGTCCCCATGGGGCCACGAAGCGTGTGAGGGGCGTGTCGATATGGGTCGATCGGACGCACGCGGACCTTCCCATTGGGGCCTTCGGTGGAGATCCCCTTGTTGGGGCCTTCAATCGAGCTCCTTATGGGGGCACGAAGCGTGTAATGGATTTACCGAACTGGGTCTTGCGGACGCATGTGGACCCTGCTATTGGCGCATTCGGTGGAACTCAATTTGGGGCCACGCAGCGTTTGAGGGGTGTGCCGAGATGGGCCGGGCGGACGCACGTGGACCCTCCCATTGGAGCCTTCGACGAAGCTCCCCATGGGGCCACGAAGCGCGTGTTGGGTGTGCCGAAATGGGCCGTGCGGCCACGCAATGTGTGATGGGTGTGCCGAAATGAGTCGCGCGGACGCACGTGGATCCTCCCATTGGAGCCTTCGACGGAGCTCCCCATGGGGCCACGAAACGTGTGATGGGTGTACCGACATGGGTCGGGCGAGCGCATGTGGACCTTCCGATTGGGGCCATGAAACGTGTGAGGGGTGTGCCGAAACAGTGACACGCGGATAGTAAAGGCAGGGATGGGATTGGAATGGGAGCTGGATGAGGGAGCGGGAGGAGTTGTGAAACGCGGGGCGTTTTTTCCAACACGAAAACCCAACACCACAGAACGGTTAGGAGTTAGCATACGGAGGCATTGGAGGGACCCACCTTGCCGCGCTTCCCGCGCCGCCCCTGGCGCGCTTCGGAAGGAGGGGGTCCAGCGACGGGCCAAGAAATCCGCGCGGACTCCCACAAGTTTCTGCTTAGGCAATGCTGCTCTGATCTTCTCGAGCAGACAGCCAGCCAGCCGCCCCTCTGGCTCTGCCGCTCCAGGTTGCGCCCACTGCACCCCGCGCGTGCCCTCTGGCCATTAGCTGCTCGCTGCCGCGCCACT
>CAUYUJ010004336.1:250772-348272 GCA_963575745.1 Prorocentrum cordatum
AGAGCAGCAGGCGAGGGGGGAGGAGGGAGAGGAGGCGGCAGGGGCGGCTCCACGCCGTCCCCGTCCTGGGCGCCGCCACCACCGCGTCGAGCGCCGCGAGGTCGCGGCCGCTGTGCCTGTGAGTCCGAGCGGAAAACCTCCAGGGCGACACGCAACAACCGATGACGGACGAGTAAAGCATCCCTTTCCACTCGCACAACGCGAGCTCGATGAGAGCTGTCCATTCTACATCTTTTTGCGGCCACTCCAGCAAGCTCGTCAGCAACTATGTTGCCGACAACCAGGAACCTCGGAACCCTCTTCTGGATGGTCTGAATGGGGGAGAGGTGGGAGTCGACCTTGAGGACGGAGATAAGTGACGTGTCACGCCCCGTGCTCTGAATAATCGAACGAACCGTATCCCAATCCCCCTTGTTGTCTCCTGAGGGCCTATTGTAAAGCCCATTGTACCAACCATCGCACACTCCCGAAGCGTCCGTGACGTAGATCATGGGGCCTCTGGAATGCAGAAGGGCTAACATGAGCCCTTGGAGTTCACCTCGAGGAACCGTTTGCTTCCGTCCAGGGAGAGGGCCTAAGACTCCAGCTCGAACCACGGGGGGTCGTACGATGCTAAAGTGACAGCAGCAATTCCTATACGCCGAAAGGCGGGCTCTCGAGCGTAAGGACCTCCAGATGCATCACCGAAAATGACAACAGGGTCTTCAATGTACCCTATACCCAAGGTGGTATCATTCAACTCGGGCGGTTCGTTGCCTCCCACTGTGGCCCAGTCTGGATCTGAGCTAGCTGGAAGTACTGCCGTCCATGCACGCGGGATGAGCCCGCGGAACCAAAAGCACGCCTCGCTGTCGCCGCACGACACAGCACGAGGTACTAAACAATCAGACTGCTTGAAAGCCTTGTGCTCGGCATTGTTGCACCGACATAGCCAGACCCGGTGTAGTGGTGTCTCAGGTTGTTCCATACACCTCGGACATTCAGGGCCGATACGATGCCTAGTTTCGTCGACGACTCTCTGCCGAGGCCAAAACCCCCTTGTCGCAACATTGGTCATGGTCTCGGCCAAACGATGCCCGTGTTTACTGTTCTGAAGGCTCCGAATAAAACGTCGATAACTGGTGTTGTCGATCCCGTTAGCTGAACCCTCACCACAGTAATGCCGAGCGGCCTTCGCCCACGCAGCATCTTGAAACGTTGGTTGAAACTCGTCTAGTACTTCAGAAGTGTCTTCGAATCCAGTGAGACCACTATCAGGGAAAATCCAATGGGCGCCTTCGTCACCTGGGGTGGCCCACTCGGTTGGGGACGTGGGAGTCCACCCTACTTCAAGCATATACCCAATAAGAGCTCCCATGGGCCCACGAACTTGCCGGGAGAATTGAGACGGAACAATATTCTGAAGACACCTAACAACTTGCGGCCAAGCCTGACGGACCATCGGGCGAAGATCGGGAAAGCAAAACCACGTACCGAGCCAGAGCTTCATGGTGCCCCTGGGAAACTTCACGAACGGGTCGGCACCCGGGGTCTTCAAATCCAACAAAGTAGTAAGACAGCGACCATTCTGCTTGGAGCCCATGGAGGCACCCAGCCTACGCCGAAAACCGACACGATGAGACCCGAAAGAGCCGTGAACCTGATGTCCGTAAGATCCCGCGGCTTGGGCCCCTGCTCGTTCCAGGCGCCCTGTAATCTGATACCGACGAGAGGCCCGAGCGAACTTCCTAATCTTGGCCGTCGTGGCAGCAGCTTTGACCACACGCTTGCGCCGAGAGGAACGAGCAGGACGGCCAGCACCGAGGTCCACGCCAAGGTACTGCGCTTGTAAACCATTCTGAACAGCATAGCCCAACTTCTTGAGCCTGGCCGCAACCTGCTTGCCATCGCTCGACTTCGAGCAAACTAAAACACTCTTGGGGGCTGCCTTCAACCCTGCCTTGCTGAGCTCGTCGCACGTGTCACGGAGACAGCCAAACAGTTGTGCACGAACGACTTTCCTGGACCCCGTCACTCTTTGATACAGGTCGTCCACCCGGATCCTCATGGACGTCCCAACATGCACCGAAGTGATTTTGGCTTGGCTGAAATACACCATGCACCTCCCGAGCCTGACTCCACTCCGAAGGCCCTGGACGATGCTGCGAGAAGGCTGAAATGCGGTCGAAAAACACCCGTCTTGAGCGAGAGTCCGAGGAGCGACGCAATTCTGGAGTTCTAACCCAAGAACCGCAGCGGGAAATTGAAGCCGAAGGGCGGTACTCACGAGAGCCTCCCAAGACATCGAATCATAGAAAGCTTACACGTCGATAAGACCCGTGCCGAATTCGATCCCTAGGCGCATACATGCCTCATTTTGCAGAGCTCGAACGAACGCCTCGCGAAGAGCAGAGTTACCTCGGATCGCGGCATCCCACTCTGGCTCCGAGGAGGAGGTCCAGAGGCGGACGTCTTCTTCACGAGCTGCTGACCACACTCTGGTGAGCATGGCCAGCAGCCCGATCACCCTGTCGCCTCCGGACTTCTTCCCCCGCAACCTTCCTATGACCAGCAGGACTTGCCAGGGCCACGTAATCCGAAAGTCACACGCTTGAAAAAGCTGCGCAAGCTGAAGGGGCCCTTCGCGTGGAAGCCGCTGCATATCTGTTGGAGAGAGCTGATCGACCCCCTGACCAGCACGTGCCTTCATACTCTGGAGCGCGGCTTCCGCCCGATCGCAAGTGAGAACGGGCAGTTGATCGTCTTCAGTTGCAGCACGGATGCGGTCAAATAACTCGCCTAAAGAGTCAAGTGAGACGTCGCCTGGGCTCCAAAGCTGATGCCATTTCTTGGCCTTGTGATCAAAAACGTCCCGAGGGTGAAAAAATCATTTCCCCCCGACCTCCACCTCGAAGGAAGGAAGGGGACCCCGCAGGCCTCGGGGGCCGAAATCCATTCCCTAAAATCATTGAGTGAACTTTGAAGATCCCTCCGCTCGGCACGTCCAGCCACCCGCTTGGCAACTGAAAATTCCTTCTCCAAAATCGGAAGGCCGACATCCTGCACGCGCATCAGTTGCGACTGCCAAAGAGACCATGCTCCGTCGACTGGGTCCAGCGAAGCCAACGGCAGGTGAACTGAATCTGGTACGTCACTAGCCAAGGCACGGCACGCTGCAGCAAGCCGAGAGCGCTGGACTTCCCCGTTCCCTTTAGTCATAGGATGACAAAGGCCCTGAAGTACCGTGCGCACCCTACCCCGCCAGCAAGCTACCTGCCCGCGCAGTGGTTCCGAAGGAACCTGATCCAGCATATGCAGCACTCTGTCCCGAAAGACTGGCCCGTGTGAGCGAGAATGAATTGGCTCGGGCTCTCCGTGATGTGCAGAAATAACATGCTCAACTGTGCGCACCCATTGTGAATAAAGCGCGCTCACGCTCATGATGCGTTCGCGCCCCACGTAATAAGCTCCAGAACTCCGAAAAACTGACCAAACTTCTTGCTCGGACCCCACAGGAACATACCCCACGTCACGCTTGGCGGCCCCCCAGGACTCGCCGGGGATGTGGAACGACGGGAGGGGAGGGAGGGAAGGAGAGGGGAGCTGCTGACTGCCTGAGAGACCATTGTCTGCACCGCTGGTCGTGGGTGAACCTGGGGGTTCATCGGGCTCAAAAGGTGGCTCGTGGGCTTCTTGATCGAGCTCAAATTCAAAACCTAGATCGGGGGACTCGGACATCGCGGGCCCCCGCGCCCCACCAGAGGAGGACCCCACCAGGGAGGCGAGGGAGAGAGGGGCCCCAGGGAAGCCGCCTTCGTCGTCCGAGTCCCCGAAAACAAGCCGTGGCGCCTGACTCTGCTGAGAGTCGCCTTCATTCAAATCACCGTAAAGCTCGTGGTAGCATTCGTCCATGGCAATACGTGCCGCCGAACGCTTTGTCGCGTCAGCAGCCCGTCCCACGCTGGACTTCGACCCTATTTGAGGAATGTGCTTCGGCCTCGGGGCCTGAGGCAATTTGGGCGCCATGTGGAGCTCTCGGCATAGCAGCTTCTGGCAAGAGCTGCGGATGACCAGCACCAACCCACAATGCGGGCGCCAGGGTACATCCACGCGTGCCTCGAGACGGGAAATGAAAGGCACGCTGGATTTGCTGGTTAAGACGAAATCTATGTGCGTGCCTGATCCTAGCGAGCAGGTGTACTGAAGCGGACACTTGTAAATCACACCGTCAACTTTGTTTACGAAACCTACACGCTGCAGGGTTTCAGGAGCCATGTTCCAACCCCCGATCACGACCCAAGGAAGGCGACACTGCTGCAGCAGCGCCCAAAGCCGAGCAAACCGAGGAAGATTTCGGCCCTTGTACCCCTCGCCTGAGTAGGCGTAAAAGGAAACTAAGATAAACGAGAAACCTTTCTGATGGCAAACTACAGCGGAAAACCCATCGAGGCTGGCCGAACCGTCAACTGTAAGGTCCTTCCATGCACCGCTGGCCTGGGCAAGTGAGTGAACTGACAAGTGTTTCCTGGCTAGAATGAACTCTCCCCCTTCGTTGGCGCGAGACTGACCCGCAAGGGTCGCGCCGTTTCCCGTGCCGCGGGCGGGGTTCAAAAAGCTCCTAAACTTGGCCTTGTAGGCCTCAGACTTCCATCGGGCGACGTCGTCTGTGGACCCGATGCGGGTCTCAACTAAAGCAAAAATGTGATAACTGGCAGCCCTACTGCTGGTGAGAAACCCCCGCGATTTCTTGCTCAGCTGAGTCACATTCGCAAAGAAAATCTGCGTTTCACCATTCGAAGGCTGCTCAGTCCCCGACGAGGCCGATCTCGATGCAGTCATCCCAGCCGACTGCGTGCTCGAGGGGCCCCGCTGCCTGGATCATGGACTCCCGAGGCCAGCGCCATGCGCGGCCTGGGCGGCGGCTAGCTTGGCGGCGCTGATGCGCTGCGCCTCCTCAGCCAGCTCAGCGTCTGCCTGGTCCTCGCCGACGGCGATGTCCTCTGCAGTGCGCCCTTCGCCGCCTGCCTGCGTCCTTCCCGACTCGGCACCAGCGCCACCGCCGCCACTGCTGCCGCTGCTGCTGCCTGTGGCCTCGCCGTCGAGACCCTTCCGCTTCTTGGCCAGGCGGGTCATGATGTCCTCCTGCATCTTCGCCATGCGCGCAAGCATGGTCTCGACCTCGGAGGACTTGTTACCCGCCAGGTCGCGCACCCCCTTCAGGTCGGTCTCCAGCTGCTTGAGGTCGGCCCTCTCCGTCTCGCTGACCTACAGCGTGTCCAGCTTGCTGAAGAAGTCATCGTCCCAAGAAATGGAGATGAGCTTCTTGGTGTCGCCCCCCCTGGCTGTGGGAGCTGCCCTTGGTGTCCTTCGCAATCACGCCGTTCAACTCGGCGAGGGCTCTAACGGCCTGCAGCTTCGACTTCTCCGCCTTGGCAAGGACGAGCGCTGCAGATGCTTCGCGCTCAGTGGCCCTGTCAAGCACTTCTCGTGCACGAAGGAGAGCTGAAATTGCTTGATCGTGCTTGGTGGCTGCATCCCGCACTGCAGCTGTGGCACGCCTGATGGACTCCTCGGGCGTGACGCACTTCTCGATCGGGATGTCTTCGCTCTTCAGCCTGCCGATGTGTGCCTCCAATATCGTCTTCATCGCAGGGTCGGACGTGACACTCAGCGCCTGCAGATATACGGACAGGGGATTACTCGGACTCGTCGCCGATCCTGCCTTTGGAGGCGGAGGTGCCAACGCCAACTGGTTCCCGTTGGGTGCTCCGCCCTTGGAACTGCCCTTGGATGCTTTCGGACGGTGCAACGTGACCACGGCTTGGCACTTCGGACATCGACAATGCTTATTCCATAAAATACGGTTCCATTCCTGACGCCCACACTGCTGACACTTGGACCACCCTGACTCGAACGGCTCGGTGGTGTCAGGCGCAGGGGCCGTTGCCGTACTCCCCTTCTTTTTGCCCATGGCTCAAGAAGAGGTGATGAACTGCCCTCCTTAGTCAACCTGTTAGAGCGAAAGAGAACCTCTGCCCTGCCAGGTGTCCCTCAAGCGCCGACGGGGAGGCGAGGGCTGGCTCAGGGCAAAATGCTCTGAGCCGGGATGGCTTGAGGGAGGAGGAGGAAGAGGCGGAGGCGGAGGAGGAGGAGGAGGAGGCGGAGGCGGAGGCGGAGGCGGAGGAGGAGGAGGAGGAGGAGGAGGAGGAGGAGGAGGAGGAGGAGGGAGGAGGAGGAGGAGGAGGAGGGAGGAGGAGGGAGGAGGGGGAGGAGGAGGAGGAGGAGGAGGGAGGAGGAGGAGGAGGGAGGAGGGAGGAGGGAGGGAGGGAGGAGGGAGGAGGGAGGAGGGAGGAGGGAGGAGGAGGAGGAGGAGGGAGGAGGAGGAGGGAGGAGGGAGGAGGAGGGAGGAGGAGGAGGAGGAGGAGGAGGAGAGGAGGAGGAGGAGGAGGAGGAGGAGGAGGAGGAGGAGAGGAGGAGGAGGGGGGGGAGGGTGCGCTCCCGCGGGCCGGCGGCCGCACGGGTAACCATGTTCCGCGCAGGGGGGGGGGGGGGGGGGCATCCGCGAACAAAAGCGCCCCGTGTATCCGCGGGGGAGTGGCCCAGGAGCCCTGCCTGCGATGCCGCGAACTCGGGGTGGACGGCCCTCCTGCCCTGGCACGTCGGATTGGCGAATTGGCCGCGTTCGGTTCGCGAGGGGGCGGCGCGGCCGTCGTTTCTCAGAGCGCTTTCGCTTCCAGGCAAAACCAAGTCATACCACGCGCCTCCTCGTCAAGCGGCCTGACCAGAACAGGCCGTGGTTTGGCATCGCTTGGTATCTCTCGGGAGCGAGGGTGGTCAAAAGCGAGGTAGGTTTGTTTTGCCCCCAGTTTCTGCGGGTCCAGATCCGTCGGTGTCGGCCCCAGGCCGTTTGCACTGGAGGGAGGTTTGCTAAAGGGAGGTGTGTCCACCGCCGGGGGAGTTGCGCCAGGGAGTGGTAAGGCGGAGGTGCTTCGCAGGTTTCGGCGGCTGGGGGCCCTCGCAGGGCCCTGGGACCGTCAAGGCACAATCCGGGGCGAAAGAGAGAATGCTCTTTGGGAAGTGGTCCAGATCTTCGGGGACCCCGTAGAAGAAGAAGAAGAAGAAGAGGAGGAAAAATGTCAAGACATCGGAGGTGTGGGTCCGGGTGCTGATTTCTCCTGCTGTTGTACCAGGTCGAGGGCGAAGCTGTTGGCCTTCTTCTCTGGCAGGGCATGTCGTCGCGCTTCAGCGCCTGCGCCATCTGGGGGTCGATGAGAGCCGCACGCTTTACATGCCGGGCCGCCACCGTGAGGCCATGGAAGTCGACGCGTGCTCGCGTGCAGCGCGCGCGGTGGGCCGGGCCATGGGGTTCGGATGCCAGTGCCGACGCTGGAGTCTCCTCGCCGCAGTCCAAGAGAAGAAGTAGGAAGACGGAAAGTACGGCGCGCGTAGGTGCGAAATCCACCTGGCGCTGTCGCAAGCCAGCGCGGGACGACAAGGTCTGCCGCCAGGAGCCCAAAATTGCTACGGAGGAGGCTTCGTCCTCCTCCTTATCATCATCCTCGTCCTCCTCATCCCTCCTCCTCCTCTTCCTGCCGCTTCTCGTCTCTCCCCCACGCCTTCCTCCTCCTCATCCTCTCATCGTCATCCTCCTCCTCATCCTTCTCCTCCTCCTCCTCCTCCTCCTCCTCCTCCTCCTCTTTGTCCTCTTCCTCCTCCCACCCAGACGAAGTGCGGCGACGCCGACAACGGCGGCGACGACAACGACCACCACGACAGACGACGGCGACAAAGAAGACGACGACGACGGCGGCGGCGGCGGCGACGACGACGACGACGAGGACGACGACGACGACGACGACGACGACGACGACGACAACGACGATGACGACGACGACGACGAAGCTGGCGCTGGCGGCGGCGGCAGCGCTCGCCGCTCGCAGCGGCGCCTGCCCCCGAGAGGCCGCGGCCGTTTCGCCCCGGCGGGGCCTCCGCGGCGCCACCTTGGCCGCGGGGGGGCTGCAGAGCGCCGCGCCCGCGGGCCCGCGCGCGGCCCTTCCTGAGGAAGGCCGCCCTCTTCCGACGTCGGGCAAAGAGATCTACACTTGCCAGGCCTCCTCCTCCTCCTCCTCCTCCCTCCCTCCCTCCCTCCCTGCCTCCCTCCTCCTCCTCCTCCTCTCTTCCTCCTCCTCCTCCTCCTCCTCCTCCTCCTCCCTCCCTCCCTCCCTCCCTCCCTCCCTCCCTCCCTCCTCCTCCTCTCCTCCTCCTCCTCCCCTCCTCCTCCTCCTCCTCCTCCCTCCTCCTCCTCCTCCTCCTCCTCCCTCCTCCTCCTCCTCCTCCTCCTCCTCCTCCTCCTCTCCTCCTCCTCCTCCTCCTCCTCCTCCTCCTTGCTCCTCCTCCTGCTCCTGCGTGTCGGACTGACGTCGGGCTCACGTCCACTGCACCCCGACTGGGCCCTTCCTGGGCCCAGGAGCTGTGTATATGCCCTCCTGGCCAAGGCAGGTGGGCGTGGCGTACACACCGCTGGTGGGTTTCAGGATGGGCCTGACCGGGAAGCAGTGGATGTGTGTGTAGATTTCGTTGCCCTCCGACGTGTGGCGCGAATGCTTGCCGTCCACCAACATGGAGCTCGCAAGGGCTTGCGCTGGAAACGCAGATCGTGCGTCCTGTTCTCGCGGGTGCTCTCTCAGATAAATTTGTCCAACCTTCCCTCGACTCGTTTTGCACAGCACTGGTCACGCGATCATCCTCCGCCTCCCGCCTCTCGCCTCCTCCCTCCTCCTCCTCCTCCTCCTCCTCCTCCTCCTCCTCCTCCTCCTCCTCCTCCTCCTCCTCCTCTTCACCCTCATCCCGTTTCTCCTTCCTCTTCCTAGGGAGCTGCGAATTGCGAAGCCGTCGCCACTTTCGCGGGCTCCTGGGAGGTCCGGCGGAGCGGGTGCCAGATCTCGCGGCTCCCTCGGGGGCTACGCACTGCCAGATTGTCGCAATTTGCGCGGGCTGGTGCCATGCGCACACCGCTCTCGGAGGGGGGTGCGAAATTCCAGCCATTCTTGTGGCTTCAAGTCCAGTTGCAGCTCCGATCGCGGTTTCGTCGGTTTCACGGGCAAGTGTTATTGCGATATTGGGTCCGACCCTAGTTTCTGATAACGGTGACCACGGCACGCTATCTTGCTATGACAGGATACGGCCCCTCATCCATTGCCCCCTTGTTTGCCCCTACGGTCGGGAAGTTTTACTGAACGCGTCGCGGAGACACGTGGTGGTGCGCGAGCGGATAGCGTGTCGTTCCACATCCCAGGCGTGAAGTTGGGAAATGTCCAAACGTTCGTTTAGGAAATGGATAGCCCCGACTACCAATCTGAATCGCGTTCTATCACTGCCCGTCCTGCATTTGCTTGCGCCCCGGCATCGGTGATTCCCATATTGTGGTACCATCTCCAATCGTTTGGGATCTTTTGAAAAATTGCATCGGCGCACCTCCCCCGCCACCCCAAGGACCCACGAACGATCTGGCCCTGCAAAAATCGTACCCCGCCTAGGTCAGGACACCGACCAGCTGGATCAAACACGGGCTGGAATAACATAGCGATCGTTCCCACGCCTACGCTGCGCCATTTTCCACTCCACTTCCTGCCTTGGGGACGTCCGCGCTTCTAGCTCCGACGTCCTGCACGGGAGGCTCACGGCCTAGAACCAGCAACAGGAGGGAAATATGTTGGAAAGGGCCGCCGTTACTTCCCACCATTTATATCATAAATCGAACGCACCCATATCCGCACACGTAAGTCTGCGCCGTTCCATGGCCACTGTTGGCAGTACTCGCACAAGTTGTTTGCCCCATATTCCAATTCCCTCAGCCCTGAGACAGTGCAGTGATGTAAACAAACAGTTGTCATGGTTCTGGAAAAATAATCCAACATTCCCATCTGAGGCTTGAGGCCGCCCTACCCATTGGACGTGCAGGACCGCCGGTAACCGTGAATCCCTTTGGTTATTCCTCTCGCTTCGCGGGGTGCACGTCCGGAGCACGTACAGTCACGTCGTCGCGGAGCCTCTTGACGGCCTCTTGGGGGCCTCCTGGAGGCCTCCTGGGAGCTTCCTTGGGCTTTTTTGGGGCCTCTCCCCCATCTCCTTGTCAAACTCCCTCCCAAATTTCCTTCCAGCGCCGGCTCTAATCATGGGCGCCGCTGTGACCAACTTCCACCTGGCTGGCGCTGCGCCGCAGTTCGCCCAGGTTGGAAAAATGGCATTACACTCCAGTCGCTGTGTGGCCTTCGGGGGGCTTCTTTGGAGCCTTTGGGAGGCTTCTTGAAGACATCTTGGAGGCCTCTTGGGGGCTTTTTGGGGCCCCTTGGGGTCCTCTTGGGGGCCTCTTGGGGCCTCTTGGGTGCGTCATTGGCCGTATTGGGGCGCTTTTGCGCCGTTTCGCCCCTTCGGAGGCCGTCTTGGGGGCCTCTCGCGGCCGCCTTGGAGCCGTCTTGGGGTCCTCTTGGGCCGTCTTCGCGGCCCCTTGGACCGTCTTGGGGGCCTCTTTGGGCCGTCTTGGGGTTTTGGTGGGCCGTCTCGGGGCCCTCTTGGGGGCTTCTTGGGTTGTGCTGGAGCGATTTGCGAAGCTGCTTGGGCCGCAAAGGCGAGAACGCTAAAATAGTGCCCAAACCATAGGAAAATCAATAATTTTAGCCTCTGGAGGCGCAGTTGTGGGCGCTCTTGGGGCCCTCTTGGGCCGTCATTTGGGCTTTTTGGGCCCTCTTGGAACCATCTCGGACCGTCTCGGGGCCGTTTTGGCCCGCACAGAGCCCATCTTGAACCGTCTTGGCGCCCTCTCGGCCCCCCAAGAGGCCCAAGAGGTCGAAATCATCGATTGTCTATAAGTTTTGGTAGGTTTCTGAGCCCCGGGAGGGGGGGGCCACTTTGGTCCGGCGGTGTGGCGCAGCTCCCAAGGGGGTTAGGGGGGGAGACATAATAATGTAACACAATACAACATGTGGCAAGTATGCAATCATTGGATAAATTGAATACGTTGCAGTAAGGCGTTCGCCGAAAAACGCTGCCGCTCAGCACGTCACCTCCGGACGTGGATTCCTCTCGCTTCGCGGGGTGCACGTCCGGAGCACGTACAGTCACGTCGTCGCGGGCCTCCTGGAGGCCTCCTGGGAGTTTCTTTTGGCCTCTTGGGGATTTCTTTGGGGCCTTCCCCCCCTCCCTCCTTGTCATACACCCTCCCCATTTTCCCTCCCAGCGCCGGCTCTAATCATGGGCGCCGCAGTGACCAATTTCCACCTGGCCAGCGCTGCGCCGCAGTTCGCCCAGAAGGGGGAAAATAACATTACACACCAGTCGCTGCGTGGCCTTTGGAGGGTTTTTTGGAGGCCTCTTGGAGGCTTCTGGGACGCTTCTTGGAGGTTTTTTCGGGGTCTCTTGGGGGCGTCTTCGGCCGTCTTGGGGCGCTTTTGCGCCGCTTCGCCCCCTCGGAGGCTGTCTTGGACGCCTCTCGCGGCCGCATTGGAGCCCTCTTGGGGTCCTCTTGGGCCGACTTCGCGGCCTCTTGGACCGTCTTGGAGGCTTCTTTTGGCCGTTTTGGAGCCTTCCTGGGCCGTCTTGGGGCCCTCTTGGGTGTTTTTGCTGGGCTGTTTTGGGGCGATTCTGGAAGCTGTTTGGGCCGTCATTGGTTTTTGAGAGTCGAAAAAGGCGAGAACGCTAAAAGATAGCAGAAAATATTGGAAAATTGTGATTTCGGCATCTGGAGGCGCAGTTGTAGGCGCTCTTGGGGCCCTCTTGGGCCGTCCTTGGAGCTTTTGAGACCTTCCTGGGGCCGTCTTGGGGGCCTCATGGGTCCCCGTTGGGAATATCTTGGGCCGTCTTGGGCCGTCTTGGGGCCGTCTTTGGGCCGTCTTGGGCCATCTTGAGGCCCTCGAGGAGCCCCCAGAGGCCCAAGAGGCCGAATGTGTTGATTTTCGTTGGTTTTTGTATGTTTTTAGGGCCCCAGAGGGGGGGCGTCACTTTGGTCCGGCGGTGTGGCGCAGCTCCCAAGGGGGGGGTTAGGGGGGGAGACATAATAATGTAACACAATACAACATGTGGCAAGTATGCAATCATTAGATAAATTGGATACGTTGCAGTAAGGCGTTCGCCGAAAAGCGCTGCCGCTCAGCACGTCGCCTCCGGACGTGGATTCATTGGCTCACCGCCGACCCCGTGGGCCGGCAGCAATCGTTCCCCGCGTGGCCTGTCCGGACAGCCTGTGAGGCTCCTCTAGACACGTTTTGGAGCCCTCTTGGAACCGTCCTGCCGTTCCCCCGGGCCGTTGCTATGGGTTTTGGGGCCTTCGTGGGGCGCCCGGAGGCCGTCGTGGAGCCTTTTGGAAAGCCTCTTGGAGTGCCAGAGGTCGATTTTGGAGGTTTGCTGGGCCGTTGTGGGCCTCGTGGAAGCCCAAAAAGCGAATATGCTGAAAATGCACGTTCCCCGGAGGGAATGGAACGGTTTTTTGCGTCTGGAGGCCTGTTTGGTGCGCCTCGTGGTTGCGTATGCAAACGTCTTGGACGCCCATGGGGCTGTCGGGAAGCAGTTTTGGGCGGTTTGGACTAAATCGTCCCCCGCGTGGGCCATCCGGACAGCCTTCGGGAGCGGTTTTGGCAAGTTTTGGGGCTCTTTTGGGGCCGTCCTGCGGCTTTCCTGAGCCGTTGCTATGGCTTCTGGAGCCTTCGTGGGTCGCCCGGAAGCCGTCTTGGAGCCTTCTTGGGAGCCTCTTCGGGTGACAGGGGTCGATCTTGGAGGTTTACCGGGCCGCTGTGGGCCTCGCGAGACCAAAAAAGCGAATGTGTTGAAAATGTACGTTTCACCTGGGGAATGGGACGGTTTTTGCTTTGGGGGGCCTTCTTGAGGCGCCTCGTGGTCGCGTTTTCAAACGTCTTGGACACCCACGGGGCCGTCTGGCGGCGATCTTGGGCGGTTTGGACCGAATCGTCCCCTGCGTGGGCCGCCCGGACAGCCTTTTGGGGGCACTCTTGCCTTGTTTTGGAGCCCTTTTGGCACCGTCCTGCGGCTTTCCCAAGCCATTGCTATGGTTTCTGGGGCCTTCCTGGATCGCGCGGTCGCCGTCTTGGAGCCTTTTTGGGAGCCTCTTGGGCTGGCGAAGGTCGATTTCGGAGACTTCTGGGGCCGTGATGCACCACGTGAGAGCTGAATGGGCGAAAATTGTGAAAATATACGTTTTCCATTGGAAATGTGACGATTTTTGCTTCTAGAGGGCCTCTTCGGAGAGCCGCGTAGTATTGTTTCAAACGTTTTGGGGACTTATGGAGCCGTGTGGAGGCAATCTTCGGCGTTTTGGGGCGATTTTTCGTCGATTTGCAGCTCTCTTGGGCCGTCCTGGGAACCTTTGGAACCTTTTTGGGCCGTTTTGTAGCCTCCTGAGGCTCCGAGTATGCGGATGATGGATTTGCCCCCCCTACCCACCCACCCACCCCTCCAAACCGGCCGGACCAGGCCCTTGGGGGAGGGGTTTGAGGAGGGGGAAGCATCCCACACGCCGTGACCCGCAGGGGTCGGTGGACCTAGCATATGGTTGGTTGTTCTATTGCCATATTTTGTTCTGGTAAATTTCTGTTTTGAGTGATTCTTGATTTTATTTCCCTAATCAGAGCTTGCCTCTGTAGAAGTCCTAGCGGATTCGTTCGGTTAGGTGAGGTACGGCGCCGATTTCGGCAGCGCGCTCCAGTGCCCGGTAGCCTTAGCCTTATAGGCCAGCCTCATATCTTATTCTATAATTTGATAGCATTATAGCGTACCCCAGTAAACCTATCTAAACAGATTATGAGCTGGGTTTTTCTCCAGTATCAGTCGGATTTGTTCGCGAGACGACACATATAGATTCTTATGTTGACAGTCGTCTCTGTCTATTATTCCTCCACTCTTGTCCGTCCACGGGTATGAAATGAGAGGATGAAATATTGATGGATTTCAATGGAATTTCGCCGCACATTTTTATTATTATGTGCGAGGAGTGATGCACGGCATGGATTTGAAATCTGTGAATTTCGGGGGGTGCCGAATTACAGACCAAACATTGATAAAAATCGTGCGTGGCGAATCACAGACCGCGCACTGAATCACAGACCGCGCACTGAATCGTAACCAGAGATTCCGCGCGCTAAATCAAAGACTGCGCGCGCCGAATCTCAGAGCTTGCACGCCGAATCAGAGATTCCGCGCGCCGAATCAGAGATTGCGCGCGCCGAAGCAAAGATTCCACATGCTGAGAGAGTGTCCATTTGTTGAAGTCACCCGCAGAAAAATATCCCACCCGCCCAGTCAGCTTCCTCCCTTCTTGAGCTCTCCCATTGAGAGCGGTTTGGTTCTTCAGGTTTCTCGATGATGCGATTATCTTGATTTTGCTGAGAGGGTAATCCGGCCAGCTGATTTTGTGATTTGGTTGCCTGGTGGCCAGGTGAATTGGTAATCCGGCCGATTTTATTGGTTTGGTGATCCGTTTGGTGTTGTGGCCATCCAATTTGGTGATTTGGTTAATCCGGTGATTTGGTGACCTAGACCACAGGCGCCGAATCGTAGACAGCACATATTGAATCAATCACAAACCGCGCGCGCCGAATCACAGACCGCGTGCCCCGTTTCACAGTTTGCACGCGCCAAATCGTAGACAGCACATATTGAATCACAAACCGCGCGTGCCGATTCTTAGACAACATACATTGAATCGCAAGCCATACGCAATGAATTACAATAACACGCATTGAATCACAATGCGCACATATCCACTCACAGATAGCCATAATTGCACGCGACGGTGACTTGCTGATCCGGCCAGTCGATCCGGTAACTTGGTGATCCGATGTTCCGGTGTTGTGGCCAGTTGATGCGGTGATCCGGCTGATTCGGTTGATCGAGTGATTGGTATTTTGGTGTTGTGGGCAGCTGAGTTGGGGAGGCCTCTTAGGCGCTTGTTGGGGCATCTTGGACGCCTCATGGGGCCCTCTTCAAGCGCTCTTTGGACCCTCGGGAGCGGTCTTCAATCGCTTTTTTGGGGCACGGTTTTGGAACGCTTTGAGACGCTTTTGGGCTCGTATTGTTGCTTTTTGGAGCCTCTTTTGGTGCCCGCTTGAGCCATCTTAATGCCTCAGATGGCCATCGGAAGCTAGAAGGCGAGAAATCTAAACACATTTTTTTGGCGCACGCACATTTCAAAGTGCCATCTTGGAAACCAGCACGGGGTGAAACACCGATCCAGCGAAGCCACCAGAGTGCGGCTACGCAGTGAAATAGGAAATGGAGTTGGCTCTTATTGCGTGCGGGGCAGGTCAATGAATTGGTCCAGAACGGCATGCGCTACAGCCCGTTGTGCCACCCAAACAGCCCCCACCACGAACGCGTGGATTGTCATTCCTCGACCGCGATCGTGTTAGAGCTGGTACCAACTAACTCCATTGACCATATTTTTCGGCACCTAACGATTGCAGAGAGCCCAACCTACTCATCATCACCTCAGTGCAATTATTATTGTTTTCGCTTTTCATAAATGATCGTGCTTCGGCGCGGTGCTTCATTTCCCGAGATCGGCGAAAGTACCGTCACATCGAAGCAGATTGGTACCCCGTTGGCAACATGGAAGCACAATGCTATTATGTCAATGCCTCGCAAGTACGTTTGGCTCAACACCCGCTCGATTTTGCGATTTAGTATAATAGATTCCGTCTCCACTGAGATCCAAATTTTTGGCTGGAACTCTTGGGCTATTGGGAGCCGTCTTCGACCGGAATATCGTGGTCATTCTGAGCTATGTTCGATGTCATTTTAGGTTGTCCTAAGGATTTTTGGAAAAGAATGCGTGCCAAAAATGTAATGATTTGGCATTATCGCGGAGATCTCTTGGAGCATTATGTATGGTTTTTTTTTTGGGGGGGGGGTTGAAAGTTTTTGGGGAAATATCCGTTCAGGACGTGCAGAAAAGGTATAATTATAATAAAGCTATGAATTTGGTCCCCTCACCGAGAACATTTTGAACGATCGAGATTTCGCTAATTGTTGGGTCTAAGGAAGGGGTATGCAGTTCGCATCATACATATCCCAAAACCACTGCGGCACTTCGAAGTACACGGGGACGTCTTCGCAGTGCAGCGAGAAATCTAATACAATTTTAACCGACAGCTGGCGTTATCTGAATTGGGCCTATTACAATATGCCTTAAGGAAGACCAGATTCCCGTCTGTTACGGGCCGCTAGTCCAGGGCGATCGCGACATCGATTTGAAAAAGTCACTACAATGAAAGCCTTGAGTAAAGAACGCTCACTTTTCACAGAAAGGACTCGGACATTCCTTAAATTTGCATGCGTTCCGCTACCGTTTTGCCGGCGAGCTCTCTCGTGTTCCTCACGATTTTTGGACGCGCGAGTTCGTTTTTTCAGTCGGGGCGGATAGTTTAAGAAACGGGCTCCACGGGGGAGCTCGGTTCCTTGCGCTTGCTCGACGTAGTGCGACGGCGGTCGCTTAAAAGCCCGGCGCCTCTCTGGGGCCCGCCCGTTCTTTACGGGGCGCGCGGTGGAGCTCCCGTCCGTTCCGCACGCCGGGGCAGTGGCATTAAGGTCCAGTTCCCCGCCGGACCACTTCCCGTTTTTTACGCCGCGCATTTCGGAGCTCATTGGCTCGACATTAAGCTACAGCGGTCGCGTCAAGGCCCAGCCCCTCTCTCGGGCCCCCCGTTCCTTGTGGGGCGGGGAGCCTCCTTTGCCGCCTCGGCCTTGTCGCTTTTCTTAAGGTGGCCGCCCTTGCCTGTGGGGTGCATAGTCTTCTGGTGCTTGGTCGAGCGCTCCGTATCCGACTTGTTCGGCAGCGCAACAGTGATATTTGTTCTTAATATACGCGGCTTATTGATGACGCATGTTTTCGTGGTGTGCATGGTGCCCCCGGTCGGCCCGTGTGTTTGTTTGTCGGCTCGCGTTTAATGATTTAAAATATACTTGTAACTTTGCGTCGCTGTCGCGCTCAATACATTTGAAAGAATGCATTTAAATTGAACACCACCTACGACAGCAGAAAACCATACAAAAAACAAAACAGCAATAAACAAAACATTAAAAAAAACGCATACAACTAATTTAAATAGATCACAATGAGAGCAGCCTTTTGTAATGATTCAATCAAAATAAAAATCCAATAACATTAAATAAAACAAAGTGAAATAATACAATAATGAAAAATCTTAAACAATGTTTTTATGGAGGAGGAGGCGGAGGAGGAGGTGGAGGAGGAGGAGGAGGACAACCACGAGGACGAGGATGAGGAGGAGGAGGAGGAGGAGGAAGAGGAGGAGGAGGAGGAGGAGGACGAGGAGGAGGACGAGGACGAGGACGAGGACGAGGACCAGGGCGAGGACGAGGACGAGGACGAGGAAGGGGGGGACATCACACGACCTCCAAATCTGTAATCGGTGGTGTGGGCTCCAATTGCACTTCAGGGAGACCAGCCGTATCCCGCAAAACCGCCGGGGCTACAGCTGATTGAAGTGCGATTCCGAGCCAGCCCCACCACCGATGTTGGAGGCTAAGGGTGGTGCCGCGGCGAATCCTACCATACAAGCCTCGGGAGCGCTCGCGAGCAAGATCTGGCACCAACTGGACGCATTCATCCCCCCATCTTCCAAATACTTCCGCTCCCAACCACAGCAAATGTCCCAATCCACTTTCCGCAACCTCGTGATAGTCTGCGTTATTTTTGTCTTCAGCTTGTGCAAGTAAACTGTCCCCACGATTGCTTGTCCCTGATCGTGGTTGTCCTGTTCTCGTAATTGGGCTGATGATCGTGACGTCACAAAACAGAAGAAGGCCACGATGTACGTTCAGACCTGGCACCACGAAATCCAGTCGCCGTAGATCGTGTGGGGGTATGGGGATATTGGTGCGAGCCAATAGACGCTCGGTGTTTCTATCAAGGACGCTCCCCCTTGCCTCTTGAAAGATCTGCCTCCAAACGGCGAGCATTTCCTTGTGCCGAGAAAACCATCTGCCGTTGGCTCCGACTGCTAGCCGTGCATGTCCATGCGAATCAGGTCCATCAATACAGCACGCCACACCCAGACGTCGTCGCACAGCGCATTGGAGTCGTTTGCAATAGATAGCCCATCCGTTGTAGGACACACCAGCACACACCTTGAATTTTGAGTTTCCCCAGGGTTCCTTAGGTCAAGACCCTCACTGTAAGCAGCAAGAACCAAGACTGTAACAATGGAAATTGGAAGCTGCAAATGGTACAAGGAGCAGCACATTCCCGGCCTACAGCTTGGTGGCCCCGCAAGGGGGCCGGCGGATTTTTCATCCGAAATCCGCCTAGGACGCCCGACTTAACATTATGAATATTTCTTATGCGACCACCCTTCGGGTGGCAAGGGTCATCATCATCGTCATCATCAGCATCAGCAGCAGCAGCATCATCACCGACATCTTCATCATCATCATCATCATCAGCAGCAGCATCATCATTATCACCAGCATCATCATCATCAGCAACATCTTCGTCATCATCATCATCATCATCAGCAGCAATTTCATCATCAGCATCATCCTCGTCACCAGCATCACCAACAACATCATCAACATTATCATCAACAACATCATGTTCAGCATGATCATCATCATCATCATCATCATCATCATCATCATCACCAGCATCATCACCATCATCATCATCATCATCACCATCACCATCATCATCATCATCATCATCATCATCATCATCATCATCGCCAACATCATCACCAGCACCATCACCAGCATCAACAACACCATCACCAGCATCATCACCATCAGCATCAACATCATCATCTTTTTCCTCATGCTCATTATTTTGCTCATCCTCCACCTCCTCCTCTACCTCTCCTTCCCTTTATCCTCCACCTCCTTCTCCTGTGCACGCGTCCTAGTACGATTCCCCATAACACGTAAGACCCGCGAGAGCCCCATAGCGTTCTTTGCGCGGTGCGAGTTGGGGCTCGCGTGCGTGAGTGAATCGGACAGTTGCCACGTTGAGGCCCAGTCCCCCGCGCAAGCCCCTCGGCGTTCCTTGCGCGGTGCGAGCGGGGTTCACGTGCGTGACCGAATCGGAAAGTGGTCGCATTGGGGCGCAGTCCCCCGCGCGTGCCCTTTGCGTTTTTGGCGCAATGCGAGCCTGGGCTCACGTGCGTAACCGAGTCCGAAAGCGGTCAACTTAAGGCGCGGGCCCCCAAGCGAGCCCCTGGCGTTCCTTGCGCGGTGCGAGCGCTTGGAACCGAATCGGAAAATGGTCAACTTAAGATTCAAACCACCACGTGAGCCCCTCGGCCTTCCTTGCGTAATGCGATTGGGAGCTCACGCGCGGAACCGAAACGGAAAATGGTCGACCTAGTTTCTAGCCCGAGCCCTTAGCGTTCCTAACTCGTTATTCGCTTCTGCGTGCGGTTTTGGAGCGGCGTGGGGGGGGGGGGGCGGGCGTTCCTTGGTGGTTTGGCGGAAAGGGCGGGGATCGAATTGCAAGAGCAAATCGTAGCGTAGCGCCGCTAGAAAGGGGTCGGCCGTTCCTTCTGGCTTCATGGGTTTTCTTGGAAAAAGCGGTTTCGTTGCTTATTTATGGTTCTTGAGATCAATACCCTCACAGTAATTCAGATTTTCACGGGTAGTGTGACGAAACTTAATGCGTTATGTAATGCTTTGGAGGGACTAGGATGTAATGAAGAGAAAATCAATCAATCAAACCATACCATACGCCGGAACCCGTGGTCTAAGGGAAAGAAACGAGACATTGCGCTTATTCTCTCCGCGGCTTATCTAATTCATATCGTTTGCTTGCCGATGGGGCGGAAGGCGAGAAAGGAAGGGGGCAGAGGAAGGGCAAGAATGAGGATGGAAAAGAAATATAATAACTAAGTTGTGCCAACCAAGTGGATCGCTGATGCATTCTATTATTGTTGCTATTGGAAAACAACGAAATATTTAGCCCATTCATGCGCTGGCCTGCCTACAGTTCTGGCGCATGTTTCAATGGCTCGATGCATGTTGGTAGGTTGAAAGGTAAGGCGGCGCAGAATGTCAAAGTTGGGCGCCTGCTTTATTTTTTCAAACCATGAAAATGGAAGTTTCAAGAATTCTATCGTGTACGGTTAGTATCGAGGTTGTGTACGTATGCGTGGGGTATGTGCAGCATGCGACACATGTATTTCGCCGTCTTTGACGAAAAAACCATGCCGAATTCAATGAATTCAGAAACTGACGTAGTCACTGACGCCTGAAAAACTTAGATTTTCCTACTTGTAATCATAGCTGCATGTTTCCAACACGCGGTCATCTCGGCAACATTTCCCCACACAACACCTATTTTTTCCCCCAATTCTCCGCAAAGTTCGTCAGTGGTCGGAAACGCAGAACCTACATAGACATCGAATATTTAGGAAGAATTACCGTCCCAAAGTGAAGAATTATTCTCGCGGAAGACCGGCATTTGGTGTACTTTATCTCCATACACTTCCATACCCAATCTTGGCCCGGTATTCGCAATTTTCGTCAGCATATAGCAAAATAACAAACAATTCTTCTCCCAAATTTTGTCGTATTCAAGCTTGTGCGTGGCGCGCGGCATTTTGAACAACACTTGTCAAGGATGGTGAGATGGGGCAGCCTTATACTCGACATTTTTCTGAATTTTTTGGTCGCCCATCTGCCACACAAAATCGCTTGCTTCCGTAAATAATTCCAATGATATGCAAACATGTGGAGGCAGTCAAACTTTCCGCTGATTTCCCATTAAAGCCCCCAACGTCAAGTGTTTCCAAGGCTTTTTTCCAATCCAGTGCCACGAAAATTGCACCAACAAATATAGTATATTGGCGAACGACGTGCTGGAATTGTGGATTTTCGGATAAGCGAGCGTTTTACCGAGGCCAAAACAAGCCGGCAACACGGGATTCAGTATCACCTTTTGGTTTCGGTATCAAGTATAGGTTTCGGTATTATGAAAAGGTTTCAATATCATTGCATTTGGTTTCAATATCGACGCAATTGGTTTCAATATCGTTGTGCACGTGCGTGAACCGGAAAACCGATACGCGCACTAACCGAAAAAGAACGAAATTCAGAATTACTCCGACGGAAGAACCCCACATAAGAATCCTCTGGGCGAATCTGGAAAAAGCCATCACCCTCGTCCTCGTGGTTGGTGAGGCGTCCTGGCTGTTTCTTCTGCGTATATTTCCTCTCGCCTTGGCGCGGGTTCTCCTTCCACTCCTTACGTTGTCCCCATCCTCACCCCCCTGTTTGTTCCGCGCCCCGCCACCTCCTCCGTTTCCTCTTGCATGAACGCGCATGTCGATGTTCCTCGGCGCCGTCGCCGCCACGGCCAACACAGGCGCGTTCTCTATTGGTCACGTCGCGCAGCCGTTGGGACAACCCCGCGGGCCAGGCTGTCGGGACAACCCCGCGAGCCGTTGGCGCGCAAGACCAAGCCGTTGGTACAACCCCGCGGGC
This sequence comes from Prorocentrum cordatum, assembly GCA_963575745.1. Lineage (NCBI taxonomy): Eukaryota > Dinophyceae > Prorocentrales > Prorocentraceae > Prorocentrum > Prorocentrum cordatum. Next base: position 272,250 of record CAUYUJ010004336.1, read on the forward strand.
TTCGAGCGAGGCGCAGCCGCGCTCAGGCGGAAGGCAGCACGAAGCCCAGCTCTGCCGCGAGATGCTTCGCCTCCGCCCTGGACAAAACCGCTCTCTTGTCGAACTCCAGGAGCGCCTTCCGCAGGGACGCCGGCGGCCCGCTTTCCAGGAACTCTCGCGGCGGCGGCCGCAGGATCAGCATGTTCCGCATGCACGTGGCGCGGGAGAACATGACATAGAGGTGCACCCACCACTGTTCGTCCGACGTGCCCGTGCGGCCAGCGTCCTCGTCTCTCGCGCAGTCGATGGTGACGCCCTTGCGCAGCGTCTGGCCCTGCGACAGCGTGGAGATCAGGTAGGACGCGTGCGTCAGGGTGAATCCCGAGCGGCGCACGCTGTGCGCCCCCGAGCTCTGCCATGTGAACTCCCTTTCGCTGGGCCTGAACATCAGCAACCTCCGCGCCCGCGCCTTGATCTCCCGCCTGAGACTTCCTCCCAGTTCACTCACAGACGAGGCTCCCGCTTGAGATTTCGTCCATATTCAGGCTTGAGGAGCCCAAAAGTGACGACAGCCTGAGACTTCCTCCAAACTCAGGCTGGACGAGCCCAAAAGTGACGACAATTACAAGGTTCCGACGACCCGCTCGGATTACCAACATGATCCGCGGGCCCCATAGGGAGGGGGCTCCCGCCTGAGACTTCCTCCGAATTCACTCACAGACGAGGCTCCCGCCTGAGACTTCCTCCAAATTCAGGCTTGAGGAGCCCAAAAGTGACGACAGTTACAGGATCCCGATGACCCGCTCGGATTACCAACATGATCTGCGGGCCCCATAGGGAGGGAGGTTCCGCCTGAGACTTCCTCCGAATTCACTCACAGACGAGGCTCCCGCCTGAGACTTGAGGAGCCCAAAAGTGACGACAGTTATAAGATCCCGATGACCCGCTCGGATTACCAACATGATCTGCGGGCCCCATAGGGAGGGAACTCCCGCCTGAGACTTCCTCCCAGTTCACTCACAGACGAGGTTCCCGCCTGAGACTTCCTCCATTTCCAGGCCTGGGGAGCTCAAAAGTGACGACAGTTACAGGATCCCGATGACCCGCTCGGATTACCAACATGATCTGCGGGCCCCATAGGGAAGGGGTTCCCGCCTGAGGACAGCCCGGGTTTCGGTAACCAGAGCAGGGTTTTGGTAACCCGGTGAGGGTTTCGGCATCAGGGGAAAGGGTTTTGGCAACTTGGGGAAGGGTTTCGGCAACAGGGGAGAGGGTTTCGGCAACCTGGGCAAGGGTTTTGGCAACGGGGGGGAGGGTTCCGGTAACGGAAGGGAGGGTTTCAGTAATGGGGGGGAGGGTTTCGGCAACGGGGGGGGAGGGTTTCGGCAATGGGGGGGGAGGGTTTCGGTAACAGGGGGAGGGTTTCGGTAACAGGTACACAGGTACATAACACATAAGTGCATATACATATATACATATACAGGCACAACGAACCATGTAAGTCCGTCTCGGTAATCATCCGGTGGGCCCGCAGGAACCTCGACATTTTTACTTCGCTGAAGGTGTCCCAGTCCACCGCAAACCTGAAGCGTCGCTCTCCATATATCCTACCCCCCATCTTTTGTTTTTCTCAGGTGCCGACCTGGCAGAAACAGCATGGATCGTAATCGAACGGTATATCGCTTTTCAACCACTTGCGCTTTCCCGAAGGCTGGAATCTTCGGTAAGAGTTGCGACGAACACATTTGCACAATAGCCGCCCCTAGAATGAACGAAAACGACCAACAGTTCATTTAAGGCAGAAGCCTTAGGTAAATCAATGAGAACATCGAAAGCCACATGCTATTGCACGGCATTGGTGGATATCTTGTCCAACGGAGCGGACCCAGGATAGTAAGATGGATAGCGTCTCGATTGGTTTGAACCTGGAAATGGTTGCGATTAAAACCACAAAGACGAACGACGAGGAGGAGTATGAGGAAGAGGGGGACGAGAAGGAAGAGGAGGGGGAATACAAGGAGAAGGGGGACGACATTGCCAACTGGTTTTATTTCATCTTTATTCCCGCCTCTGGAACGGGACATCCGCATACACCATCTGTTTTGTTGTCTTATTTCTTCCCACGTCTTCTTACATACTATTATTTTCTCTCACATCTCTCATATTTGTTCCTACCTCTCCCCACCTCCTCCTACTTCCTCCTACCTCCTACGTCCCCCATACCTCTACTCCTAACTCTCCGTGCCCCTCCTAACTCCTACTACTTCCTCCTCGTATATCATCCACACTATACATTCTCGTATTTCATCATTTTTCCTCCTACTTAACTCCTCGTCTATTATCTTCTTTCTTCCTACCTTCTCGTACTCTTCCCTCAACCTCTTCCTCCATCTTCGTACCTCCTTTTTACCACGCCCTACCCTATCTCCTCCCACCTCCCCATACCTCTCCCCTCTTTCTACCTCCAATTAAGTGCTCGTATCTCCTCGTATTTTCTCAGATTTCCCCCTCCCTTCCTTGCTACCTCTTACTTGCTTCCATATTCTTTTCCCGTCTACCTCCTCCCACTTTCTTGTACATCCGCTTACCGTCCGTTGCTCCTCTCCTCCCTCTTACGTGTTCCTACATCCTCTCTCCCCACCTCTCTTCTACTTTTTTATATCTCCTACGACCTCCTAACATTCCACCTCCTTTGTACGCGTCCTCACCTCGCCCATGGAACTTGCAACCTGAACGTTTGCGCTCGGGCTTGCAGTAAGGAACGCGCGTCTTCAGCACCGAACGTGGGAAACACGTGTATCATCGAGGAATTCGTTATCATTAAGCGTGTCGTCCTCATCAAATTTGCAAAACCAAAAAAAAAAACTATCGTATAGCAGGTCGTCGTGAACCCGGTTAATAAGGCGAGGGGAACGAGGAAAAGAAGAACAAGCAAAGGAAGAAGAGGAGTGAAGGAAAAAAAAGAAAAAGAGAACGATAATAGGAAAAAACGCTGAAAAAAAGGAGGGAGAAAAAGAAGAGCAAGGAGGAGGAAGACGAAGAAGAAAAAAAACGAAAAAAAAACACACGCGTATTCGGAATGTGTCTGGCACGGATCTGGTACGGGATTTCAGAGAATTGGCAACTTTTATTTCCAGAACGGATTGACTTTATTTATAAAAAAAAATTGCTGTTTTGCTTTATTTCTCTCGGCCGGTTTTTGGTATAAATATTTGTTTGTTTTTATGTCGCGCTGCCCAATTTCCATCCTCATTACGGCATTACCGAAAACGTGCAAAAAAACAAATAAGGGAAAGAAATTTTCCGCATATTTGAGAACCTTTACACGTGTAATGAAAACGCTCACGTGTATTATTGAAAGCATTCGGCTGGTTACTGAAACCAAATGAAACTCTTCGGCACATTACGGACAAAGACGACGAAAAAGGAACGAAGGAGTGGGAAGAAAGAAAAAGGAAGAAGAGGAAGAAGAGGAGGGAGACGACGACCATAACGACAATGGCGGCGAGGGCGGCGACGGCGGCGGCGGCGAAACCCTGGGACGAGGCGCCGGGAAGAGGCCCCAGGCATATTTCCCCTAAAGCCTGGGAGGAAACATGGAAGGAAACATGGGAGGCATGGGAGGAAGCCCCGGACCGCGGGCCTCGGAAAAAACCTCGCGGTTGTGTTGATTTCGCGTGCACGCACCTGCACCTTTCATTGCCGAACCCTTTCCTCTTGTTATTGAAACCCTTTCCTATCGTTACCGAAACCCTCCCCCCCGTTACCGAAACACCTCCCCCCGTTACCGAAACCCTTCCCACTGTTATCGAAACCCTTCCCGGTGTTACGGAAACCCTCCTCTAAGTTGCCGAAGCGCCTTCTCCGGTTACCGAAACCCTGCCCAGGTTACCGAAACCCTGCCCCGGTTACCGAAACCCGTGGGACCCCCCGCCTGAGACTTCCTCACAATTTACTCAATGATGATGAGGATAAGGATGATGAGCGATGGTGAAAATGAGTGGTGAAGAGGATGATGATTGATTGCGAGTAGTGGTGGCGATGATGATGTTTGAATGACGATGAAGACGATGCCGATGATGATGATGATGATGATGATTATGTTCGTGAGCGTGTGAGAGAGTGCGAGTGATGATTATGATGATGAGTATGTGAGTGACTAAGCATGTGAGAGAACATCATCGATGATGTTGAGGAGGTTCATGATGAGAGAGTGTGAGTGTGTGTGTGTGTGTGGTATGTGTTCTTGTTTTTGCGCGGGGTGTCCAGAGAAAACAAAACCCCACTTTGGATGTGGGGAAGAAAATAGCGTTTCCGTGTGAATATTCCCGATGTTCGGACGCTCCGGTATTTGCATCCTCGTCTTGTTCTTCTTGTTTTCCCCCGTTTGTTTTTATTTTTTTCGATTTCTTCGATCGCTTCTTCTTCCTATTTAATTTTCTTTTTTGCTTCCTCTGGGAACGAAATAAATGGGAAAAAAAAACAAAACCGAACAGAAATACAACACCACACGGTTTCTTTTTGTGTGTGTTTGGGTGAATATAGTTTCGTTGAGTGCAGCTTCACGGGATCCATGTCAAGAATTGTCGCAATACTTGTTGACACGTGAAATTGAGGAACAACGCCGAACGATTCGGACAATTATGATTAGCCGAGGCGGAAAATCACGACCCCGAACCACGAACTACAGGCAACTGCGGTGCCCCAAGGCCCTACGAAAATTTTTACGCATGGCACGGCCGGCCGGCGGGGTGACTCCCGCACCCCTACGGTTGCCCGACGTATGTGCGTTGCACGGCGTGGGAAAAATAATTGTGTTCGTCCTATGCCTCCTCGTCGTTTTCCTCCTATCTGTTTTTTGTTTTTTTCTTCGTTTCCTCCTCGTCCTTTCTCTCCGCCGCATTTTCCTGCTCTTGTTGTTTCCACCGGAAGTAAAATCAAGAAAAAACAAAACAAAAAAAACGAACAAACATGCGACACCACACAATTTCCTTACGACTGTGTCTATGTGAGTGTCATTTCGTTCGGTGCGCTTTTACGGGAGCCGTCGCAAACAAACATGTTTGCCCACAGACATGCAACATACGTGGGGCGCATTCGTACTTAACCACAAGAGACGTGGAAGCGACGCTTATTCCGTAGCCATTCGGCCGAGGATATTTCGTATTTCAGTTACTTGAACTTTCTTCCATACTTCCCATACCTTCCATACCTGCATTGAAAATGAATACACTTGTTTATGTTGTTTCCCTTATTGCGGGAACGGTTGCTGCGCCGTGGGATGTATTTTCAGATGCAAAAATGCGTTCGTTCATGTATTACAGCGAAGACGTCACGAAAGAACAGTACATGACAGAATACATTAAGCAGATTGATCGGTACCGGAGGGAAGGGCCTCAACGTGATGGAATGGGTGAAATAATAAACGCGCAGCGACACACAATACATATTGGGACAAAAGTATTTCGAAGAACGGAAAAAACGTCGGGAGGAGCGGCTCGATAAGAAATTGCTACGAACGGAGATATTGACGGGGGTAAGTAAATGAGAGCAATTAAATCGGCGGGCAACGGCGGCCGGCGCGTGCACCCGAACCACCGCCCGCCGCATTATTGTACTGAAAACTGGTGTAGAACGACGCCCCAATCCAAGGCGTCCTGAGCACGGAAGCGGAGATTTCCGATTACACATCCGATCAGCAATGGTTAAAGAGACGGCCAAACGGTTATGGACCATATCGCAAACACGCCGGTTGTCGCCCCAAGAACAGGTCGATATGGAGATCGCTGTGGAAGGCCATGGTACGACACACGGCGAAGGCCTTCGATCGGCTAGCAGTGGCGGCGGGAGTGGTTCGGCAGACCCGCGCGCTCCTGCTTGGAATGCGAGTTCCGCAAGCCAACAGCCCACGAGCAGAAACATCAAAGAGGAACCCAAGGGCGAGGACATCAAAGAAGAAGAAGAAGATGATGATGGTTCCCTGATAGCGACACAACGATGGTTTCCTATCGGCGACCCAGTATCAACGAATGACCCACATGATGTTGGAATGGGCAAAACGTTCGAAGAAAGAGTGCGCAATACGTTTGACAACCCCCAAAAAAGCGTCCATTTCGGCAATTTCAAATTTGGTCTTCGAGCCGGTGAACCGGTTGAGCATGTTATCGTATGTTGCAAACGATGTGAATATGCCGATGGGTCACTTTGCCAATTCCAGTGGCGATTCGTGCAACACGGTGGGTTCATACAAGTATACACTACAGGAAATTCCGTGGATCACGCACCGCTTGTTTCCGCATCGCAAGCACGACTCAATAAGAGGTTGGAAACCGCAAAGATGGCGAAGAATCCCTTGCCGGTGTCTACGCAGAGGCGCCAGATGATCGGCGGGGGGAGGCGTCATCCCAGCACTGTCCCTTCGTCCAGCGCAGTGTACGCCGCTCGGGGGAGCACCAATGGAACTGAGCATCGGCCCATCCCTGGGCTAAGTAGCCCATCCCTGGGCTAAGTAGCCCGAGCGAATGGGACGCTCTTGCGCAACGTCTGGCGCCTAGCCCCCAAGATGAACCATGCAGCCTAAGGATTGATCCCGACTGGTCGTCTACGCGCAACAGTATCCTTGTTCTACGTTGCAATTTCTTATTTGATAAATTTGTGGAATTTGTGAACAATCAGGATCCCTCATACCAAGTGCGCCTGTGCTGCGATGGGACGCGCAATCGCGGAGCACAAAAATTTAAATTGGTGTCAGTTGGCTGGCTCGGAACACACTTCGACGACCGCGTGTGGCGCGAGACGTTCGCGCCGCTGGCGTTCGTGCTGTCCCCGCAGGAACGGTGGGAATAAATGGGCCGCATTTCCGAAGAGGCGTTGGTTTCGAATCTTGAGGCTCTGGACCTCTGGGCCACTTCCGCGGGGCCGGTCTTTCGGATTCCCGGGGCCCGAAAACGGATTCCAGAAACCCAATGCGAACGAACATTTCAGACTCGATGGTTTTCCTGTCTCCGGAAAGTGTGGATGCACCCCCAAGACTGAGTTAATCGACCACCCCTGCCTGCCCGTTGCCACTTCCATGGGGCCGGTTTTTCAGATGTCTCGTCCCGAATCGTTTCTTGACGGCCCCGGGCCCCGAAAACGGATTCCAAAGCCTAAAACGAACGAACATTTCAGGCTCGATCTTTTCCTGTCTCTGGGATTTCTGGATGTGCCCCCACAGCTAATTAAGCGACCACCCCGCTTGCTCGTTGCCTAGCCGCCGTCGCGTGAACCGTTGCCGCTGCCGCTGCTGCCGTCGTTGACGCCGTTGCCGCCGCCGTCGCCGTCGTCCTCGCCGTCGTCGTCGTCGCCGTCGCCGTCGTCGTCGCCGTCGCCGACTCGGCCGCCGTCGTCGCCGTCGCGTTCGGTCGTCGGCGGTCCGTCGTCGGTCGTCGTCGTTGGCTTTGGATCCCCAACAGGAGAACAACCCGGCTGTCGAGGCGGCGGTCGACTGCATCTGCGCGCGCCTTGGCGCGTCCAACATAGACCTGGTTGCGAGGACAACCACCGTCTACATCGATGGCGGGGCCGCCCTTGTCAGCGCGTTTGAACGCAGGTTCCCGTCCGCGACGCGCATCAGGTGCTTGCAGCACGTGAAAAAAGATATCACTACCGCGGGTGGCCTGTGGACACTCCAGAACCAAGGGAAGCTCATCCGGGACTACGTCCACAGATCTGCATTCCTACCTCCCGAACTATTCGTTGCTTTCTGGCGCAAGGTGGTCCAGAAACTGCAAGACGATCGGGAAACGGATTTCGCCGATTATTTCAAGGCAAACTTTCTTCGGACGGAAGGCGCACTATGGGAGGCCCAATGGCAAAGCTCGCCATCGCGAGTCTCGCCGCCATTCTCTGCGTACTCGTGTAACACAATCGAATCATTCTGGAACGTGGTTCAACTTGCAACAAAAGATCTCCCCAAAAATGCAGACGTTCTCCAAGAAATTCAATATCTGGAGGAATGCATTATCACGTGGTGCGAGACGGGGAAGTTCAATGACATATTCCCCGAGGTGCGGAATGGCGAAAACCCTTCTTGTCCAAACAAAGCGCTGCTGCGAAGGCGGGGCCGACTGGGTCTCCGGGGTGCCCCCGGAGCCCCTGCCGGAGAACGGAAGCAACTTCGACGTCTTGTGACTGACGGCATGATCAGGGTGACCGTGGAGGGGTCGTATTTCTACTACCACCAAGACGCTTCAGGGTATGAGTTTTGGGTTTGGCCAAAATACGACGGCGCCGCGTACGACGAGCCCAAGCTTCGTGCCATTTTGAGCGCTTTCTCACCGAGGTCGTCCGCAATTTCCAGGGACGAAGCATGGCGCTACCTTGGAATACGCACAGGCGACGGAGAATCAGACTTCGATGAACGCCAGATTTTGTACCTGCGTCGGCACTTCACCCTGCTCATGCGCACGCCGGCCGGCCACATCACCGAGAGCCACCAGGATTTCGCCATTGCTGGGCAAACCGAGCACGCGTTATGGCTGCAACATCATCTGGATTATCGGATGACCCCCCAAAACGTCGCGGGCGGATCACCGGCCGCGTGCGTGGAGTCACGCGGACTCGGAAACGCCCGCAGAGCAATGGCCGCGGCGGCAAAGGCCGGGGTCGCAGTGGCCGCGGCGGCAAAGGCCGAGGGCGCGGCGGCGGCGAAGTTCCAATCATTGCTCAGAAAGTGCCGGCTGTCGCTCCACATGCCGGGGCCCAAGAGGCCTTGATGCTCGAGTTCTTCGGGGACTACGACTCGGCGGCGGAGGAGGACCGCAGAATGGAGGAGGATCTCTTCGGCTCGGACACCGGCGAGAACCTCTTCGTCTCGCCCGCCGGCGACGCAGACCCGGATTTCGCGCAGGGTCTCTTCGAGGAAAGCGAACCGGAGGCCATGGACCTGGACCCTTGCACCGTGCAGCGCGTGGATTTAGGCGATGTAGAAGACGTTGCGGATTCCGAAGATGACTTTCTGTAGCAAGAGACGCTTTGAAGGAGTCAGGGCCAGACAAAACACATCTATCGCATCTCCGACCCTCGCTCCCAGTGCTCCTCTCCGACCCTCTCCCCCGGTGCTCCCTCCCCGACCCTCCCCGCCAGAAGTCCTCTCCGACCCTCCCCTCCGAGTGATCCTTTTCGACCCTCCGTCCCAATGCTCCCCTGACCCTCCCTCCGGGAGGAAAGAGAAACGACGGGAGAGAGGAAGGAAACGATACTGAAACCAAAGAGGTTGGTACTGAAACCAAACACAGCGATACTGAAACCAAAAGGCGGTACCGAAACCAAAAGAGACGCAGAAACGATACCGAAACCTGGAAATGATTCAGAATCCCGGGTTCCCCCAAACAAGCAGTATGGCCACGCAGCAATGTCCTATTAGCAAATTGCGTCCTTTACTGTAGACATTCAAGACGACCGACCGCACCCACCTCCGCAATCGTGCGTTGGCCTCATTTACGTATCCTAAATGGCTGGGTAAGAAAATATATCGTTGAAATAACGGTCTTTTTTCCGGGAACCCGTGGGTGACATATTTGCACGCAAAATTCATATGTGAATACAGAAGTGCACCCACAAATAATTGTGCTTGTCCATATTCGATCTCGAAACGATTGTTGTATGTATCCCGAGTACTCTTGTTCATCGTCGTCATCATCGCAATCATTTTCGCTGTCTTTATCGTCGTTTTCGTCATTATCATTCTTGTTATCGCTGTCGTTGTCGCCATTCTGTCGTGTCGCCATTGATATTATCAATGTGTGTTGTCTGCGATTCGTTGCGTGCGGTCTGTGATTCAATGTGTGATTAATCGAATACTGTCTGACATGAGCAACGTATGCTGTCTCTGACTCGGCGCGCGCAATTTTTGATTTACGGTATACACAGCCATGTATTGTGTGTGATTTGCGCGCGGGCGAATTGTGATTCCACGTGAGCTGTCTAGGATTCGGCGCACGCGGATTGACTCAATGAGAACATTGCGACATGTGCCCGGCGCTCAGCAGGAACATCGCGCAAAATTGCTGGTCAAAAGTACCAATATCCATTGTGGCATTGTGAGAATGTAACCACAACTGGGAATTGACGCGACGATGGGATGGGGAAGCTGCGTAATCAAAAAACTAAGGAAATTTGGAAGGCTTCCTGGCCATGTCGAGCCGTCTTGGAGCGGTCCTGGAGCCGTTCGGGACATTTCGAAACCGCTCGAAAGCCTCTTGGGAACGTCCCAAATACGCTTTAGAAACCTCTTAGGGCTTCTTCGGGTGGGCCCCCCGTGGGAGCTTCAAATGTACCGCAACTCTTGGATTTGTTCTTCAATAATTTTCGGCAAAGCTGACAACATGCCGTGTTTATTGACCAAACTTGAATATCCACAACGACATGATATATTATCAGATAGAGTGGGCTGAACCGACCGGTCATTCACTGTCCCTGGGTGCGTGACTGACGTGGAATTCCGCGATGCGGATTCTTGTTGTTATTGATATTATTGTTGATGTTGTTGTTGTTGTTGTTGTTGTTGTTGTTGTTGTTGTTGGTGTTGTTTGCTGTTTGTTGTTGTCGTCGTCCCACCCGCGACCCACCCCGCGACCCACCCGCGACCCACCCTGCGACCCATCCACGACCCACCCGCGACCCACCCCGCGACCCACCCGCGACCCACCCCACGACCCACCCGGGACCCACCCGCGACCCACCCTGCGACCCGCCTGCGACCCACCCCAAGACCCCCCCGGCGACCCACCAGCGACCCACCCGCGACCCACCCCGCGACCCACCCGCGACCCACCCGCGATCCACCCGCTACCCACCCGCGACCCATCCGGTCGCTACCCACGGCGACCCACCCCACGACCCACCCGCGATCGACCCTGCGACCCACCCAGAATTTTCGGCGCCTGCAGCGGGTTTTTGTTGCATTCGTTGCAGGTGGGGAACCTGCGACCCACCCGCGACCCAAACCGCGTTCGGTGTAGAAATCAAAACTTTCGGCGCCTGCGGCGGGCTGTTTTGGAATTTATTCTAAGTGAAAATAAATGGAGAAACCGCGACCCACCCGCGACCCAAACTACGTTCATGGAACAAGCCAAAACTTTGGCGCCTGCGGCGGGTTTCTTTTGCATCGGCGACCCACCCGCGACCCGACCCACCCCGACACTCACCCGCGACCCACCCTGCGACCCACCCGCGACCCACCCAAAACCTTCGGCGCCTGCGGCGGGTTTCTGTTGCATTCGTTCCAAGTGGAGAACCTGCGACCCACCCGCCACCAAACCGCGTTCAGTGTACAAATCAAAATGTTCGGCGCCTGCGGCAAGCTGTCTTTGAAATCCTTCCAGGTGGAGGTAGAGAGCCCGCGACCCACTGGCGACCCAAACTACGCTCACTGAACAAGCCAAAGCTTCGGCGCCTGCGGCGGGTTTGTGTTGAATTCGTTCCAAGTGGAGAACCTGCGACCCAAACCGCGTTCAGTGTACACATCAAAATTGTCGAAGCCTGCGGCAAGCTGTTTTTGAATTCCTTCCAGGTGGAAGTGGAGAACCCACGACCCACCCGCGACCCAAGCTACGTTCACTGAACAAGTCAAAACTTCGGCGCCTGCGGCGGGCTGTTTTTGCAGTCGTGCTGGGTGGCCCACCAGCGATCCCCCCCGCGCTGAGCTTATCAGAGCACGCAAATCGGCGCCTGCGGCGGGCTTGCTCGCATTGGTTTGGGCTCCTGAGGGGGGCGTCCACGAACCCTACCACACAGCACGCCAGTGCCGCACAAGCGCGGCGGCGGATTTTGCATGCCGTCTGAGCCCCCCAAGACCTCTTCAAGCTCCGCTCATCCACACCAACCCATACAGCAACTTTACCCTGGCGAATTGCCTGGATCAGAGAAGTCGGGGAGCATTCATTGGAACAAAGGATTGGTTTACCGTTATCTTGAGAAAGAATGGCGAGGCAGAGAAGTAAACAGGGGACGAGGAGGACGCGGAAGAAGAGCGAATGTAGGGAGAATGTGGAGAAAGAGGAGGAGGAGGAAGAAAAAAATAATGAGGATGAGGATGAGGATGAGGAGGAGGAGGAGGAGGAGGAGGAGGAGGAGGAGAGCACCGTCGACAAGGAAGGTAAGGGCCATGAGGTCAGCCGGCTCAACGCCCGCGTCGCCCGCGCCCGCCCCCTCACTCTTATCCGCAATTGCGGGGCACCGGTGCTACGTTAACGAACATCGTGGAAGGCAGTGGCATTTGCGGCACGAGGGTTGAACTTGTGGTATCCCTAACAATCAATGTTGAAAACATTTTTTGGCGAAAAGCGCGTGCGCCTGTGACGGCTGAGTAGTATTCTTGCAAATCTCCAAGTAGTGTGGGATGTTCTTTTGCGACGCCACAACGTTTTCGTTTATTCTACTGCGACAAGCCAGTCGATTAAACAAGATTAATTGGGGAAGCAGGTTACATCAAAAGACTTAGCTCCCACCAGAAAATTGCTACAGCGAAGCACCGTAGGATGTCTCTTGTGCTAGCACAGAGCACAGAACTAGCTTCACAGACGAGAAACTTAATCGGCCAAACGCCTCGGCTCCCAGGTAGCATAAAACACCCAATGCGTTACTCATTGTGTCGTATGTTTCTTGCAAAAAGCAGCGAGATGAATGCAGCGACATCCCCGAACTTCCCTGGAGACACACACCACCGCCACTGGCCGAGCTAGGAACGGTGTGATCTTCCTAGCCGGTCTTTTATTTCGCCTCGTCGCGCTCGCTTCGTAACATGTTCGGGGGGGGATTCGGACGAAATCCGAACCGCAAACAAATGCTGATCGAATACAATATGATATTGATTTGCCTGCTTCCCTGTGCCTGTGTTGTGGCACTTCCGTCCCTTCCCGAATATCTCAATAGTGACTTGATTAGTCCGGCAGTCTCACACCCTAGATTGGGCGGGACCATGAACTTGCGTGGGTTTCGCTGCTCGCGAATTTGCAATCAACCTGATTCGGGCCTTGCGTAGACTGGATTGGCCCAGTTTGAAGCGGAGTCCGCCTGGACCGGCCTCAACATCAAGTTGGATGATGACTTGGCTTGGACTGACTCGTCCTGGAAGTTTATTACGTGTTGCCTGGTTCGGCATTGTTCGAGACTTGTTTCGCTCGGGGCGTGGTCTCGATGTGCCCCAAAAGTGTTCTTCCTTGAGCATCGTTCAGCTTCCGTCCAGCATTGCGAAGGGCAGTCGGACGTGGGTGTGGGAGGGTTCATGTGGATGCGGATGGGGAGGACGTGACATAATGCAAACCTCACAAACTTGGTTGCATTATATCGGACTTCCTATCTTTGTTTCTTGCAGCCGTGCTATCGACACTCCGCACTACTTGTTTCGGGCCGCATAATTATATATTTGCCCTCGCACGCTCGGCGGCTGTGTAATCATTGGTGCTGGCCCTGCTAGCAACTTTTTACAGTATCCCACCCGCACCCTGAGCGCAGGTCGTATAACGATTCTTCTCGTCCCCTTCTTCCCCAATTCGGGGAAGGGGGTTCGCCCCTGGGTCTGGACGGGATGGGCGAGGGGGTAGAGGGGGGTTCGTTGCCCAAGATGGCCGCACATCGCTCAATATTGCCTACAAGGTGGCGTAACATAGAGCAAGATGGCTCAATATAGCTTCAAAGTGCTTTAAAGAGGCTCCAAGACGGCCCCAAGGATACTCCAAGTGCTCCCAGAGCTTCCTGAAATCAATCGTTTCTACCTTTTCGCCTTTTCGCTTCCCTAGGGCTTGTGATGCAAGATGGCGCAAACATCGTTCAATAGACCTCCGCAAAAGCGTCCTGAGAAGACCCCGCAATCATTCTCTCGGCCTTTGAAGAGGGGCCCTTGTCGGCGCAACCCTTTGTTTGAGCCATCGCTTCGAAGATGGTCCCAAGACGTTCTCCAGGGCCAAGATGGTCCCACAAGAGCCTCAGAGCCCCAAGAGAGCCCTAAAGCCCAATGTTGCCCTGCGGGGCATGCTGCATGTCGGCATGCGCGCTTGTCGGCGTGGGAGAAGTTCCCCCGAGGCGGTTGCGTACGTCTCACAGAACGAAGATCTCAAAGTCTCAAGCAAGCCTCCTTCCATCAAACTGCCTCTCTTACCTTCTTCACTCTCTCCACCTCTGGGCGTGGATGGGCACCCCCAATTCTGTCGCTACCAGTTCATCGCGGCAATACCTCGATACGAGCATTGTAAACAATTGACGCGGAATGGAAGCGCCGGCGCAACAAGTATCCAGGGAATCTGAGATGATGATACGGTGACATGCTTTTGATCCCAACTGCCCTTAGCCGGTTCCCATCCCTCACCCTCTTCTTTCCTTCCTCCGTCGCCCCATCTTCCTTATCCGTGGAACGCCTCCTTCTCTCCCTGCCGGTCCCCGTCCCCCTTCTCCCTACTTTTCCCACGCTGGCTATAGAGCATTCAGGGTGCCACTCGGCCAATGACTTGTGAGAGAAAAGCAGCGGCCCACTTCACGAGAGGGGCGACAGGCAAAAAGAAAGCACAAGGAAACCAACGAGCCCCAGCGGGGCCTCGGGTCCTGCCTCCCCCTCCTCCTCCTCCTCCTCCTCCTCCTCCTCCTCCTCCTCTGCCTCCTCCCTCCTCTCGTTCCCCACTTTCTTGCTCCGCGCTCCGCAGAACCACGCGCGCCTTGAGCGGATCGCGGGGGAGCGCGGGGAGGGCGCGCCGTGGCTTGGCACGGGTTATCGTTGGCCTGCTCGCTCGCAAGCGGTGGCGCTCGCCGTCCGAATTCCAAAGGCACCAGAGCGCGTGAGGAGGAGGAGGAGGAGGAGGAGGAGGAGGAGGAGGAGGAGGACGAGGAGGAGGAGGAGGAGGAGGAGGAGGAGGAGGAGGAGGAGGAGGAGGAGGAGGAGGAGGAGGAGGAGGAGGTGAGGAGGAGGAGGAGGAGGAGGAGGAGGAGGTGAGGAGGAGGAGGAGGAGGAGGAGGAATGAGGAGGCGGAGGAGGAGGCGGAGGCGGAGGCGGAGGAGGAGGCGGAGCACACGTGAGCCACCTCCGACGCCCTGCCCCTGCCGGCGCCTCGCCGCCCCCACTCCAGATCCGCCCCACTTCGCCTGATTTTCTGACGGAGACTTTGTTGTGTCGGAGGTGCAGCCTGGACGCTACGGAAAGGAAGGGCGGACAGCGCCGCCTCGGAAAAGCTGACTGGATGTTTCGACAACAAGTATGGCTGGCGGAAACTGCGATGGCAAAATGCGGCGGAGAACGACATCCAAGGAGCTTGAAAAGTAGGCCCGAAATTTCTGCCCTACTTGCGAAATCGCCCAAACTACGGCGGATCCGTAGTCAGAGCTTCCCTGCCCTGGCATTGCCCCCCGATCCCCTCCTCACCCTGCTGCCGCTGCCCTCCCAGCGCAATGCTCGCTCGTTCCCTCACATTCCCTGGTGTGCTGCGCTGGCCACGCGGGAGGCCCTCCTTGCCTCGCGCCGCAACTCCGATCCCCCCGATGCCAGCCCCTCCTCCGCTTCCCCCATCCCCGAGAGAAGGCAGCAGAGGGGGAATCGGACGGGTCTCCATCAAAGGGAGGAGTGGGTGGCTAAGGGCGGGGGAGAGAGGCGGGGATGCTTGGAAAGAGGAGGGAGGGGGAGAGAGTGCGAAGGGGGGAGGAGGGGCAGCTGAGAGGTGGAAGGACCGGACGCGGGAGGCGCAACAGAGGCCTCCTGCCGCAAGACTTCCCCCCCGGTGCTCGCCGCGGCGGTCCCCAGAGCCCTGGCTGCTGGCCCTGCTTGGGGGCCCTGTGAGGTTCCTCCTCCTCCTCTTCCTCCTCCTCCCTCCTCCCTCCTCCCTCCTCCCTCCTCCCCCCTCCCCCCTCCCTCCTCCCTCCTCCCTCCTCCCTCCTCCCTCCTCCCTCCTCCCTCCTCCCTCCTCCTCCTCCTCCTCCTCCTCCTCCTCCTCCTCCTCCTCCTCCTCCTCCTCCTCCTCCTCCTCCACGGCCTCGAAACTGCTGCAGACATCCCCCGTGCTCCCCGTGCGAGCTCCCCCGTCTTGCCATCGCTCGGACGCCCATTCCCCGTGCATGTTTCGGTTCCGTGCGTTTCCTTTTTTCCTCGCAAGAGGATCCAAGATGCTCCTCGATGGCCCTCGCCGAGGAAGAGAACGCACACGTCCGAGCGATGCCAAGCCTCCACCCTCTTCACCATGGCGCTTCCCCCCCCCCCCTCCTCCCTCCCAGGCCTGAATGGCGTCAGCCCTTCCCCCCTCCCCGCCCTCCTCCCTCCCGGGCCTGACTGGCGTCAGCCCCCCCCCCACCCCCCGACAGAGCGAAGCCCCCCCTCCCCTCTTCTCCCGGGCCTGAATGGCGTCAGCCCCCCTGCGGTCCTCCGCACCCTCTGCGGGACCCTAGCTCACACCTGTGTCGCTAGTGTTTTCGAACCCTTTGTGCGCCAATCCATCGCTTTGGTTCCACCACGAAGCGGGCCGTTCTCCTGATATCTCCTGTTGACCAACTGATTGTTCGGAGTCCACATGTAGTTATCGACGGGCGGATCTCATTTTAAAGTCCCGACTAGGCGACCAAGGCGAGCGACTGGCCCTGCGATTTGACCATTGCTACCTCGCGCTCTTGTCAGCGTATTTGGCCCCGTTCTGCAACCCGTTACGTGTGCGACAGCTCTTGCGCTTTGCTGCGTCATCTCTCTGTATAAACAAAGAGATAGAAACGTGCACACAAATTGCATGACATCCCCCTTGCTGTATTTTTACAGGCTGGGGGGGTGGAACCGTTCCGCCCAAAACGTGACCCCCTGGATCTGTGGTCCCGGGGGCCCCCTCCCCTGGACGCCCCTACAAAAGGTCCCAAGCTTTCAGGTGCTCCTGGAAGCCCCTGCCGGGCCAAGGCGGCAAGCCCAAATCTGGCAGGAGGGCGGCCGAACGGCCCCGCGAAGGCCACAAGAAGCGCCATACACCACCAGACACCCGTCAACGACCCAAAGAAGACCCCCAAGAGGCCTCCGAGACGCAAAACAACGCTCAGATCTTCGGTCTTCTTCTGGGCGTCCGAGACTTCCCATGCTGTCTGGAAACCCAAAAGGGCTCCCAGGCAGTCAACATGAGCTCCAAGACGGCCCAAGAGGGCCCGTTCAGGGAGACCGCGGTTGGAAGCAGGATGGCCAGAGGAAACCACCGAAGGCCCCCAGAAGGCGCCCAGGAGGCCTCCAGAAGGTCTCGAGAAGCCCTTACAATCTGTCGTAAGGCCCCCAAGAGGCTCTCCAAGGAGGTGCCTCCGCAAAAAGAGCTGAGAAGGATTGAGAAGAATTCGCAGAGCAGGGCGAACATGAGGAAGAGGAAGAGGAAGCATGAGGGAAGGATACGTGGTCACGTTGTTATATCGACGATGCCAGAAAAAAGGGCAACATTGACTTATCGTTGAATCGTAAGTTCTGCCTTCCTGCCCTTCTGTCTGCATACCAAACTCCAAGGACCAGGGTGCATGGCGCGAAGCGTCAACGCGATCTTGCATGTGTATCTGTAAGTATACATGAATGTATTTGTTTCTGGCGCGCTCTTCTCGGTTTTGCCAATGAACGCGCCATTCCGTGTGCATCGGTCCACGGCTGCTTGAGCCGTGGCGTCAACTCAAACTGCTTCCGTTGCAACTTTCGTTCCAACATGGAACCTTTTCTGGCCTCCTCCTCCCAGGGTTCGCTTGTCCTTTCCAGGTCTCCGACGTATATGCGATATGCTCCAATCTCCCACACACGGCGCCCCGAATGCTTCTGCTTATGTTTCCGCGCCTCCACTAGGGTTGCCTCGAACCTACTCCCGCCATGGGGCTCTGTCTCAATCGACACACCCGCCGATTCGAGCCACGAGTGTATCTATATAGCGCGCTCTTCTCTATGTACTTTCGGTTCCCAATGTTCGCGATATAGAGAAGACACTGCGAGTTGCTCCTTGCGTGCTTTCAGAACCTGCGTATCCAAACACAAAACCGCTCGCCACAACATGGTATTATGCCACTCGTGGTTTCGATCAGCCTCGCCGGCCCCGTGTACACTGCCATTCTCTCGATCTGCACCCCCCTGCGGTCGCGATCGCTGCTGGCCTCTACTCTTGCGAAGCCTCAAGCAGAACTACCTCGCGGGTATGTCTGCGCATACCCGTCACACCTCAAGAGTGGGGGGGGACGACACAAGATGGAATCGAATGTAACGTAGAGCAACGAATATCAGCAACCATCTGGGGACGTATGTGTGGACACCACCGAAGTTTAGCTGATGAGATGATAGAAATAACGAATCAAGATAGCTCGTGGGATCTCGTGGTCCAATTCCCATCTCCTACATTGTTACTGCTTTGACGCTCGTCCTTCGTCCCCTGTCCCTTGGCCAAACTGCTCATGCATTCTACCTTGCTGTTGGCAGGGCACCGAACTAACATCGGACAAAGATAATTTCTTTGGCTGAGTAGCACGTGCACAGAGGAACGAGGGATCAGGAACAAAACACATACTGGGGGGATGCACAACGAAGTAAGTATACATTGGCTGCATCATGCAGGCAACCTTTACAAGCTATGACAAGGGTACCTAGCGCATGCATGGACTCTACACTGGAAGGCGAAAGTGCCACAACCGTAATTCAACCGCCATCCCATGTACCAGCTAATATTTTCGGTATCATGCTGGTGGTAGCAACTCCCGTGCGCTGGTGAAGTCGATTCTCAATTTTCTGAGGCTGCCCATTACTACGAACCATCTGAGAAGCGCCTGCTGGATAGCTGCTTTCCTCCCTCCAATCTCACTCCTTCCTCTCCCCATCTCCCTCCTTCCTTCCCTCCGTCCATGCTGCTGCTGCAACTCCTTCTCCCTCTCTGGTGCTGCCTCGTTTTCCACGGCGATCAGCCCCTGCGCCTGGACGCTCGCGCAAGGAATGACGGATGCAAAGGCAAATGATGAGGCATGAGAGGAGTAATCTACTGGGAACGCAGTGTACGTGAGGGACGGGAATGGGAGGAGGAGATAAGCCACACTCAATGATCAATGGAATCGGAGGTTGGGGTGAGATCACAGCGGAACGCAGAGCCCCCCCCCACTGGGAAATCGGTCTCGGTCTCGTGTTCGTGTCGTGCGTGTGGGCGGGGCGAAGCTGCGTGTGCGCGCGAGAGGATTGATGCCGCCGCCCCCCCCCCTCCCCTGCGCGAAGTGGCCGGGGTGTCCCTTCGGTGGCCCGTCGGTGGCGCCGGGTGTCCCGACGGTGGCTCTGGGTGTCCCGCCGTGTTGTCTCGATGGTAGCTCGTGAGATCAATTGTGAGATCGATCTCGAGATCGCTTGTGAGATCGATTGCGTGATCGATCGTGATCGTGGGATCTAGAGACGATCTGAAATCAATCACAGCAGACCTTTGGCTGAGGGTGTCCCGCCGTGGCTGGTGGTGCCCCATCGTGGTGCCTCGTGAGATCTCTTGTGAGGTTGGTCCTGAGATCTCTTGTGAAATCGATAGTGCGATCGATGTCGAGAGCAATAGTGAGATCGATGGTGAGATCCATTGCGCGATCCATAGTGAGATCTGTTGTGAGATCCATCGTGGGATCTGCTCTGAGATCGATAGTGAGGTATGTTATGATATTGATGGTGAGATCGCTAGTGAGATTTATGGTGGGATCGGCAGTGAGATCGATACTGAGATCGATTGTGAGATCGATTGTAAGACCGATAATGGGTTCGATGGTGAGATCGATTGTGAGAACGAGTCCGAACCATGGAGGGGGCGCTCGAGCTCCTGGGGTCTACCGGCGTTCCCGCCAGCCTCGACAGAGGCACGGTCTTATGAAGCAGCGCCTGCACACGACGATTGGGGCACTTGCCCTGGCGGAGCCTCCCGAGGACCTCGGAGCCCTTTCTCGTCGGCGGCTCGCGACTGCGGCCGAGCTTGCGAGCTCGTCGTCGGGAGCGCCCTCCGCAGTTCAAGCAGACGATATCTTGCTCTCGGGGTGCAGGGCGACGCGACGGCGACGAGGCACCAGAAACAGTTTCTCGGGCCGTCGATCCAGCCCAGGCGACGAGGCTATGCCCCGCGGGAACAGAGAGCATTTATCAATCACCTTCGGCACGCCTGGGCAGCCATTCGTGCGCAGCTGCTCTCGAGGGCCTTCAGCCAGAGCCAGGCAACATCTGCGCTGTGCGCCTAACTCGCCGAGCTGCCAGTCGTGCCGGGAGACAAAACGCCGAGACCTAGAGGCAAACGTCTTGGGCGGGCGTTTCCACCGAACATTCTTCTGCAAAAGGGGCAGGACCTCCGCGGCAACTTTCATGAACCACGAGGCCCGTTGGGCCACCAAATCCAAATCAGCTAAAAACTGGGGCGACGGACTCGGGTGGGTACTTAGGGCAACTTTCGCCTGCTTATCCACCGCCGAATTCGCATGTGCAATGTGCATATATATATATATATGTATATATTCCAGTGCCCTCCAAATCATCGAGGACCACTTCTGAGCGGTGCGCTTTGACATGCTGGACTGACTGCATGAAGGGCGCCCCCTCCAGCTGGAGGGCGACTTGTCTTATACCTGCAAACTTACTAGATGCACTGAGCTGACGCGAGACCTGCTGCTGACAAACTCGCACCGCCGCTAAACTATCAGATGCGAGCTGAACCTCTCGCGTCGCCACTTGTCCGCAAAGAGCGATGGAAACGTGTTCAGCCATCGCTAGAGTCTGGGGGAGCTGGCCTGGGACTATCCCGCGCAGGACAGCAACGGGTTCATCCCCGGCATCTGGGCACACTGCGATCGCCCAGGAGGCTCGGCGCAGCGGCCGCAACAACTGCTTTCTACAAGTTCCGTTTGAGGCAAGGCGGAGAGGAGCAGCAGCAGTGAGATATGCAATCAGATTAGGTTCCATGTCCAGTGGGTTGCCGCTGCCATCAAACACCTCGCACTCCGTCGACGCGGGCGGAAGGGCTTGGCAACTCACTGTCCTGATACGTGAAAACTCCACTGGTGAAAACGGGCTCCTCGGGGCTGTCCCTGGCGATGTCCAGGAATTCGGGGGGGACCTCGGCTTTTGACGGTCTGCAGCTACATCTTCTAGCTGGCGCAAGTACAGCCTGTGATGGACTGTGTCCCTTTCCCCACAAGCACAAAGCCCGTCGCGCAAGTGCCCCGCCCTCTCGGCACGATCGTTGGTCCACAATCCTTGGCAGGCAGCGCTCTTGATTACATATTTCTGATATTGGGAAAACTTACGGGCCTCAGTCCCGACTCGGTCTCGAATCAGGTCTAAAGTCGCTCGCGTGCCTGCTGGGAACCCTAGCATCCGAGCGTACCTGAACTCTCTCTGCCTTTGAACTCCGAGCTTTAAAATATCGGCAAGCTGCGCCGGTGGGGTCAAGGCGATGTCTTTGTGTATCTGATTATGGCCGATCCATCTCAAAGGTCCCTCCACTCGCCAACCAGCGCGACCGAGACACAGCGCGGCTCTAGCAAGGGGGCCTCTGGAATGTCGCCAATCCGTGCACTCTGACGGCCTCGAAAGCTCCCAACGTCTCAGAAGTTCGGGCATACTTATAAGAGAAAGCTCTGGGCGAGTCGCAGCATTCCAGCACATTCTACATCGCTGGATTGCGAGCGCCAAGGCTAGCCTAGTGCTAACATCTCCGTTTAAAACAACCTTGGCAGACAGGGGGGCACCTGCGCGGGACGGGGTATCACTTTTAGCTGCTAATTTGTTGTGGCTGAGCCACTCCGCGGCACTGAGCCCCAATACCTCAACCCCCAAAAAACTACTGGCGGGGGCGACCCCTTGTTTGTGCACTTTCTTGAAAGGGGTCTCCTTGGGGCCCTTGAAACGCTGGCGGAGGGCTCGGGTTTTGCGAATTCGTTTGATCATATCTGTGAGACGTTTCTTGTGCTTCACTCGGGCCTGTTTCTCACCGCGTTGTCGTTCAGCAGCTTCGTCAACTCCGAGGTGGGAGACGGACGACTTGCAGACGCACCTGGGGAAGCCGAGCTCGTCGCGCACAAGATGGGCCAGAGTGTCGGACGTTGCAAGGATGGCGATATTGTCCTGCTTCAAGCCAGCGTTGAGCTCTTGACTGGCTGCCATGAACTCTCTGGGAGCTTCGACAGCAACTCCCTTGGCGATGTCGAAATCATTGGCAGAATTGTGCAAGGCGCTGTCGTCTATGTAGTTCTGAAAATCTATCGTAGGAGCATTTAATATCAACATATACTATTCAACTGCATGGACTTTGATGCCAATGTCGCTGTAAGCGTCACCCGCTAGCATCCCGATCTTGGCGGACAACACCTCCTGGGCGTGGTGCCGCCCAACTTCAGCCAGCAGGTCGGCGCGCCGTGACGAAGAAACTTATACCTGGGTGCTACCAACGGGATCGATTCGCAGTACTCGGGGCAGTCAACGACGGTGACAACGACGCGCCTGTGAGAAAAAGAAAGGGTCAGACTCAGTCCTGTCCGCGAGCACCCATGCACAGTCCATGGCAGACCTGCCTCTGCTGGCTCCCCAGTATTTCTGATCCAAGGCATCGTGCATGAACTTAATGCATGGGCGCCGAGCTCGCTGCCAGAAACTGTAGGTTCCAGCGTAAAGAACTATCGACCTGTTGCTTCCGCTTGGTTTGCCCAGCATCGGCATCTGGATCCAACAAATCTGACGTGGAAGAACTCCAATACATTCTGAAGCCTGGAAGATGGACGCCAACATTTCCAAGCCGTCGCCATCTATCATCGTGAGGTGCCTCGTGTGGCAGTTGTCGAAAGAGGCCGCGGTACCAGCAGGGAAACTCTTCGCCGTGCTGCGGATCTCATCTGGCGTTAGTCTCGGGCATGAAGTCCTGTCAGGAATCCAAGCCTCTGAAGGTTTGTCTGTGGCGTGCCACAAACGTCGGTGCAGCTCCACTTCCTGCTGGACTATGATCACGGGGTCGCCAGACTGGATCCCAAGTGCCACCGCTAGGGCGGACGAGGAGGAGGAGGAGGAGGAGGAGGAGGAGAAGGAGGAGGAGGAGGACCGAGGAGGAGAAAAAAGAGGAGGGAAGGAGGAGTGGATGGGGGAACCAGGCCCAAAAAAGGAGGCACGCCTCAATTCTCTTTCTTCCCTGGGGCCTTCTCCTGGACGCCTGCGGGGTTGTCGCCAGACGTCTGGCCGGACATGCAAGAAGCTGGGGAGAAGGAGGGCTGAAAACCGCCGAGCGGCGGGCCAACTATGGCTGCCTCTTCCCTCGTCCGAGCCACGTCCCGCCATTGCCCTCCCGTTCCTCTTCCTCCTCCTCCTCCTCCTCCGCTCCTTTCCCCCCCTCCTTCTGCTCTCCTCCTTCCCCCCCTCCCCATTCCTCCCTACCCCCCCCCTTCCTCCTCGCCCCCCCCTCCTCCTTGCGCTCTTCTCGCTCCTTCTCCCCCGCCCTTCCATTGCCAACTTTTTCGCTGCTGCCTGGCGCGATCTTCGAAAACGGACGCATCTGGGGTGAGCCAGTGAGGGGGCGCAGTGGGCCGCGCAGCCTCTAGCGACGACGCGACCACGCGGGTGGCAACGGGCCCTCCCGGTTGAGCACGCGGGGTCGGATCGGGTCAGGGGTCGGATCGGGAGCGACGTGCGCATAGGCACGCCTTGTTCGAGCTGCTGCAGTCTTCCCTCGACGTCACCAAGCAGCCTTCTTCCACTTTCTCAGCCCAGCGCTTTCTCTCAACCCCGACCTATCGTACTCTGTCGCGTTCTCTGAGTCTCGCAACATCGCATCTCTCTCAGTCGAACACCAGTCCGTTACTGCACCCTCTCATCCCATACTTGTCACAAGTTTCTTAATGTTCTCCTCAGTCTCGCGATTGGTCGCGTGTCAACCCCTGCCGAAACTCCTCCGGAGCATATCTTCCGCATTGCGGCAAGACTTCGACCTGCCCGTCGTCAGCTTGAACGCTCTCCAGTCGCAGTGCCCAACGGCGGCAGACCCAATTTGACAAGACTTTGGCTTACCCACGTGCAATAGCAAGCCTGCTGCGCTAGCTAGGTCGTTTATTGCAACGTCCGACGTAAGTGCGCCCTGGTGATTCTAACCGGGAGGAAGATACCGTCTGCGAGACGCACGTTTGTTGGTGTGTGCGAACCCATTTTTGAGACCAAACCTGTCACCCCTTCATTATTATGTGAGGTCCCGCCTACATGATTCGAGCACAGCATTGAATAGAGCTTGTGACATCGGATCGCCCAGCTTCGTGCCTCTCTCGGCTCACCCAGCCAGACGCGACTTGCCCCGTCTGGCCTGCGCTCACCCGGCGCAGTACTTGCATATGCGCAGCGGGAACTTTATACGGACGCACAGCAGACCAAATCGCATAATGGGTCACAGTCGCAAGCGGTTTACCAAAGTCTGCAGCAACGATGCACAGTTTAAGGGTGTGCTGTTTGAGCTCTCTTTCGAAAAGCGTCAAGGCTATCAAATGTTCATCGCAACCGGATCTTTTCCGAAACTCCGCTTGATCGAAGCATCTGTCAGCTGCGAAGTACTTCGCAAGGCGATTGTTGAAAACCATGGCAAATAGCCAACGCAGAAGGGAAATGGTACAATTTGGGTGATAATTGCCAGGTGGTTTCGGGTCGCCTTCGTGAATATCAGTTTTTTGGTAAGTGCGCCTCCAAGACTGTGGCGGCTCGCCTACATGGACATGATGCTAGTGGATACACGCGCCGAGCACTTCTTTCAGATATGGCCAGCTGGCCTTGAACATGTCTGTCACCAATGCCATCCGATCTTGTTTGCCTTGATCCTCTATAGTTCTTCTCATCTGTAATTGACGACATATCGATTGTCTTGGCGCTGTCTCCCATACTGTGCTGGTGGTTATTGCTGCCCTCCCTAGAGCGGTGCTCCTCGTAGAAAGCTGTCAACACGTCAACTATGCCTTGACTGTCCGAACGCAGGTTCCCCGTTCAGCCAATGACTCTTCTTAGGCACAGCATGGATGCGATGCGGTCAGTGGATCACGGGGGAATCATTAATATCAAACCCAAGAACCGTCAGAACCGACGACGTGGACTCACCAAGAAAAAATGAAGGGGGGGGTCGCAAAACTGACGGAAACACCTCCCTCACCACTAAGAGAGGGTCACAAAAAACTGACGACCACCACCTGGGGAACTGCGGGGATATTGCAGCGAAGAGGAGGGTTGGGAATTCTGACGACGGCGCGGCCGCCCGACCCGTTAGTCCCCTTTGCCGAAAGTGAACCGACGACGGCGCGGCCAGAAAACCCCTAAGTCACTTTCTATTGGAGTCGCGCTAGTGATGTCGGTGGCTTTTTGAATTACTGCAGGATCAAGTCAAGACTCTCTGTCTTTCGACGTCGCTCTCATTTGCTTAGTTCTCGCTGTCCTCCTTTCGTGATGACTTTCGCCAGCCTGCATCCAGCCCGTGCTGCGCGAGCTGCATGCCTTTCAGACATCACCTGTATGATGAAAGGGAGGATTTCCTTGTGTGGCTCCTGCTTCACCGAATGTCGCCCTCCAAGCTGCTGGTCTGTCTGCGATACGCAAAACTCCATATGCTCACCTGTGACTGTAGCTGACGGTGCTGATTAAAATTCTTCTCGTCCCGCAATGTGAGGCACGTCTGGATCTAATTTGTCACTACAGCCGCTCTGTGGTTGAACACTCAATGTGGCTGATCTGCTTGCGGTGTCCTGCCGCCCACCATGCCGGATCCACTATTCGCAAATTTTCAACGCCGTTGCGGCTTTTCGTCTTGACTGGGTACTGTCTCAACGCGCGCGTGCACGCCATCATGTTTCCTACTCGTTGTCACCCTTAAACCCCACTTCTCGTACAGCTCCTTGGCTTGACCTTGTATCTCCTCCTGCGAACCTCTCCCATCCTCTGTGGTCGTGATCTGGGCGTCGGCGTCTACTGAAGCCACCACTTTTCCCTTGACCTTGATCCCCCCTCTTCTGTAGATCGGTGGCGCGGCTAGGGGGGCAGGCACAAGGGGCTGGCTTCACCAGACGATGCCAGCCTTCCTTCTGAGAAGCTGTCTGAGCCTTGTACGAAGCCGCAAGGGCTTCTTTGAAGGCCAGGGGTCTTCTGAGAAACTCCGCCACCTTCTGACAAGGCCCGCCCCCTCTCGGACGCGAGAAGCTGTCTAAGCCTTGCACGAAGCCGCAGGGGCTTCTTTGAAGGCCAGGGGTCTTCTGAGAAACTCCGCCACCGTCTGAGAATTAACGGGCGAAGAACGGTGTAATAAACTTTTTCGCTGTCGGGGGCGCCTGTCCCAGGGCGACTGGAAAGTGTATACCCTTACGGTGGCACCGTAGGGGTATAAACTTTCCAGCCGCCCAGGGGCAGATGCCCCCGACGGCGGAGAGTTTATTTTATACCGTTCTTCGCTCGCTGACTAAGCCTTGTACGAAGCCGCAAGGGCTTCTTTGAAGGCCAGGGGTCTTCCGAGAAACTCCGCCGCCTTCTGACAAGGCCTGCCCCCTCTCCTCGCCATCGCTTGGACATCCATTCCCTGTGTTTTGTTGTCGGTGTCGTGCGTGTTTTTTTCGCCAAATGATCAAGGATGCTCCTCGATGGTCCTCGCCGAGGAAGAAACGCACACGTCCGAGCGATGCCGAGGCCCCCTCTCGGACGCCTGGTGCTTTTTGGGTCCTGCGCAGCTCGGCCCTCCCGTGGCCGCTCGGGGTCGGATTCCCTTCATTCTTGAGGGCGGATCCCTAAGATTGTCATCGCCTTTTGGCGTGTCAATCTTAGGGATAGGGATACGTTCGTGGCCGGTAAACAAGGCCTGCCCCCTCTCGGACGCCTGGTGGTTTTTGGAGGCCCTGCGCAGCTCGGCCCTCCCGTGGCCGTTCGGGGGGCGCGCCGGGCACCTCCGGGGCACGCTCTCTCGGCGAGGCGTGGAGCTGCGGGAGAGCACCCCCCCGCGGCCGGAGAGCACCGCCGAGGGTCGACGAGAACGCCAGAGGAAGCCTCGAGCCTCGAAGCGCATCCTGGACCTCGAGCCTCGAAAACCTCGAGCCTCGAGCCTCGGCGCGCCGCCGTACAGTCGGGGCGTTGACCCAAGGAACCCTAAATCAGGAACGAGGCCCCCTTTTTCCATGAGTTGAACTCCGATCTCGTATCGCAAACCTAAGGAAAACCCGAGGCAAGCTGCGAAACAACTAAGGAACACGGAGCCCCTCCCCAACGAAAAGGTCTCCTTCTTCAGCGCCCCGCCTGTAACCCCCCAAGCCCAATTGCGGATTCGCGCGGCAGCGCCACTGGATCGATGGAGACAGGAGGAGGGTGAGCATGAGAGGGGGGGGAGCTTGAGAGGGTGAGCATGGTAAGGGTTCCTTCTTCAGCGCCCCGACGGTATCCTGGACCTCGAGCCTCGAGCCTCGAGCCTCGAGCCTCGGCGCGCCGCCGTGGAGACACCGCCCGTCTCGCCGGTCGGTGCGGCGGGCCCCTGGGGTCCCGTCGGGGGGGGCGGGGCCGCGCGCCTCTGCCTCGGGCGGGCGCTCGGGGGGGGCGGCGACGCACCTCGCTCCGCGGGGCCGGGGGTGCCGGGCGGGAGGCGCTGCAGGAGGGCGAAGGAGTGGAGGATGAGGAGGGGGGTCCTGAGGAGGGTGACGGGAGTGAGCAGCAGAGAGGATGACGAGGATGGTGAGGATGATGCGGACGATGATGCCTGAACAAAAAGATGATGATGAGGATGATGAGGATGATGATGATGATACTGATGACGATGATGACGATGATGACGGTGATGATGATGATGATGATGATGATGATGATGATGATGATGATGATGATGATGATGATGAGGATGAGGATGAGGATGATGATGATGATGATGAGGAGGAGGAGGAGGATGATGATGATGATGATGATGATGATCATGATGAGGATGTTGATAGCGATGATGATGAGGATGATGATGAGGAGGATGAGGAGGAGGAGGAGGAGGAGGAGGAGGAGGAGGATGGTGATGATGATGATGCAAGGCTCCATAGGAGCGCTATCGGGGCGTGGATGGGTAGCAAAGCAATTCTCGAACGACCACTTTGCGCTCGACCAAGGCCTTCGCCAGGGCACGGAGCAGAGCCTCAACGTCCGAGGGCCCAAAACGGCTATGAGCCCCGAGGAGTTTATAGGAGGCATGGAGCAAGCCGCGAACAATCAGGCAAGAAAGGAGCCCGTCTGAGGTACGATCGGAAATATCGTGCATCAGGAGCCGGCGGATCGGATCCCATTCGCCATACAGTCGGGGCGTTGACCTAAGGAACCCTAAATAAGGAACGAGGCCCCTGTTTCCCTTAACTCAAACTCCGATTCCCCATGGAAAACCGAAAACCTAAGGAAAACCCAAGGTAAACTGTAAAACAATCAAGGAACACCGAGCCCCTCCCCAACGAATAAGGTTCCTTAGTCAGCGCCCCGACTGTATGAAGAGGGGAGCAAGGAGAGGAGGCGAGGCAGGAGAGGAAGAACACACGGGCAATCGAAAAGGTGCAAAATCGTACCGCCTCCGGCTGCAGAGCGCCCCCACGTGCGCGACTGCCTTCCCTGGCGGAGTCGTGCCGCCGACGTGCGCCATCCATTGCAAATGCTCTTGAAGTAAGCAGAAGCAGTAGGAGGGGCGGAGGCGGGAGAGAAACGGAGATTCATAGCAACTCGAACGGTGTGCCGGAGGGTGTCTGTGGGCAAAGAAGGTGGCGGATCCGCGGAAACATCAAGGATGGGAGGGGAGGGGGAGAAGACTGGGCCCTCAGAAACTTGGACACACTGGGCTGCAACTCGTGAGCATCCTCGTCGAGTACGAAGCCCGGAGGGCTCGTCAGAGACGCGGAAATGGAACACATCGGAGAGCATGCCGACTGGTGCCGCCATGCAGGCTCCCGGACAACGGCAAGAACATCCCAGTAATACAGGGCAATGTTTAATACATACGATTTTTTAAACATATAGGATCTTTAATACATGATTAATGTATGAATAAATTTACGCATGAACTCATCGTTGTTTTTAATACAAAATCCCGGCATTTTTAATACATGATCCGCACGCGGAGCATGTATTAAAAACGGCACTGTAGCTCTCAGGGTAGCGCATGCGGTCCTTCATGCGCCAGTACTCCTCGGATTTCACTGCAGGGCGATGCATGGCTGCGCGACTCTCTGCTGAGCTGCTGCGGGGTTCAACCCAGAAGCCCGCGGATCCGAGAGATTGCAACGAGGCAGTCGGGATCGCCAAGCGGAGACCGGCAGTGAGCTTCTGAAGTCCAGCAGTGTCACACGACAAAGCACAACTCGGCACCCTGAGGAACTGCATGACGTGACCCGGCACTGGGAAGACAAGCGAGTTGTATCCCGGCTAGACCGAGCTGGAGGCCGCGCAAGTAGTCGATTCGCAGGCGAAACTTTTGATGAGGCCCCTGCCACGAATCAAGAAGCCCTGATGGCCCCAAGAGGAGGCCCAGATACTTACCGGATGTGCCAAGCTGGAGGGACGAGGCGTCAACTCCAACCGACGCAATCTGGCGGTGAATCTCTGTACCCATCGCAATCGACGTCACGAGGATGACGCATTTCCGGAAGTTGAGATTCAGACCCGTGACGTGGGAAGTGGCCGTGAATATGTCGATCATGTATGGAATGGCGAGCAACATATTCCCACAAGCAACACCGACATCATCGGCGTAAGCAAAAGGGTATGCAGGACATGGACGTAACTTGTCTGCCAAGCATCGCAACAATGGATCACATGATAATGTGAAAAGCAATGCTGGCAAGTGGCAACCTTGTTTCAGACCACGCGTAATACATAATCCGCTGAACTTATGACCACAAAATAGCACATACCAGTACATGTCGGTGTAAAGCGATTGGATGGCACGAATGAAGAACCGAGGAATGCCAAGACGCGAGAGAACCTCCCACAACCACGAATGCTTCAGGGACGGGAACGCGGCCTTCACATCCAGAAAGACCACGCCGGCCCAAGGGAGACCCAGCTACGACACGAACTCTAGAATACGAGCCTCCAATCCGATTATGTTGTCTGCCATGTTCCTGTGTTTGATGCCCCCACGTTGGAAATCAGCTACAGAAAGCTGACACTGCTGGGCCAGCGGAATTCTCAAGGCACCCGCCAAGATCTTGTTATATGGCTCGACATGGTGATCGGATGAGTGTGCCCCAGAGCTCTCTGAACCTCGGTGCCCTGGTCGTTCGTGCCTCCGGACTCCTTCGGCGGGAAAACCGTGAGACCAAATCCAGGAGGCACCGACACTCCTCGAAGCAGCCCTTTTTATCCATAGTAAAGACATTCACGAGCATGACTTCCCCCACACCGCCATCCAGAGTACGGGACCCCATTGGGCCCTGGGGAGGAGTCACGACGAGAAGCTACATATCCATAGAACGTGCTCGAATCGATCTCCCACTCGATACCCGGACTAACATCTAGAACCTGCGTGCGGAGCCAAGCGATGACAGCATCAAAGAAAGGCGGCAAGTCATCAGCAGAGGCAGCATGCATCTTCCCCCAGTAACGTGCCAAATCGCGTGCACTCTCTTCGATGCTTTCGGGTTCGGCGCCATCAGGAGCATATACGGCCGATAGAACAAGGATGATGATGATGATGATGATGATGATGATGATGATGAGGAGGAGGAGGAGGAGGAGGAGGAGGAGGAGAGGAAGTTGATGATGAGGGTTGCGATGATGCGGCTGATGGTGATGATGAGCAACAGGAGTACAGTCAGGCTGCCGAAATAAGGAACGCTGAACAAACAACAAAGACCCATTTTGGCCCCCAAATCGCCTGCGAGGACGAGGAGCGCTAGACAAATAAGCATGGAAAGACCTGAAGAACACCAAGCCCCTTCCGGTCCCAAACTGATCCTTGTATCAAGATGTCGACTGTATGAGGATACGGTCGCCAGCCAGGTCGATCTTAAAAGTCCTCTGCAGACGGCAACGGCCCTGCGCAATCAACCCTCGGAGTCAACTGTCGGGTCAGGCCGAGCGCGGGCCGCAAAATTGAAAGGCAGGGCTCTCGTCCGGCCACGCTGCCGTGGAGCACCCTGGACACAAGAGGCGCAAGGCCTTCCCGATGGCTCGAGAACGCTGCGACCAGGTACGGCATGTTCGTGTCGTGCCGACTTCGGCGTTGGTTCCTGACACCGCGGGGATCGTTCAACCTTCAACGATCGGCCGCTTCAGAATCGTCAGGTCGTTCAACATCGACCGATTCCGGATCGCCGGCGGCATTCAACGTTGAACGCTGGCGGCGGGGTCGCCGCCGGTCGACACGACGCGAACCTGCCGCAGCATCGAAGCGAAATCGGGCAACGGTCAGTCGTGGTCAGTGTCTCTATCAGCACTTTCCTCTGCCGCTTCCTCCACGCTCCCTCCTTGTCCCTTCCCTCCCCCTCCGCCCCCCCCCAAGAATCCAAGTCGAATGGGCATGTCTTGGCCTTCCCACTTGACCCTAAGGTGCTCCGACGCGGCTTCCGCCCTGACTGGGACAATGATCGATCCCATCAGTTCTGTAGGAGAGGCCCAAGGACACCTCCAATGCAAGCGCCTTTGAGGAGAACCACCTCCCACCCGCGCACACCAAGATTGCGGGATTGGCTGAGATATGGCACCATATGGCATCTCAGTGGCAGAGCGGCAGCAAAAGATGGCAAACCCCAGGACACAAAGAGGACTGCGCCCCCATCAGCAAATGCAAGCTGGCTCGCGTGATCGGGCGTGCAATGAAATCCACACCCAAACGAAGCCAGGCTGCTCCAAGTGTTAGGATGGACTTACGTGCTGCCAATTCTGCGAACAAGCCGGTTATGACGCGGATGGAGAACATCGCCCAGCTCGTTTTTGAGTGCCGAGTCAATGCTCGGATTCGAAAACGCCCTCGCAAGTACTACGAGTGCGTGCGCGAATAAGAAGCTGCCACAGAGTGGCCCAACCCTCCAAAAGGGTCACGCTGGGCACATGGCCAACGGCAGAGTGGACACGCCGATTACAAAGAAGGCGTGCGTTGTTTCGAAACTTCTGAAACATACCCATGGCCAAACCAGCACAGGACCCGCGTGGAGCGGCAGCGGAACCCCTGCCTGAAGGGAGACACCCTGCCCAGAGCAAGAGGCCTGCTACGACGACGACCTACAATATGTGGACGATCCTGATCAAGAAGAGAATGCCCATGCTCGTTTAGAGGCCGACACCCTCCGCTCCAGAAGGAGGCAAAACCAAGGATACAGACGCGTGTAACAGTAATGTTAATATATTGATGCATGTTGATGCAGCTTGTTCATGCCACGTCTTGGCTGCAGACAGTTTACAGCGACGTACATCGTCCAACATTGATGCCGAGGGATAATCCCCTCCAGGTCCCTGGTAGCCAAATTGGGGTAAGTGGATTTTCTCTCAGTGAGCCTGTCGACGGCGAGACGCGTGAAAATTAATGTCAAAAAAACGCCCCGACTGAACACGACACATATGTCCGACTATATACGGAATACATGGGCAACATATCCAAGCGTCCCCACAAACAACTCAGAGCGGGCCATGTCCGTTTTGCACTCGAGCGCGTCATGTCCGTTTGTTGTAAAGCATGCGCGGTCGCTTTAATTGTGCTGGGCCTTTGTAGAACTTGTCGCGCACGACACAGTACTAGTAGACCAAACATGCAAACGCAGGGAGGAGGATCATGAGCAGGATCATGAGTAGGAATGATGAGGGCCAAAGAGAAGCGGAACACGATGAGCTTCCTTTAATTTTTGCGCCAGTGACATCGGGTCGGTCCCATCAGTCTCCTGCCCTCGAAGACGAGTTTTTGGGATCCAAAAACTGTAGCTCAAGGGTTGCCTCTCTACAATTGATCTGTTTGCCCCCCTGGCGCTGTCGTCTGGTGGACTGGAAGAGCCTTTCACCCACACAGATTCTCAATCGTTTGAAAGAGAAGCGCTTACATCGCCGGGGATAGTGCTGCGTCCGTCGTCCACAACTCAGCGCAAGAAATAGGGTGGGCGGCAAAAACTCAGACATCCTGACACTCGCACGTGGCCCGGCAACCTAAGATGACTGCCCATCTTGCCCTGCCTGCCTTGCCAGCCCGCCACGTCCCAACTCCTCGAACGACTAGTTCAAATCATATCACACCAACAAACGCGATTGCACATCTGCACCCGTGACCTTCTTCCTCTCTCCCTTTTCCTCCTCCTCTTCTTCCCCAGCAGCAATTTATTCCTCTTGCTTCTCCTGCTCCCCCTCCCCCTCCTCCTCCTCCTCCTCATCATCATCCTCCTCCTCCTCCCGCCCTCCTTGTCTACGAACTCCGCTGTGCGTCATCCCGCAACCTCACGCTCTTTCCTACACGTCGGGATCGACTGGAATCGACGGGCACCCCCCCAGCGAAGAATAAGCAATCCACGCCTATGCAGGCGCGCCACAGCCGCCGCTGCGGCCATGGCCGCCACCGCGGGCACCAGAGCGGTGGCGGCGCCTCCGGCTGTCGCGGTGCCTCTCGAAACTTCCCGCTGCCCTCCTGTCCGACCGCCACAGGGGAGCCGCCAGTGAGTCCGGAGATCTGCTGCCCAGACGAAGAATATGGGGGAAACAAGGGAAGACGTAACCGTTGAGGTCAGTCTGTGCAACTCGGGCTCCCGCAGGGTGGCGCCAGAATTCTTTTCAGGACGAGACCCGTTCACCACTTTGGCGACCGGCGGAGCCCGTATCACCGACAGAGCAGGCCAGATAGTGGCTGAGTGTCCAGCGCTCGGGAGACTTCACCATGCGCTGAGAAAAGGAGGATGGGGGAAGCAATGGAGGACGCGGAAGAAGACTAGGGTAAGCCGGGCATGCGCAATCGATGCTGGCTGGAATACACCCTCCCGTCCCCACGGCCCCTCCTCGTAAACCAGCGCATGTACAACCTGTCACTGCTGCGGTCACCCGCTGAAGCTGTGAGGGCTCCGTTGGCCTGCATAGTGAAAGCACCACGCTCGCAAATGCAAATCAATTGTCATATTGAGATTCGGCCGCGTAGCGGCACAAAACACAAGGAGCTGAGGAGGAATCGGCATCCGTCCATGTAGGTGGGAGAAACATGTAGAAACATGCTCGTGGTAACACAGCGAGAACAACATGCTGAAAAGGCAGAATCCTCCATCCGTGAAGCTGTGGGAAGCAGTACATTTCCCCATGGTTGAAAAACATACCCTGCGACGAACCCAACCCATCTATAATCATGAAAAGAACCGTTGGCCAACATTCCCACGAATGATGACATGGCACGGGCCGTCACCTGCCGTGACTACTTCATGGGAGGCTCACGCACTGTGGGGCTCACAAAACACCGATCAAAGGGCGAGGGCGGGATAGCGGTAATACGGCCACAAACTCGAAGAGGCAGGCGCCGGAAAGAAGAGGATGAGGATTAGGATGATGATGAGGATGCGGATGATAATGAGGATGATGAAGATGATGAATGTGCTGATGATGATGATGACGATGATGACTATGATGACGATGGCGGTGATAATGCTGATGATGATGCTGATGCTGCTGATGATGGTAAGGGGGAGGAGGAGAGGGGGAGAAGGAGGTGGAGGGCGAAAGGTCGCCGCGGCAGCAACGACAGGATGGCGAATGTGTAACAGGAAGACGAACAAGAACGAGAAAAGAGGGGGACGAAGGGGCGACGCTTGAACTCCTACGAGCAGCAGCGCCGCGGGCGTCGCTTCGCCCAATGCACCAGGAACGCTTAGTTATTCCTAGTCCGTGCAATTCGCACCCCCCCCCCCCGGGACGGGCGAGGTCTCGCCTGGATCTGTGTGGTACACCCCCGCGCTGGACCCCCCAGGAATGTGGCTGCAGTGGGGCAATTGTCAGCCCCCGAAGGACGGCGAAGTCCCGCCTGGATCTGCCTGGGACACCACTCCGTGGGACATCCCAAGCATTCCACGAACTTGGCTACAAGCTGGGCAATGGTCCGTCCCAAAAGGACGGCGAAGTTTCGCCTGGATCTGCGTGGGACACCATTCCGCTGTACCTCCCAAGAATTCCACGAACGTGGCTACAGCTGGGCAAATGTCAGCCCCCGAAGGACGGCGAGGTCCCGACTGAATCTGCGTGGGACACCACTCCGCTGGACCTCCCAGCAATTCCACGAACATGGATACAGCATGGATACATTTGCGTAATTGTGGGCCGCCGAAGGACGGCGAGGTTCCGCCTGGATCTGCGTGGGACACCTCTCCGCTGGACCCCGCCAACAAACAGCCCTCGAAAATGGCGACAGTTTCACACTTCACAGCCCCCTAGAGATGCAAGGCTCCAAAGGCAGAACAGAACCGTGGTGCTCAACGAGCGCGGGCCAACGTGCCCTGGCCAACGGCCATCGTGGCCATCGGCCAACACCAAAGGCACTCGTGCAGGAAGGGGGTCACGGGCACAAGCTTGGACCTGATCTCTGGCTTCCCTTCCCTGACTAACTGCCAATCGCGCCAGCAACGCTGTGCCTTAAGGAGGAAATCGCAACAAAAACGAAGGCAAACCAAGGATCGGGATCGGCACCCAAGGGACAAAACACGGAGCGTTGCCCAGTACCCGCGCCCCTCCTAGCATTTCAGCGGTGTGCCCACGGTAAAGAACACGGCAACTAAAAGGTTACAGGCGGGAGTCAACGGCCGTTCACCTCAGACCAGGAGGTGCCACTGGGGCCTCCCCGTGCTCAAGCCGCACCTCTTGGCCGAGGTGGCAGGGCACTAAAAACCCCGGCCTGAATTGCGTTGCTGGTTGAGACTTCCAGATCTCAAGGTTGCATCGTACGCAAACGACAACGTGATGGTTAAACAAACGACGCCGTTCAATCGAGTAACTATTCGAAGCGTTTGAAGCGGGGGTGCGCATCGTTAAAACGACATCCGCATTTTGAAAACGAGTTGCCCCCCACATCCGTGTCATTTGCCAGCCCGTGCAGCGAAAATCAACTAAAGTGCGTGGTGCTAGAACGAGAGCAACACTTGAAACACCAACCGCCCTCCTTCTTTTCACGTGTTGGACATTCCAAGCTTTAGGAGCGTAAACTGTGAGAACATGTATGTATGTATGTATTAATGTCTGTATTCATGTTTCTATGCATGTCTGTCTGTCTGTCTGTCTGTCTGTCTGTCTGTCTGTCTGTCTGTCTGTCTGTCTGTCTGTCTGTCTGTATGTATGTATGTATGTATGTATGTATGTGTATATGTATATGTGGACAGGTAGGCATAATGCAAAGGACGCGCGCTCCATGCGGACGTCTTTGTCCGCACGAGCGCTACCGCTGCCTTGCAGATGCACGGTGAACATTAACAAACAGCGTGCGACACAGTGTCCAACCGCTCCCCGACGTGCTAAACCCCGCGCTCCCCGACAGGCGGCAGGGCCGCACGTAGCGCGCTACCTCGGCGCCAGCAGCCCGGGCTCCAGCCTCTGGATAGCTGCCTGCATCTCGACCAGCCCGGTAGAATTCGCGGCACACGCCTCCGCAACGCAGCTGCCCTGCAGACCCGTCTTGGGATGCGCCTCAATGCACGCCTGCTTCGCCTCCCACAGCAAGTCGGCAGCGCATGCCTCTCTGGCATCATCAAACAATTGCTTACGACGCTGACGCTGCTGGTGCTTGAACTCCGCATTGTCTTGACCAGCGCCAACCGAACGAAAGAGGCTCTCGCCTGTCTGCACTGGGGCCACGCGACCACGGTCCTCGATGAGCATGTAGGCATCGTCGATCCCGTCGCAGTTGAAATTGCCGCACAGCCCTTCCTGGCCCACCCCTAGCTTCTGCATCGCCAGGATCACGCCGCAGCTGTCGGGGCCCAGCAGCATGTGGACTTCCAAATGCGGGGGGAACTCGAAGAAGTAAGACGGCAGAGAATCGCTATAGTTGCTCAGGATGTTCCGCGCCTGCCAGTGCCTCCACGCGGGGTCTCCTCGCCAGTGCCTCGCCGACAGGACGCCGTCCGCGGCCCGGTACCTGGACGGGTACTCGGCCAGGATCTCCTCGCCGTCCCACGTGACGCGGAAGCCGCGGGCGCCCCAGGGCTGGGCCGAGGTACTCGGCCACCAGGGCGCGGCCGCCGAGCAGCGCTCCAGCCACCGCGATGCCAACGATGGCGCTCGCCTCGGGAGAGGCCGCAGTGCGGCCAAGCCGAGCCTGGACTTCCAGGTGGTCTGACCTCACCAAATGGTAATCCGCTGGCTCGTACTCGGCCAGGTCCGGCCCGTACATGCGGTCGAAGGTCACCAGGTGCGCGTCGGCGACCAGCGCGCACCTGCCCCACGGCCGCCCGGTCAAAAACTGCGTCTGGTAGTCGCCGATGTCGCCTCGCTTGCACTCGCTGGTGCGCACATCCCATACTCCGTAGCAAGTGCCGTTGCCATAGGCGACGCCGTCGCAGCCCGGGGTGGCCAAGCACGCCGACGCGCACGCCTCGCGATCCAAGTCGGTAGTTGCCGCGTGCCTCGGCACAAAGGAGTCCCCGGCGCGGCCCACGTGCAGCTTGACAGGCCGCGCAGCGCCGTCGACGGAGCAATCCAGCCTGCAGGTCAGCCGCGCGGCCCCGGCATCCTGTGCAGGGCGTTCCGGCTTCTGGCCTCCATCGGCCGTGGCCGCGCGATCTGGCGAGTCGCTCCAGCCAGGGCCCCAGGGGCCGACCAGCGTGCCGTGCGAGGCGCTGAGGTCACGCTTCCCGCCGAACATAAAGACCCGGCCCTGAGCCTTCTTCTTCCCGGACGCCTCGAAACTCACGGGGAACGACGACGTGTTCAGGAAGAGGAGCGTCACCGCCTTCCTCCGCTGCGCCGCGGACAAGTTGGACATGTTCGACGGGTTGTCCGTCAGGTCTCCCATCCTGGTCGAGCTGAACCTGGCGCCGCCCGGGCCGACGGGCTGGTAGTGCACCGTGGTGTCGTTGTCGAGGTAGAACAACGAGAAATTCTTGATCAACACCGACTCCGCGTCCATCTCCACCTCGCTGCGGTCAATGTCGAGCAGTGTGAAGAAGACGCGGGGCACCTGAACGGGCACGTCCCCACCAGCTTCCATGAAAGCGAAGATCAAGTCGACACTTGTGCCGTACTTGATATTGATCCTGCCCACGAGCCCATTGTGGCCGTTGTGGCGCGCCAGGGCGGGCTCGTACTCGCCCGCTGCACGGAGCACCAGGTCAATGGGCTGGCTGTTCACCTCGCAGACATTCCTGTACCGGACGGCGGGCTCGAAGCCGAAGTCCGGCCCCTGGTCTCCCAGGTTCGAGTAGGCCACGTCCGAGAAGTTGAGGCCGCCGTCGCAAGTCGTGCCGGCGTCGGGCTGCCGGCGTTCGCAGCCGCGACCCCATTGCTTGCAGCACCACTCGCGTTTCGCGGACGTCCATGACTCCTGCTCCTCCTCGGACGCCTCGCAGCTGTAGGAGCACGCGACGGCCTGGTTCCGGCAGCACCACTCCTGCTTCCAGGTGGACCAGCCCCTCTCCCAGTTCGACAGCCCGGCGGCGCAGTCGAACGGCGCGGAGGTGCCCACGAGCGGGCAGGAGGACAAGTTCCTGTCGCGGCCGCAGCACCATGCCAGCTTCATCGGCGTCCAACCAAACTCCCAGTCAGACCTCCCAACACCGCAGTCGTAGAACGAAGTCGTGGAGGTTACCGTGGTCTCGGCCCTGCAGGCCAAGCCGTGGGTCTCGCAGCAGTACGCCTGGTGGATGGCCGACCAGTGCAGCATGGCTTCGTCGTCCGATTCCACTTTGCACTCATAGAGTGGCGAAGACGTAGATGAGGTCACTGAAGTTGTTGTGGATATCGCGGTTGTACTTGTTGTGGACATCGCGGTTGTAGTTACCGTCGTCAATGTAGTCAATGTGGTCTGAGTCGGCTCTGAGCCATTGGCCAGGAACACGACGCGGGCGCCGTTGGAGTAGGCCCGCTGCAGGGCAGGAGCCACCACCACCCTGTGCTTCCCCTTGAGCGCCACTACAGTCCTTGTGTCACTTCTGTGCCTGCCGATCTGGACGGTCGCGCCCACAGCCAGGTCGCCAAAGGAAGATACCTGGAGCTCGCTATCTCCGGCGTGCGCCGGCTCGCTGAGCAGGACGTCCCCGGAGGCGCGGGGCGCCTTGGTCACCGCAGAGCCCTCCGCGAACGGCCTCTCCAGCGGCGAGCCCAGCAGGATCGAGCCGAAGGCGCTGATCGTCTTCGTCTCGGAGCTACTGTACCCGTCGGAGATGATGACCGAATCGCCCACCTCGAACCCTTCCTCTGATGCGACCTGCAGCTCGGCATCCCCAGCGCTCGCGGCAGCCAGCAGCGTTGTCTGCACCTGCTGCGCCTGCGCCAGCTTTAAGACCTTTGGCTTCTCCGTGGGCGCCTTGGGCGAGCTCGCGCTGTACAGCCCTACCGCCAGCACAGTGGAGACAAGCATCAAGCCGATGAGCAGCAGGCCGAAGAACATGCAGCCAGGCTTGACACTCGACGGTCTGATCACGGTGTCCTCCTGCTTGTCGAAGCTGCCCGCGCCCTCGCCGACAAAGCGGAACTCCTCCAATTGCTCGTAGGCCCCCCTCCCGTCGCCCACGTATGACCAGGACGTGCCCCTGCCGCTGCGCTGCTCGGCGAAGAGGCCCTGCAGGCCCAGCCACTCCAGCCACTCTAGGCCTTGGGCACGGGCCGCCTCCGGGGAGCGCCAGGAACGGTAGACCGCGCCAGAGCGGCCGCTGATGCTGCGGCCGTTCGTTGCCCCCTGGTGCAGATAGTCATCGGCATCCTCCGCGTCGTGCTGTATGACGTCGGTCCGCGTCGTGAAGTGATGCAGAGGCACTCGGGGCATCCGGGGGGGGGAACCAATCGCCGGGAGCGGCGCGGCGTAGGGGGGGGGGAGGGGGGCGCGCCGCCCAGCCCCCCCCCTGTGGTGCCTCCCTTGAGCCAAAATGGCTACGGATGTGTATATGTATATGTGTATATAGATATGTGTACTAGAACCACGCGCGCGCTTCGCGCGCGCTTAGGTTCTGTCGAGTCACAGACCCAGGAATCGTTGTGAGAAGAAATTGGTGACGCGAAGCGTCGTGGGGGCGTCCTTGGACGTCTGGGGTCTCCTGGGGCCTCTTGAGGGGCCTCCTGGGGGCCTCCTGGCGGCCTCTTGGGGCGGAAGGCTCGAGCTTGCGGTTCGTGGTCCCCCTCTGGGCCCCCTCTTGGGCCCGTCTTGGGGCCCTCTTGGGCCATCTTGGGCGCCTCTTGGGCCGTCTTGGGGCCCTCTTGGGCTGTCCTGGGGCCCTCTTGGAAGCTTCTTGGGCCGTCTTGGGGCGGTCTTGGGCGCCTCTTGGGCCGTCCTGTAACGTCGGAAAGCCCAAAAGACAACTTTGTTGAACATGTACGTTTTACGAAGGGAATGGGCCAACTTTTGCGTCTGGGGGCCCTCTTGGGACGCATGTTGGAGGCTTCTTGGGGCGTCTTGGGGGCGTCCTTGGACGTCTGGGGTCTCCTGGGGCCTCTTGAGGGGCCTCCTGGGGGCCTCCT
The DNA here is from genome assembly GCA_963575745.1 of Prorocentrum cordatum. NCBI lineage: Eukaryota > Dinophyceae > Prorocentrales > Prorocentraceae > Prorocentrum > Prorocentrum cordatum. The sequence continues at coordinate 312,784 of CAUYUJ010004336.1, forward strand.
GGCGGCCTCTTGGGGCGGAAGGCTCGAGCTTGCGGTTCGTGGTCCCCCTCTGGGCCCCCTCTTGGGCCCGTCTTGGGGCCCTCTTGGGCCATCTTAGGCGCCTCTTGGGCCGTCTTGGGGCCCTCTTGGGCTGTCCTGGGGCCCTCTTGGAAGCTTCTTGGGCCGTTTTGGGGCGGTCTTGGGCGCCTCTTGGGCCGTCCTGTAACGTCGGAAAGCCCAAAAGACAACTTTGTTGAAAATGTACGTTTTACGAAGGGAATGGGCCAACTTTTGCGTCTAGGGGCCCTCTTGGGACGCATGTTGGAGGCTTCTTGGGGCCTCTTGGGGGCGTCCTTGGACGTCTGGGGTCTCCTGGGGCCTCTTGAGGGGCCTCCTGGGGGCCTCCTGGCGGCCTCTTGGGGCGGAAGGCTCGAGCTTGCGGTTCGTGGTCCCCCTCTGGGCCCCCTCTTGGGCCCGTCTTGGGGCCCTCTTGGGCCATCTTGGGCGCCTCTTGGGCCGTCTTGGGGCCCTCTTGGGCTGTCCTGGGGGGAAGCTTCTTGGGCCGTCTTGGGGCGGTCTTGGGCGCCTCTTGGGCCGTCCTGTAACGTCGGAAAGCCCAAAAAGCAACTTTGTTGAAAAATGTACGTTTTACGAAGGGAATGGGCCAATTTTTGCGTCTAGGGGCCCTCTTGGGACGCATGTTGGAGGCTTCTTGGGGCCTCTTGGGGGCGTCCTTGGACGTCTGGAGGCCATCTTCAGCATCTCGGAGCCCTCTTGGAGGCCTCTTGGAAGTTTCTTGGGCCGTCTTGGGCGCTCCTGGGGCCGTCTTGTCTGACCGGGGAGGCCTCCGGCAAGCCCCGACGAGCCTCCGGGCCCCCCGGGGCGCACATTTGTGGTCGGGGTCCCGGCCCCGGGCCCCCGGACCCGGTGCGCCGTTATATGTATATATAGCGTAACGCTTGCACAACCCTGTGTGGTGCGACGAGGAAGGACCAAACACGAGGTTGGAAAGTTCGCAAGCCTCTCCACGGCCGCCCGCGTCTTCCCGCTCCCCTTTTCCCTTCGCGCAATTGCTGTTGCCACGTGTCCTCTCCTCCCCTCTCTCTCGCGCGTCTCAACTCCCTGCTCCTCTCTGCACATCCTCCACCGTGCATCTTCAGACCCGTCATGATGCGAAATTCCCATGAATATAAAGCTGTCGCCACTTTTTGACGCGCCGCGTCGTGACCTGCGAGTTCTTCATTCTTCCGTCTGCACGTTCGCAATCCACTGAAATGCCGCCGCGGCTTATATCAAGTAGTGTTGGAGTGCGGCTTGGAACGTCACTGTCTGTACACTTGTTGCCGTTCCGTCTTGCCCATTTTTGTGAACCATGAGCCACCGCGTTTTGAAGACTCGTATGTCGCAACAACAACTATGCCGCATCAACATCGCACACCATCAACATTCCGTGGGCAGGTCGTCTGTGTGGAAGGGGGAAGGGGGGAGGGAGGTAGAGAGACTAGAGCTGCATACACACGAGTTTCCCAGGAAGTGCGTAGACGACAGCAAGACACGAAAGCGCCGAAGGAGGCAGAGCCAAGGCATAGAAGAGTTGAGGAGGTTGACAAGGAACGCGGGCTATCATGCCCCTTATCGGCGATGAGTAGGCGATTGGGGTTGGTGTATCCCTTCTTGAACCTACCCCCACTGACATTGCCCTTGTTTTTCAAGTCATATCTCCGCTCCACGGCGGCCGTTCGGGACGATCTGGACACCACTGGGAAAATCTCGGCGAAACGCAGCTGCTGGAACGCATCCCGATGCTGGCAAGCCGCTGGGAACCAACGAGAACGCCTGAAAATCTCGAGCCGCGATTCCGAGAAACTCGTCCTGGCCTGAGCCTGTCTTTTCCCCCCGCCCTTTCTCTCCAGCCCGCGGCAAGCCGAAGCCTCATCAATCCAGGTGTCGGAAACAATCAAGCAACACTCATGCAGAACATATGATTTGATTTTTTCGTCTGGCAACACTACAGGGTTAATACATCCTCTGGTCTGTCCCCGCCGGACTACAAATGCAAATGTACACAAAGTGTAGACAATTGCAAAGATACATCATGTGGACATGCGCTGTCCAAGGGAAAACTGAAAGTGCGGAGTATGTAACGTATGAAGGTATATCAAATGTTGGCCGTAAGACGGGGCCAGCGACCTAGCAGATCAGGTGTCGTCCTCTTCTTTGCAGCACATGTGGACCGTAACGCGGGGCCCACTCCCTAGCATAAACGAGGCCTCCGCCGTCGAAGAGGCAAGGCCGAGCTCGCGCGCCCAACCGGTTTGCCACGCACCACCTCGGAAGACGAGGGGGGGCAGGGGCAGCAGGCAGACCTCGAGACGATTGGACAGAAACTGGCCCAGAACGCGTCCTGGGACCCGGACCCGGACTCGGAAGATGATTTGAACCTCCCCCCCCTCCCCCCAAATGCAATGTTGGTTTCGGATCTTCCGATTTGGGGCCTCCGAGCGGTCTTGCGAAAACCTGTCAACTTTGAATTGCGGGGGAGGGGGGGAGTGTTGCTTAATTGTTTCCCTCAACCGTCGTGTCTGCACAGGCTACGGGTCGGAGATCGGGTCGCACAGGGCGACGACGCCGCCGCCGACGACGACGACGGCGACGACGACGACGACGCCGACGACGACGACGGCGACGGCGACGACGACGACGACGACGGCGACCATGACGACGGCGACGACGACGGCGACGACGACGACGCCGACGACGGCGACGACGACGACGACGACGACGACGGCGACGGCGGCGGCGGCGGCGGTGCAGCGCGCGAGGGGGCGCGCCCACTGCCGGCGGCGGGGGCGCAGGGGAGCCCCTCGGCTGCGGACCTGCCCCCCCTCGCCCGATGACGCCCAGGCCGACGCGGCCTCCGGGCAAGCCGTTTTCCCCAGCCGCCCTGTGGGGCTGGGTCCTGGCTTTTAGAGACCCAGACCCCCTCGAATTATGATAAAATCACGACGGGAGGTTTTTCATCATTTTTGGCCTTTGGGGGCCCTTACTGGCCCTCGGGACCGTCAAAAACGACTCAGGGCGAAAAACCGGTCCCGGGGAATGGGTCGAGACCTTGGGGAGTCGACGTCATGAAAAAATCATGACGTCGGGGGTCTGGGGAGAGAGAGAGAGAGAGAGAGAGAGAGAGATCGCCCCGCGCCCTCCCCAACTGCGCAGCACGAACACTGCTCTCCTCTTCCTCCCGGAAACGCCGGTCAGGTCTCCTGGCCTCCGCGCACCACTTCTTGTACGCAAGGTGCCGCGGAGTTGGTAAACGATATGTGTGTCTCTAATCCGAGCGTTTTCAATCCTTTCAGAATGGCGCTCCCGCTACAGCGTTGGCTCCTGCTACAGCGTTGTCTCCACCTGTCCGTTCTCAATCCTTCCAAATCATGTTCCCGCTGTAGCGCTGACCTAATTTTATTGTTATGGTTCTTCCGAATCGTGCTCATGCTGCAACGTTGCTGATCTCATTTTGCGCTTCCCGCTTTTCCAAACCGTCCATGTGGATTTCCGGTCCTGAGTCGTTTCTGATTTTTTTGTTGACCTTGTTGTCAAAATGAATCGCGTTTTGACGCGAGGCCATGCTATGCCATGCTATACCATACATCGCGTACTCTCTCAGGATCATTGCCCTGTTCGACATCCGACTGTGCGAATAAAGAGGATATCTACGCACTGGAAAAGGATGTGAGGGAGGGGTAGGACGTTATGTATGACCCTTGCGCACACAGCCTGCCCTCTCCCCTTCCTCTCCTCGCCTCTCCCCCCCCCCCCTCTCCCCTCCCCATCCCCCTCCTCCTCCGCATCTCCATGTCGGCCCACCCCTCACTCGTTGAGTGGCCTCGCAGGGAACTCCACCGAAGCCCCCACCCATGTTGGCTCAATCCTCACACGTCTTGTGGCCGCACCGGGGGTGTCGGATGTGGTTCCTACCCATGCCAGCACACCCCTCACAAGTTTCGCGGCCCCACAAGGAGCTCCACCGAAGCCCGCAGGAGGGGGGGTTCGCATGCGGCTCTCACCCATTTTCGGCACACCCCTCACACGTCTTGTGGACCCACAGAGAGCTCCACCGAAGCCTCCAAGAACGGGGTTTCGCGTGTGATCCCCACCTGTTTCGGCTCATCCCTCAAACGTTGTGTGGCTTCACAGAAGGCTCCGCCGAAACCCCCAATAATCAAATTTCGCATGCGGTTCTGGCCCATTTCGGTTCGCCCCTCATACCTTCCGTGGCCCGTAGGAAGCTCCACCGAAGCCTCCAGGAGTGAGATTTCGCTTCGGCACGCCCCTCGCACGTTTCGTGACCCTACAGGGAGCTCCACCGAAGCTTCCAAGAGAGGCTTCGGACGTGGTTCTAGATTTCAGCTCGCACCTCACACGTTCCGTGGCCCCACAAGGAACTCCACGGCGGGGGGGTCGCACGTGGTTCTTATTACCTATTTCGGCTCACCCCTCACACGTCGTGTGGCCCCACAAAGAACTCCACCGAAAACACCACGAGGGTGGTTCCGCATATGGTTCTGGTTCTGGCCCATTTCGGCACACCCCTCACATGTTTCGTGCCCTTTCCAAGGAGCTCCACTAAAGCCCCCGGGACAAAAGGGTTTCGCATGCGGATCTTGCCCATGCCGATTCACCTCTGAAGCGTTTGGTGGCCCCGCAGGGAGCTCCACCGAAGCCCTCAGGGGGGGGAGTCGCAGGCGGTTGCTCACCAATTTCGGCGCACTCGTCGCACGTTTCGTGGCTCCACAAGGGGTTCAACCAAAGGCCTAAGTGGCAAGGCGCGCATGCGCCCCCAAGCCCGTTTCTGTACGTCTATCACGCGCTCGGTGGCCCCATGCGGAGCCCCACCGAAGGCGATATGCACGAGTTCTTTATTCACAATCCCACGAGCCCTTTGGGCTAAGGTGGCCTAGCGATTTGTTCGCCCCTCTTCCAACAATCCTCTTCCCTCGGGGACGGGTGCCCTCCCCCATCACTCCCTGAGCTTTTGCGGAGCAAGCCGCGAGGTGTCATGGCGCCAAAGATGGCCCGAGATGGCTGCAAGAGGGCCTCCGCTGCTACAAGATGACCTCCGAAGCGGCTCGAGATATTCGAAGATGGTTCAAACTCGCTTCCGACATGCATCCAAGAGGCCCGACGAAGAGGTCTACGCAGCGGTTCTAAGGGCTCTCGGAGCACCCTCAGGACGCCCCCCAAGAAGCCCAAATCCTTCGACGCCTACGGAAAATTAGTGAGTTGTGTCTTCTCGTCTTTTCGCTTCTGATGCGCGTGCCTTTTGAAGCCTCAAGAGGGCCCACGGGAAGCCCAGAAGGGGCCCAAGAGGCCCCCCAGACGGCCCCACGAGCGCCCAAAAGCGACCCGCGAGCGCCCCAAGAGGTGATTTTGAGTGCTGTCGGGGGGGGGGCAAAACTCAAGGACCCCCACTCCTTTGATCGACGCCCGACAAGATGGCCACAAGAAGCCTCGCAGGGCTCCCAAGAGGGCTCCAATAGAGCCCCAAGGGGGTTCCAAGAGAGCCCATAGACGGCCCCAAGAGGACACCAACATTTCCCCAAGGAGTCCCAAGGGGGCTCCGAGAGGCGATTTTGAGGGCTCTGTCCTCGTGGTTGTCCTCCTCCTCGTCCTCGTCCACGTTCTTGCCCTCGTCGTTATCATTTGCCTTCTGCTCCTCTTCCTCGTCGTCGTCGTCGACGCCGCCGTCGTCGTCGTCGTCGTCGTCGTCGTCGTCGTCGTTGTCGTCGTCGTCGTCGTCGTCGTCATCCTCCTCCTCCTCCTCCTCCTCGTCCTCCTCCTTCTCCTCCCCTTGCCCCCGCGCGGGCCCAAGGATGGCCCGGCGAGGCCCTCCAGAGCCGCGCCCTTGCTCCCAGAGATCTCTCTGTTCGCCCTGGTTGCCCGCTTTGTTTCCCTTCATGTGTCTCTTCGCCCCTTTTCCCGCCAGCTCCGATCGGCAGGGTTTTTGAAAGCGCTGGCGGGGATACGCGAAGCGTGAAGAAATTGATATGGTTGGGTTCTTCTTCAAGATATTATCAGTTCTGTTGTTGTTGTTGCTGCTGATGTTGTTGTTGTGGTTGTTGTTGTTATTGTTGATGCTGTTGTCGTTGTGGTTTGTACGTCTCTGCGAACGATTTTCCCTGCAAAGCAACCTAACAGCGATGTGTGGAAGCATATCTGGGAGCATTCCTTTTGATATTCATGTTGGAGTCCTGTTTTAGAATTCTGATGCCTTCGCAGTCACTGTCGCATCCCGTGCTCTCCGGACTTTCTCGGCCAGCTGCCGCTCTGCAGGGCTACGCTTGGCGTGCTCCTTCGGGTCGCGGCCGAGGTGCATGAGCTCCTCGGTCTTCTGTCTCCGCTGGGCGTCTGCCTTCTGCTGCGCCTTCTGCTTGGCGAGAGCTCCTGCTCCCGCTGCCGCAGCAGGCGGAGAAGCACCGCTGCCTGCCGCAGCAGTCTGAGAAGCGCCGCCGCCTGCGTCCACCCTGACCGCGCTGGCCCTGTCTTGCGCCTGTCTGCGCTGGCGCTGGCGCTGGCACCAGACTGTTCGGGGTGAACCCTCGTGGCAGGCTGCAGCTCGCGGAGCTGGGCCTCCTGCTGCCAGCTCAGCGTCGCTGCTTTCCGTGCTCTGATGAGGCCCGCGGCAAGCCGCTTCTCCTCGGCGGTCGAGCGGCTCGATTGGGTAGGCAGGTGGCCTAGCTGGAGCTTCGCATTGACGAGTTCCTGCGTGGCGGGCTGAGAAGCACCACCATCACCGCCGGCCAATGCGGCTCGCAAGCGGTCGCCGCCACTGCCACTGACAGCTCCGCCTGAGACGGCCGTGACTCCCGCCATGCGCAACCAGACGCCGCCGCGGCCCAAATCGGAAGGAGCCACGGGGGGACACTTGAGCCGGCGGGTTTGGCTTGAGCCAACGTCTTTGGCCTGAGCCGAATGGCACTGGAGGGGAGGAGGAAGAGGAGGAGGAGGAGGAGGAGGATTGAGAAGGAGGATCGACGAGGATGATCGAAAAGGGCTCGAGAGCTCCCTTTGCCAGGACGCCCCCCCCGTGACCGCTTCTCGCGGCGGGGGGGTGCGCCCCAGAACCTTGAGGAGGATGTCGGAACGCGCCCTGGCCAGGGCGCCACCCCCGTGACCGCTTCTCGCGGCGGGGGGAAGCGCCCCAGAGACTTGAGGAGGTGGTCAGAACGCGCCCTGGCCGGAGCGCCCCCCCGTGACTGCTTCTCGCGGCGGGGGGGGGCGCTCCATACTACTTTTAAGTACATACAAATGTATAAAAAATACTGCATATAAGTACCTACGCATGTATACATATTAAAACGTCCTGGATCCCCGCAACTGAGGCTCCAGAGGCCAGACGCCATGAAGGCAAATCTTGAAACGTCCTGGATCCCCGCAACTGGGCCTCCAGAGGCCGGAACCGCTGAGAAAAACCTTGCGTATCCTTCCTCGAACTCCTCCTTCCTCCTCCTCCTCCTCCTCCTCCTCCTCCTGCTCCTCCTCCTCCTCCTCCTCTTCCTCCCTCTGAGCACACCGTGGCGCTCGGCAGGAGGCATCTCTCCTCCTCACTGCTCATGGGCTTTCGGATGCATCAGCCTGCCTCAGCGTCTGCCTCAGCCTGCCTCAGCCTCAGCCGCAGCCTCAGCCTCACTTGAGTTCCCCCATATCAGGCGTGGACCCGCGGCACCCCCGACTGACTTTCCCCATTCAGGCGTGCACCCGCGGCCCCCCGACTGAGTTCCCCCATATCAGGCAAGCACCCGCGGCACCCGTCAGCTGAGTTCCCCCATATCAGGCGTGGACCCGCGGCACCCCCGACTGAGTTCCCCCATATCAGGCGGGCACCCACGGCACCCCCGACTGAGTTCCCCCATATCAGGCGCGGATCCCCAGTTTTCCCCGGCATCCCCCGGATCCTGCCCAGACCCCCCTGGGGAATCAGGATGCTCTCTTTTGACCCCACTAGAAACCTATCAGTCTTCGCTGTTAGGTAACAGTAGCAAGAACGCCCCCCCCCCCCCCACACCCACCCCACAACTTTCTCTAAATGGTGTTAGCTCCCACCTGGAACACATTAGGCTCCACACCGCCGTCATATACAAGCGTCGCGCTTGAAGCCTGGGCTGCGGGACGACCGTGGCCGTCCGCTCCGCCCCAACCTGTTCTCCCCGCCCCCACCCGTTGGGGGTTGCGGGGTCATGTGGCTGTCCCCTGAGATTTCGGGGTGCGGATGGGCTGACCCTGGTCTCGCAGGTCAGCGGTCGTGGCACTGAAGGCGGCGTCATCGAAGTGCGAGGTCTCGCTTTCCGAGCGGTGCGCATGCTGTCGATCATTGTCGATATGGCTCGTCGTCTTGAGCTTGTCACGCGTACGTCCGCAATAGCGTACGGTGGCAAGAGACAAAAATGGCGATGTCGGAACATATTTGTATGTTTGTATATTCGATATGTTTAATGTAAATATGTAGATGTACATACTCGTGTATATATACACATGTATAAAGTACACAACAAACTGCATTGGCGCTTCGCGCGCCTTGGTCCTTCAATTTCGGCCTACGGGCGGAATGGCAGAGCGGTCAATACGTACAAACATTGATAACTCCTTGATGCCGTTTTCGTCGTCGTCGTAGTCGTTAAAACGTATCGTTGCTTCTTATTCCCTGAAGCTCCCTCTCACTCTTCCTCGTTCTCGCCGTACAGTAAAATCCTTTCTACGTCCTCCTCCGCTTTCTGTGCGGATCCTCCTCCTCGGAAAGCCTCTTGGAAGCCTCGCGAAACTTTTTTACAGGCCCGATCTGGAGGACGCCCCCTCACCTGTCTTTTCGTCTGAGCTGGGCATATCCTGACTGAGTGCTTGCCACTCGTTCAGGAAACGCTGCCTTCATCCGCCCCGGTGAGCCTGCCCAGGACAGCGCACATCAAGCTTAATTGTGGACACGGGGCACAATCATACATCGGCGCTCCGAAAGTTTATTCCGATTTGAGAGAAAAGGCGCCGCGCGAATGCAGAGCAAACGCGATGCTGGAAGGGCGCGGGAACGCGCGCCTTCTGGACAGGCGCGAACAACCGCGCCCCCGTGCGAACCCCGATCCCGCGAGCGGCGCGCTCCCGTTTGACAGTGGCTCACCCGGGAAACCGATTCTTGTGCAGAAAGTCCTGCAAGGTCGGCCCATCGGCGGCTCCGTCGGACGAGATCCGGAACCACCGAGAAACCGTTTGCCATCGGATGTTCTAGGCGGTTTGCCCATGTTCGGTTATTTCGGAATGGACCCGAAGACGTCGAGATTTATGTTTTTGCGAAAAGTCCTAGGCGGTTCGCACAATTTCGGGCCGTTCGAATTGGACCCGGATTTTTTTGGCACAAATCCTATTGATTTGGCCACCTTCAGATAGGTCGATAAAATTCTCGGGTCGTCGCATGACCGAACCCGAAAGCTTTTTTCGAGGAAGTCCTATTCCGTTTTCTCATTTTCGGGTCCGTACACCGTTTGGGATTTAAAATCTTAAATCCCGAAAGGAAGCCCGATCCCGTGACCCCGGGCAGGGGTTGCGCTCTGCCCTTGCATTGTACTGGGCCCCTCCAGCCAAATGGGGTGCCGGCCTGCCCATCCGCGCGCCGACTCTGCCCTCGCGACATCGCCCCCATCCGCCCTCGGACCCCGCGAGTCTCATCCTGCGCGCGCAATCCCAGATGGCCCCGGCGAGCACGGTGGCGAAATTGGGGAAACTTTCGGAGCGGCGCAGTAACACACGTCACGCCCGCATAGACGCCTTGAAACGTTCCTCGAAGACCTGTGCCGCTACTCCTGGATATTCCTGGGGCGCCCGCTTGCACAGGTATTTCCTTCGTGCGGCAGCAACTGTGGCGCCTCCTCACGTGGCCAGCGAGCCCAACCAACATTCGGAGTCCATGAGGACGCGCACTAGGTGCGACATTGTAGAAGGCCCCAGGGTCATGCCCAGGAGCAGTCTTTCCATCATGTAGAAGTTATTTCTGCGCCATCCCACAGCATACGACTTTCTCTCCACCTGGCTTTTGTAATATCCCAACAAGCTGGAAGACAAACCAAGCATGGGATCTCGAGCGGCACGGACCCGCCGGTCCAAGCGGCTCTCGGAGACCACTCGGATGAACCATTATTTCTCGCGCGGCCTTTTCTGAGGCCCAGGAACATAGAGGAGTAGATGGGGTCGGAGGATCGCGCCGCATCGCCGACACATCGGCGACACATCGGCGATGCATCGGAGATGCATCGGCGATGCACTGGCGATGCATCGTCGACTTCGGCGATGCATCGGCGACGCTGACGTGAAGTAGAGCGGGCTGCACATCGAGCCGCGTCGGCGATGCACGGCGATGCGGCTCGAACCTCCGACCCCATCTGCTCCGACCCCATCTGGGAGGCCTAGAGAACAGTGGTTATGAATCCACGCCTCCAGTGCCCCAAAATGGCGCCAACGGCCAAACTTGTGTTAGGTCGGGCTTGTCCCCCTACAGGGGTATTTTCGACGGAAAAAAATACAAAAATACCCCAAAAAGGTAAACCAAAAATACCCCAAAAATAATGCCCAAACCATTTTGGACTATGTTTGGATCATTTTGGGGGTATCTTTTATTTTTCGTTGAAAATCCCCCTGTAGGGGGACAGGCCCGACTTAAAAATTGTGCCACGTTGGGGGTTGCCTCGGCTTCCGGTGCCTCCTCCTCCTCCTCCTCCTCCTCCTCCTCCTCCTCCTCCTCTTTCTCTCTCCTCCTCCTCCTCCTCCTCCTCCTCCTCCTCCTCCTCCTCCTCCTCCTCCTCCTCCTCCTCCTCCTCCTCCTCTTGCTCGCCGTAGCCATTCTGGCTCGAACCTTCTGCTGCTCACGACGGGTTGCCGTCCAGGGGGGCGGCAGCGAAGAGGCTGCGCGCGGCTCGGACGTCCCTTTCCTGTGTTTTTTTCGGTGTAGTGCGTGGTTTTCTCGCCAGATGATCAAGGGTGCTCCTCGACGGTCCTCGCCGAAGGAACAGCGCGCACGTCCGAGCGATGCCAAGCTCTCGATCTACCAAGGCGGTGTCGTTCTCGCACTGGCTTGCTGCCGATCGGCGGCGAGCCGGGGGGGGGAAGGGAGGAGGGGCGTGCCTCCTCAGAGGGCTCGGAAGTCCCCCGGACTTCTGAGAAGTCTTCCAAGCCTTCCCCGAAGGCAGAGAAAACTTCCCAGAAGGCGCGAGGGCTTCTGAGAAATCCCGCCGCCTTCTGAGAAGGCCTTCTCCTTCTCAATCCCCCCCTCGCTCGCCGTCGAGCCGATGTCGCGTGTGACGACTCTCCGGTGGATTAAGACGAAGAAAAACAGTCAAGCGTGGACTGGCCCTGGTCTGCGGTGCTCTTTAACTTCACTTGTGTGCAACAACTCTCCTAGGAATTGAACTGCTTTCGCAGAAGCTGGTGGGGATACGCGACGCGCCAATGATCAGCTGGAAGTGCGTGTGCTGCTAGGTCCATGCGGGCTGCGTTGACTCAGGGTCGGACATAATCTGGTCGAGTCCCGAGCTCATACGCAATGTCGTGGATGCTCGTGTAGGCCGTCACTCCCCCGAGCTCCTCCTCCTCCTCCTTCTCCCACGCATCAGGCCCCCCTTCAACTTCCCCTCCTCCCCTTCCTCTTCTCCTGGTCTCCTCCTCATCATGTCTCTCCACTGCGGACTTCCCACAATGTGGGCCCCTCCCCTCCCTCCCGCCGTCTGCCGCGAACAAGCGTGCCGCGCCGTCCGTGACGATCGCTGTGACCTCGAGATGCGGGGAAGAATCGAGCAATGGAGAGGGACAGGACGGATGCTCCAGGAGCGCGGCGGCAGCAGGGCTCCCGCTGGGAGGGGCGGGGGGCACGCAAGGGCATGGGCGCATGACAAGATCAACGTCTGGCTCTGCGATCCCTCGACGGGCTCACGCCTTCTTGCACCTCCCCGTACACATCTCCCTTCCGGAGTCCTCGAGTCCGCTTCCCATCGGCAGCCGTGGCCATCCTCCGGCGGGATACGCATTGCGCTCCCTCGGTGGATTTTGCCTAGGGGGGTGCGTCCAAGAGAGGGGGGTTCGCAAATCATGGCCCGAGGCACGTGCGCGGCCCTGGGGGTGGGGTCGGGGGACGACTTGAAACAAGAAGAGGCGCCGTGAAACCCGAGGAAATATCACGACCAAACCATACAGGGCAACTTTTACTACATTTTTTGAAAAAAAAATAGGATTTTTAATACATGATTAATTTATGACTTCATTTATGCATGAACTCATCGTTGTTTTAAATACTGGTTCCCTGCATCTTAAATACATGATCCGCACGCGGAGCATGTATGAAAAACGGCACTGTATACGCACCCCCTCTATTCATCACCATCACCGCCCTCTTGGCCGTTCCCGACTCCCGTGAGAATCCGGTGTAAGTCGCACGCGTGCTGACCGATCGGCTCGTGGCAAGCAGCCGTCGCTGCGCAAGTCTTCTCGTTGCCACACCCGGGCCCAACATCGACGGCCGAAACGGAGACATCGAGCCGTGGCCCGAGCTCTGGCCCGACGGCCGAAACGGACACATCGAGCGGAATATCCTCGACATCCGGGCAAGGAGGTTCCGAGAGGGAGGCCCGCGGCAAGGAATGGATACGCTTTTCGTTCCAAGCATCCCCTGGTGTTGGGTCCTAGCTTTGACCAGGCTGCGCCCGCGTCCCTCATCTCCTCCTCGCCTCCTCCTCGTCCGTCTCCCCCTCCTCCTCCTCTTCTTCTTCCTCCTCCTCCTCCTTCTCCTCCTCTTTGCCTCTGACCTCAGCACGCCTCTGTTTCGACACATCCCTCGCACGTTTCGTGGCCCCATCAGTAGCTCCACCGAAGGCCCCAGTGGCAAAGTTCGTATGCGGTTCCCCGCATATTTCGGCACACCCCTCACGCATCTCGTGGCCCCATAGGGAGCTACACCGAAGGCCCCAGTGGCAAAGCTCGCATGCGGTTCCCCGCCCATTTCGGCACACCCCATAGACATCTCGTGACCCCATAGGGAGCTGCACCGAAGGCCTCGAAGGCAAGGTTCGCATGCGATTCCCTACCCATTGCGGCACACGCCTCACGCATTTCGTTGTCCCCAAGGGAGCTACATCGAAGGCTCCAATGATAAAATGTGCATGCGGCTCTCCGCCAATTGCGGCACACTCCATACACATCCCGTGACACCATAAGGAGCTTCACCGAAGGCCTCGAAGGCACAGCACGCATGCGGCCCCCCGCCCATGTCGGCACATCCTTTACACATCTCGTGACCGCATAAGGAGTTCACCCGAAAAACCCAAAAACACAGTTTGTATGCGGCTCCCCGCCCATTACGGCACACCCCTTGCACATCTCGTGACCCCATCGGGAGCTTCACCGAAAGTCCCAGTGGCAAAGTTTGCTTGCGGCTCCCCGCAGATTGTGGCACACCCCTTGCACACCTCGTGACCCCATAGGGAGCTTCACCGAAGGCCTCGAAGGCAAAGTTCGCATGCGGTTCCCCGCCCATTTCGGCACACCCCTCACGCGCTTCGTGGCCCCATAGGGAGCTATACCGAAAGCCCCAGTGGGAAAATTTGCATGCGGCTCCCCGCACATCTCGGCACACCCCATACACACAGTTTGTATGCGGTTCCCCATTCATTTTGGCACACCCCATACACATCTCGTGACCCCATAAGGGGCTTCAGCGAAGGTCCCAGTGGCAAAGTTTGCATGCGGCTCCCCACAGATTGTGGCACACCCCTTGCACACCTCGTGACCCCATTGGGAGCTTCACCGAAGGCCTCGAAGGCAAAATTCGCATGCGGTTCCCTGCCCAGTCCGGCACACCGCTTACACATCTCGCGACCACATAGAGAGATCCACCGAAGGCCTCGAAAGCAAAACTTGCATCCAGTTCCCCGTCCATTCCGGCACGCCCCTTGCGCATGTTGTGACCCCATGGAGAGCTTCACCGAAGGCCCCAAAGGCGAAGTTTGCATGCGGCTCCCCGCAACTTGTGGCACACCCCTTGCGCATCTCGTGACCCCATAGGGAGCTTCACCGAAGGCCCCAGTGGAGAAGTTTGCATGCGGCTCCCCGCACATCTTGCGACCTCATAGGGAGCTACACCGAAAGCCCCGGTGCGAAACTTTGCATGCGGCTTCCCGCCAATCTCGGCGCACCCCATAGACATCTCGTGATTCCATAGAGGGCTTCACCGAAGGCCTCGAAGGCAAAGTTCGCATGGGGCTCGCCGCCCATGTCGGCGCACCCCTTACACATCTCGTGGCCCCATAGGGAGCTCCACCGGAGGCCCCAATGGCACAGGTTGCATGCAGTTCACCGTCCATTTCGGCACACCTTTCACGCGTTTCGTGACCCCATGGGGAGCCACACCGAAGGCCCCAGTGGCGAAGTTTGCATGCGGCTCCCCGCACATCTCGCGACCTCATAGGGAGTTACACCGAAAACCCCAGTGCGAAACTTTGCATGCGGCTTCCCGCCAATCTCGGCACACCCCATAGACATCTCGTGATTCCATGGAGAGCTTCACCGAAGGCCTCGAAGGCAAAGTTCGCATGGGGCTCGCCGCCCATGTCGGCGCACCCCTTACACATCTCGTGGCCCCATAGGGAGCTCCACCGGAGGCCCCAGTGGCACAGGTTGCATGCAGTTCACCGTCCATTTCGGCACACCCCTTACACATCTCGTGACCCCCTAGGATCTCCACCGAAGGCCCCAATGGCACGGGTTGCATGCAGTTCACCGTCCATTTCGGCACATCCTTACACATCTCGTGACCCCATGGGGAGCTTCACCGAAGGCCCCAGTGGCAAAGCTCGCATGCGGTCCCCTGTCCATTTCGGCACACCCCTCACGCGTTTCGTCTGCATGCTGCCTCTTGCCAACTTCGGCACGTCCCATACACGTCTCGTGACCCCAATAGGGAGCTTCGCCCCACCTCTTGCGACCCCTGCCTTTCTTTTACTCCTGGCACTCAACCACGCTTCGCTCGAGGGAGGGAGGGAGGAGACGGCCATCCCTGCGCACGCCGCGGGCCTCGGGGCCAACTGCGAGCATCGCCCGCTCCTGAAGCGGGCGCGCCCGGGGGCGAAGGCGCGCCCTGTCTGCTGCCGCGGAGGGCCTCACTGTGCTGGATCGACGAGACACTGTGACCGAAAGGACTCCTTTCAGGAGCGGTCGAAGAGGGATCCAGAGGGCCCAAACCAACCTGGCCTCCCACTGTGGAGGCCTGCAAGCCCAAAGGCGAAGGACAAGGAAACACTTTTTTGGTCTGCGGGGCGAGAGCGAACCTCTTCCGGTAAAAGCTAGGCGGGCTACGCACAGCTCTAATTGGGGAGACAGGGCACAGGCGGGCGGGGTCTCAGGCGGCCGGGCGGGCCTAAAAAAAAGACAGGGAAACACACAGAAACACAATGCACGCAAGTGGAGTGGGGAGATCAGGGGAACGGGGACATCAATCAATTCGTCGTCGGAGGCTCCAGAATCGTCGCGGCCGTGGCACAGGCACTGGGCCCTGGGAGGGCCTTGGGAGGAGGGCCCTGGGAAGGCCCAGCTTTGAGGGGACCCTTTGAAAGCCCGGGAGCCTCTTCGGCGCTCTTGGACCGTTGGAAGCTCGAAAACGCGAGAAGCCCAAATGATTGAAAAAAACAATGAGCATCGACGATTTTGGCCTCTCCGGGCCGTCCAGGGACGCCTCTCGGACCTCTCTTGGGGCCTCCTGGAGGTGGCTCAGGAAGGCCAGGCCCCAGGGAGGCCCTTGGAGGGCGAGGGCCCTGTGGGGGCCCTGGGAAGGCTTTGAGGAGGCCCCGAGAGATCCCCAATAAAGCCGTAGGAAAGCCTTCGGGCACCTTGGCAGGGCGTCAGGGAAGGCCGCCAGAGGGCCCCGGGGAAGCTCCGAGAGGGCTCTGGAGGTCCCTGAAGGCCCGAGGAGGGCTCGCTGAGGGCCCCGGGAGTTCTTTTCCCAACCATCCTGTGGTGTTGGGTCCTCGTTTTGAAGAGACGGTCCCCGCGTCCCACCTCCTCTCCTCCTCTCTCCTCTCCTCTCCTCTCCTCTCCTCTCCTCTCCTCCTCCTCCCCCTCATAGGGAGCTCCACCGAATGCCCCATGGCTGCCGTCCGCATGCGTCCCGCACACCTATTTCGGCACACCCCTCACACGTTTCGTGGCCCCATAGGGAGCTCCACCGAAGGCCCCAGTGCTGCCGTCCGCATGCGTCCCGCACACCCATTTCGGCACACCCCTCACACGTTTCGTGGCCCCATAGGGAGCTCCACCGAAGGCCCCATGGCTGCCGTCCGCATGCGTCCCGCACACCCATTTCGGCACACCCCTCACACGTTTCGTGGCCCCACAGGGAGCTCCACCGAAGGCCCCAGTGCTGCCGTCCGCATGCGTCCCGCACACCCATTTCGGCACACCCCTCACACGTTTCGTGGCCCCATAGGGAGCTCCACCGAAGGCCCCATGGCTGCCGTCCGCATGCGTCCCGCACACCCATTTCGGCACACCCCTCACACGTTTCGTGGCCCCACAGGGAGCTCCACCGAAGGCCCCAGTGCTGCCGTCCGCATGCGTCCCGCACACCCATTTCGGCACACCCCTCACACGTTTCGTGGCCCCACAGGGAGCTCCACCGAAGGCCCCAGTGGCTGCCGTCCGCATGCGTCCCGCACACCCATTTCGGCACACCCCTCACACGTTTCGTGGCCCCATAGGGAGCTCCACCGAAGGCCCCATGGCTGCCGTCCGCATGCGTCCCGCACACCCATTTCGGCACACCCCTCACACGTTTCGTGGCCCCACAGGGAGCTCCACCGAAGGCCCCAGCCCGCATGCGTCCCGCACACCCATTTCGGCACACCCCTCACACGTTTCGTGGCCCCATAGGGAGCTCCACCGAAGGCCCCATGCGTGCTGCACCCCTCACACGTTTCCCGCATGCGCATCGTCCCGCACACCCAATTCGGCACACCCCTCACACGTTTCGTGGCCCCCTAGGGAGCTCCACCGAAGGCCCCAGTGGCGGCGTTCACATGCGCATGCGTCCCGCACACCCATTTCGGCACATCCCTGACAGGTTTCGTGGCCCCATCATCCACCGGAGGCCCCAGTGGCGGCGCTCACATGCGTCACCCACACACACACACCCAATTCGGCACACCCCTCACACGTTTCGTGGCCCCATAGGGAGCTCCACCGAAGGCCCCAGCGGCCGCGCTCACATGCGTCCCCGCCACCCATCCCGGCACGCCCCTCACAACAACAGGTTTCGTGGCCCCATAGGGAGCTCCACCGAAGGCCCCAGTGGCACCGCCCGCATGCGTCACCACCCGCACCCAATTCGGCACACCCCTCACACGTTTCGTGGCCCCATAGAGAGCTGCACCGAAGGCCCCAGTGGCGGCGCTCACATGCGTCCCCGCCACACATCCCAGTACACCCCTCACGCGCTTCGTGGCCCCATAGGGAGCTCCACCGAAGGCCCCAGTAGCGGCGCTTACATGCGTCTCCGCCACCCATCCCGGCCCCCCCCCCCCCGCAGCAGCATCATGTTTCGGGGACCCATAGGGAGCTCCACTGGAGGCCCCAGTGGCGGCCCGCACATGCGTTTCCGCCACCCATGTCGGCACGCCCCGCGCGTGTTTCATGTCCCCATAGGGAGCTTCGCCGAATGCCCCAGTGGCACCCATCTCGGCACACCCCTCACACGTTCCGTAGTCCTATGGGGAGTTCCATTGAAGATGACACCCGCAGCTGCGGTACTGACAACTGCATATGGTTGGGTTCTTCGCCAGGCTAATTTTTCCCAACCCTCCTGCGTTGGGTTCTCGTTTTGAATAGAGCACAGCTCGCGCGAACCTTCCTTCTTTCCTTCCTTCCCGCCCCTCTTTCCCCCCTCTGCCTTTTACCTGGCTCGTCGCTGCGTTTCGAGGGCTGCTGGGGGCTGCGATCTGTGAACCTGTCGCCACTTTCGAGGGCTGCTGGGGGGCCCAGCACAGTCTGCACCCGCGGCGGACCCAAATTAGACCTCGCCATCCCTGGGGGCTGGGGGGCTGCGATCTGCGAAACTGTCGCCACTTTCGAGGGCTGCTGGGGGCCCCAGCCCAGCCCAGTCTGCACCCGCGGCGGACCCAAACTAGACCTCGCCATCCCTGGGGGGCTGCGATCTGCGAAACTGTCGCCACTTTCGATGGCTGCTCGGGGGCCCAGCACAGTCTGCACCCGCGGCGGACCCAAACTAGACCTCGCCATCCCTGGGTTGCTGCGATCTGCGAAACTGTCGCCACTTTCGAGGGCTGCTGGGGGGCCCAGCACAGTGGGTACCCACGGCGGACTCAAATGGGACCTCGCCATCCCTGGGGGGCTGCGATCTGTGAAACCGTCGCCACTTTCGAGGCCTGCTGGGGGGCCCAACACAGTCTGCACCCGCGGCGGACTCAAACTAGACCTCGCCATCCCTGGGGGGCTGCGATCTGTGAAACCGTCGCCACTTTCGAGGGCTGCTCGGGGGCCCAGCGCAGTGGGTACCCACGGCGGACTCAAATGGGACTTCGCCATACCAGCAGAGTCTGCACCCGCGGCGGACTCAAATGGGACCTCGCCATCCCTGGGGGGCTGCGATCTGTGAAACTGTCGCCACTTTCGAGGCCTGCTGGGGGGCCCAGCACAATCTGCACCCAAGGCGGATTCAAATGGGACCTCGCCATCCCTGGGGGGCTGCGATCTGTGAAACTGTTGCCACTTTCGAGGCCTGCTGGGGGGCCCAGTACAGTGGGTACACACGGCGGACTCAAATTGGACCTCGCCATCCCTGGGGGGCTGCGATATGCGAAACTGTCGCCACTTTCGAGGCCTGCTGGGGGGCCCAGCACAGTGGGTACCCACGGCGGACTCAAATTTGACCTCGCCATCCCTGGGGGGCTGCGATCTGTGAAACTGTCGCCACTTTGGAGGCCTGCTGGGGGGCCCAGCACAGTGGGTACCCACGGCGGACTCAAATGGGATCTCGCCATCCCTGGGGGGCTGCGATCTGTGAAACTGTCGCCACTTTCGAGGCCTGCTGGGGGGCCCAGCACAGTGACGCCACACGCAAATTCAAATTAGACCTCGCCATCCCTGGGGGGTTGCGATCTGTGAAACTGTCGTCACTTTCGAGGCCTGCTTGCGGGGCCCAGCACAGTGACGCCTCCCAAGTAGCTTGCACATCAAGTTGGTTGTCCATACAAGTTTCGGCCAACTCCTCGTTTCCATTGATACAAATGGGTTGGGTACGTCACAGGGTAATTTTTGAGCTCCACGCTCTGTCCGCCATGTTTAGCCAGGCACCCTACGGCGGGGGGAGAGAGCCTGCAGGCGGAAAAGAGTCCGCCACGGCATGCACCAGGGCCAGGCCCTGGGGGAATCCTGGGATGGCCTTTGGGTCTCGGGTGAGTGGGCCCGGGAGGGCCTCTGGTGGGCCCTGGGAGGGGCCGGCCCTGGGAGGGCCCGGCAGTGCCGCAGGAAGGCGGCGGGAGCGCCCTCGGGAGGTGGCTTGGGAGAGCCCTGGGAAGGTCTCTTCGGGCCATCCCTGGGGGCCGCGCGGGGGCGAGGGGAAGAGGAGGAGGAGGAGGAGGAGGAGGAGGAGGAGGAGGAGGAGGAGGAGGAGGAGGAGGAGGAGCAGGAGGAGGAGGCCTCTTGGGCGCCTCCTGGAGCACTCTTGGGGCCTCCTGGGGGCTTCCTGGGGGCCTCTTGGAAGGCCTTGGGTTCCTGCAGTGGCCCTGGAGGAGCCCTGGGAAGGGCTTCGGGAAGAGCACTGGGAGGGCCCTGGGAGGGGTTCCCACATCGTCCCCGGGAGGGCCCTGGGAGCGCGTTGGGAGGGGCTCTGGTAGGCGCTTCTGATTCGGGTCCTGTGCCCGGTTCGCCTTTTGGGGTCGGCTTCTGCACCGGCTGGGTTTGCCATCGGCTCTTCCGCGTGCTTGATCGTGGGAGCAGGCCTCACTTTCAGGAGGGAAAAAACACACAGACACAATGAATCGTCGATTCCCAGAAAATATACGAAAATATGGGAAGTGGGGGTGAAGACACAAGCCAAGAAAATACAGGAAAATATGGGGAATTGTTTTCTTTGTGTGTATTTATTTGTGTGTCCTGGGGCCCCTTCACACTTGTTGCTCTGGTGGTCCGTTTTGCCCGCCGCGTGCGGGCCTGTGGCCTGCTGCCGTTCGAGTGCGGCTGTACGCTCCCAGCTGTGGCCGCCTGCGGAGCCTTTGCGCGGACTTCCGATCCGATCCGATCCGATCCCCCTGCCCCCCTTCAACGCCCCGCGTCACCTCGTCTCACCTCCCGCCCTCCTCCTTCTCCTCCCTCGCCTCTATCCTTCATCCCTGTCTCGGCCTTTCGCATGTCCACATCATCATCGTCGTCGTCATCATCATCATCATCATTATTATTATTATCATTATTATTATTATCATCAGCAGCACCATCGCCATCACCATACGAATACTGTATTCATCAGCATCACAATCACCACCACCACCACACTCAACAGCATCAGCATCAGCATCAGCATCAGCATCAGCATCAGCATCAGCATCAGCAACAGCAACAGCAACAGCAACAGCATCATCATCATCATCATCATCATCATGAACATCATCACCACCCCCACAACCACCATCATCATGAATCAACGTCATGAACATCATCAACATCGACGACATCATCATCATCATCATCATCATCATCATCATCCTCATTATCCACATCGTCATCATCATCGTCATTATCATCATCATCAGCATCACCATCATCATCATCACCATAATCACAACCACAAGTATCATGATCACCAGCACAGCCACCACAACCACTATCATCATCATCCTCATCATTATTACCGTCGCCACCACATTCACCACCACCATCACAATCACGACAACCATCACCACCATCGCCATCATCTTCTCCGCCATCACCACCACGATCATCATCATCCTCATCATCGTCACCACCATCACCACCGTCACCATCATCATCGCATCATCACCGCCGCCAGCACCACCATCATTATCATCAGCACCATCATCCTCATGCTCATCCTCACCATCAACCTCGTACGCATCATCATCCTCACCATCGTCATCGTCAACATCATCACCAATAACCAATAACCAAAAACCTTTACCATCACCATCACCGTCACCGTCACCATCATCATCATCATCATCATCATCATCATCATGATCATCATCAGTTTCATCATCAGTTTCATCAGTTTCATCAGTTTCATCATCATCATCATCATTATCATCATCATCATCATCCGCATCATCATCAGCATCAAGAAATCAAGAACATCACCACCATCATCATCATCAACACCATCATCAACATCATCACCATCACCATCACCATCGCCACTACCACAATCATCATCATCACCACCATCACCATCGCCATCGCCATCACTATCATCAGTATCAGCATCAGCATCATCATCAGCATAATAACCACCTTCTCCATCATCAGCATCAGCATCAGCATCAGCATCAGCATCAGCATAAGCGTCAGCCTTAGCATCAGCACCATCATCCCCCTTATCATCGGCCACATGCGGCTCCCCGCCCAGCGCATGTCCATTTCGGCTCGTTGCGCCATGGGGAGCTCCACCGAAGGCCCCAGCGGCTACGTTCGCCTGCAGTTCCCCGCCCATGTCGGCACAATCATGACACGTCTCGTGCCCCCATATGGAGCTCCACCGAAGGCCCCAACGGCGGCGGGCGCAAACTGTTCCCCGCCCGTTTCGGCGCACCCGTGGCCCCATAGGGTGCTCCACCAAAGGCCACAGCGGGTACGTTCGGATGCGGTTCCCCTCCCATTTCGGCACACCCCTCACACGTTGCGTGGCCCCATGGGGAGCTCCACCGAAGGCCCCAGCGGCTGCGTTCGCATGCGGTTCTCCGCCCACCTCGGCACACCTACCGCACGGTTCAAGCCGCGGGCACCTCGGGCACCCGTCCTCGCCCTGACGCGGCAAAGCAAGCGGGACCGAAGGCCTCCCCGCGGTTGCTGCACCCGTACCTGTTGGGGAACATGTCGCAGAGCTCCTTCGCCAATGGCAGGACCGAGCAGAACTCGTGTACTCTCCGAACGTGATTGAAGGTTACAACGCACCGCGTGATCGCAAGTCTCATGCAGCTGCCGCCGTGGGCCCTGTGAGTGTACGGGGTGACAGAACGGATCGAGGTCGATGGGGGGGGGCTGTGCGGGAGGCAGCTTGAGCGACGTGATACTGAAGGGAAGCCTGGCCGGAGTGAGGTGATGAGTGATCAAGCTAGCGCATCACACATCGGCCGATTTCAAATCTGAATGTCCCGAGGCTGGGTTGGGTTGGGGTGTGGGGGGCAAGCAATCACACAGGAAGAGCGCTCCCAAACTTCTGCTTCTGGCTGAATGCGGAGGGGCACCGGCCGCTGGATGCTGCTCAGGTGGGCGGAGAAACCGAAGCAGAGTAAGGACGGGAGCTGGAGATTCATCAGCAGTAGTATCAGCGATCGCCTTAAACTGTGCGATCTTGCTCGCTCGCGTGTCATCCAACACGTGCGTCGCGTACCCTCAACACCCGCCCTCTTTCTCGTCGACTGTACTCCGCTTGGGGTTGTCTTCTCCTCAGCAGCTACAGGTGATATGCGCGGATCCTACAATAGGGAGAGGGGGGAAGGATGAGCGATGAGCGAGGAGGTTGGGAGCGAGCAGGAATAAGGATGAGACGGGGGAAGAGGTGGAGCAGGAACAGAATGATATGCAGGGATGACGGAGGAAAAGAGGGAAGAGGAAGGCGTGACGAGATAGGAGAGGGGATGGAAGGAACCAGGAGGGACGGACTGAACATCAATATGATGATGATGGCGATGATGATGATAATGATGATGATTCTTATGACCATGATGCTGCTGATGATGAGGCTTCTTAAGATGATGATGATGATGATGATGATGATGATGATGATGAGGACGATGAAGATGAGGATGATGATGGTGATGATGACGGTGATGTTGATTAAGATGATGGTGCTGGTAATGATGCTGCTGATGATGATGCTGATGATGATAATGATTATGATGATGCTGATGACGATGACGATGCTGCTGACGATGGTGATGATGTTTATGACATGTTGCTTATGATGCTGATGGTGGTTATGATGGTGATACTGATAACAACAATGATGTTCGAATTCGTGTCCCACTGATACTACATAATAATGATGATGCAGATGATGATGCTGATGATGATGCAGATATTCATTATGACGATGCTGTTGATGACAACTATGCTGATGACGGGGATGAAGATGGAGATGAGCATGATGACGATGCTGATGATGATGATGATGATGATGATGATGATGATGATGATGATGGTGCTGGTAATGATGCTGATGATGATAACGATGATGATGATGATGATGATGATGATGATGATGATGCTGATGATGGTCGTGACTCTTTCCTGGAGCGTCTCTCTCTCTCTCTCGCTTTCCCTCTCTCTCCCTCTTTCTAAATAAAAAAGAAGATGAGGAGGGGGAGGGGAAAGAGAGAGAGAGAGATGAGCTCTCCCCGACTCTCTCTCTCTCTCTCTCCGTATGTCTGCCTGTCTCTCTCGTTATTAAATAAAAGAGGGCGAGGAGGAGGGGAAGGATAGAGAGGAACTGTCCCCGACACTCTCTGTCTCTCTCGTTCTGTTTCTTTCCCTCCCCAAAACATATGTACAAGGAAGAGGGCGAGCCGGGTTTCAGAAAGGAACATATCCCAGATCAAAGGGATTCCTATGGAATCCGATTCGGATTCTCTTCGGGTTTCAATGGAAACGATTCCCAATGAATTTGAACAAGGTTTTTTTTCCTAAAGCACAGGAACATGGAAGTGATCCCAGGTCCAGAGAATTTCTATTGAGTTTGGATGTGGTTGTAAGTGGACTTCAATAGAAACTGGGCAGATCCCATATCCAAATGATTCATGTTTCATTTGGATAGGGCCATAATAGGATTGCACTAGGAACGGAGCAGATCCAATATCCAGAGGGTTCCTAATGGATTTGAATCAGATTCGAATCGATTTTCTATATGAACGGAACAGGTCCCAGCTCCAAGGAATTCCGATTGAATCTGATAAAGTTCCTGATGATTTTCCAATAGGAAGAGAGCATATCCCATATCCAGGGGATTCCTATTGATTTTGGATCGGGTTCTCATCACATTGCCATAGAAACGGAGCAGATCTCACATCCAGAGGATTCCGCTGATGCGGGGGGGGGGGGCAGAAGCAGGAAGAGGTGGAACGCATCGAAGATGAGGAGGTGAGGAGAGGAGGCGAATGGAGAGAACGAGGAAACATATAATGATGAATATTGATGGGAATGATGAGGATGAGGCACATGAGGAGGCGAAATGTAATGAGGAATCGTATGGATAATTGGGAGGATGATGAGGAGGATGAGAACGAGGAGAACGGGGAGAAGGATGAGGAGGCGAATGCAGAGGAAGAGGGTACGAGAGGAGGCGAAAGGTGTGATGACAGGGGGGGCGAGCATATATTTTCG
Source organism: Prorocentrum cordatum (assembly GCA_963575745.1). NCBI lineage: Eukaryota > Dinophyceae > Prorocentrales > Prorocentraceae > Prorocentrum > Prorocentrum cordatum. Next base: position 337,405 of record CAUYUJ010004336.1, read on the forward strand.
TAGGGACCCATGACGAGGGAACTTGGACGGAGGATGTATTGCAACACCGTTGATGCGTCTTGGGTTTACACTGGTTTTCCTCCTTCTCCTCCTCCCACCTCCCTCTTCATCCTCCTCCCTCCCTCCCCCTTCCTCTTTCGCCACTTTCTCTCCCGTCTCCTCGTCGTCGTCGTCGTCGTCGTCGTCGTCGTCCTCCTCCTCCTCCTCCTCCTTTGACGACATGCTCAGCACTGCTCGATATGCTCAGTTCGATTCCGAGCTTGGGCTTGACGGCTGACCCACCTCTGTTCCACTGGGTGCTCCTGCACCTCCCTGATGTGGGCAAGTCGCCTGGCGAACGTTTCTGGATGGACTGGGGGGGACAAGCGGAGCGGCAATGACATAGGAGTGTGTCGACGACGGACATCTCCGATGCAATCCATCAAGTGCATGACATGCAGCACGATCGCCATGCTTTTCCAACAAAACACAAAGGCTGCGATAAATGGTCAGAAGGCACTATTGTCCACGAGAGGAATTGGTACACACGCACATGCGCATGCAGATCACTGAAACTATGATGCGGGTGGTGGGACACAACACTTGTAACATCTGCCCACTGACCTACCCGCCAGTTGTCCCCCTTGTTCACAACTACCAAGTCGTCTTGGGGAAAGCAGCGCTCTCGCACACAGGGAGGAAGGGTCTCCTCCACGGAAATGCGGTTGACGCAAGCCAAGCAGCGTCTGTCCTCGAGGTCCTCGCAGCAACGGTTGGAACCAGTCGTGTGACTGGTGGTTTCCTCGGGGTGTTCACTGGGGGGGCAGGAAAGGAATCAGGGATGGATAGGAAAGAAAGGGAATCACTCCCCCTTGTTTCCTTATTTTTCACTCAACTCCAAAAGTACGCAATACGGCAACGGCGCATTGGGCCCACACAATGTTGGACAATACGGCAACGGCAATACGCAACAGTGCAACTGCTGTTATGGAAATGCATGTGCATGTGCGACGCTTCAGGTGTACACGTTCACGTGCCCGTGTTCAAAAACGCATATTATCACATGTGCCTGCGGTTACGCCTACACATGCGTAGCGGTCCACGCATCGCTTCACTAACGTATGATCTCACATGAATGCAGCCATTGGCACAACTACATACGTACTTGCACTCTCAGTTCCACCTGCGTGTCATACTGCGTATGCGTTCTCTCCGAAAACTAGTGCACGTAGGCATGATGAAGCGACTAAGGAATCAACTATGACCTCATATGTTGGACCTACCGTTTTGGCATCAGTTAAAGCGTGATTGACATGGAAACTTACTGGCAACCTCGCGCGGAGAGGTACACGGGCGATACTACGGAAGGTGCGCAGCACCAACAGCAGTGGTAGACACTATGCATGGTATTCACGGGCGTGAGAAAGAAATTATCCAGACGAAAGGCCCAACCAAATGCATTGGCGAGTACTGTGGTGTGGGTACTCCTTTCGGTTAGGGGCTGGAGGAGGAGGAGGTGGAGGATGGAGGAGGAGGAGGAGGAGGAGGAGGAGGAAGAGGAGGAGGAGGATGGAGGAGGAGGAGGAGGAGGAGGCGGAGGAGGAGGAGGAGGATGGAGGAGGAGGAGGAGGAGGATGGAGGAGGAGGAGGGGCCACAAGGCGTGTGATGATGGGTGAGCCGGAAAATGGACGCGGGAGCGCATGCGGCCCCTGTGGCGTGCCGCGAGGGAAGTGCGACGCCCAAAGGCCGAACGGCGCCACGGGGGCACTCGGTGGAGCTTCCCACGGGGCCACGGAACGTATGAGAGGCGTGCCGAAACGGGCGTGACGCCCACTTTTTGATCCGCGGGTCGAGAGCGCACCTTTTCCGGTCGAAGCTAAGCGGGCCGCGCGAAGCTTGAATTAGGCGGAGAAGAGGAGGGAGGAAGCGGCGGAGCCTCAGAGCGAGGCCGAGAGGAGGAAAAGCCTCGGAGGGTGTGACCGCCCACACGCGAACTGTGCCTCTGAGGCCAGGCCTTCGGTGGAGCGTCCTGCGGGCTCACGCAGAGCGTGAGAAGTGCGCCGGAGGGGGGGGTGCGAGGCCCACATGCGAACTGCGGCACGAAGGCACTCGGCGGAGCTTCCTATGGGGCCAAGCAACGTGTGAAGGGTGTGCCGAAATTGACGTATGGAGGGCAGTGGGAAGATGATGGGAGGAGGGAGGAGGGGGAGTAGCAGTGAGCGGGGAACGCGGGGCGCTCTTCAAAACGAGGACCCAACTGCACAGGATGGTTGGGAACTGAAATCTCTTAGCGACGTTACATTGCGGAAATTGGCGGAACATACGCATCGGGCATGAAGAGCTAAAGCGCCGCACATATCAAACGCATCACGACAACATCTGCGAGCGCGGTGGGTAGACCCAGGAACATCACAGCGGCCTCTGCATCGTGATGGTCACGGGGAACACCCGCATCGAAGACAAACCAGACAATGACAGAGTTGACACACGAGAGGATGCGCCTGTGCGCGAGTCGACTTGCTGAAGGACGCATATTTGCAATTCAGTGGCCTGGGTTAGCGAGGGACGTGAATTCTAAAACTGCGACCTCCGGCTGCACTGGGTCGCCTTGCAGCCGACCTAGGGGACCATAGACCTGGTTGCCAGCATGCGATAGCTACGACACGCATGATCTCACCATCTCCGATCTTCGTCGCTTTCATCCGAAGCTTGTACGGAGCCGCCTCCCAAGCACGCGCCGGCAACGATACGATCGTCTGCGCTGGTGTTGCCGCTGGTGCCGATGACGCCCGCGCCGCCATCCTCGAAAATGGCCTCGGGCAGCGCGAGCACAAGCAGGATGACAAGGCAGGGTGTGCACAACACGGCGCCCGCTGTGGATATACGGTTGCCCGGTTCCGATGGAGTCGCACGGGCGACCGCTGGCCGCGGAAGTGCCGCGGCAGGGCGCAACCGAGGCGGTGGCGCGGCGGGGGCGGTCGGTTCCTCGTTGTGCTCATGCCGTCGTCCGCAGGCGTCTCGCTGGCCTTGGAGCGAAAACAGAGACAAAACACGGGCAACATCGGACCAGGATCAACCGGGGATCTTGAATATCAGGCGGTTCTGAAGGATGCGTCGGGCGCCGCGGCCGTTCCAGAGCGCTCTGGAACGCTAGCCCCGCCCTGTGAAGGCAGGGCCCAACTGGCATCCCGGAGCAGGCCGAAGCTCATACTCGCGTTTAGCTCTCCCCCGCGGCGCTGCTCGCCAGCGTCGCCGGCGCATGCGCGGAGTCCGCTGCCGCGCCGCTCGCGGCGGGGCCACCTCCGCTGCCAAGAAGATCCCTCCACGTCCTGTGTATCAAAGAGGGCGGGCGCTCCTGGTGGCCGTAGGAGCCGTGAGTGTACAATCCGAAAGGTTCTGGTGGCACTGCTTCGTATCAAAACATATAGGTTCCGCCCCCATGGGCGGGTCGCACCGGCGCGACCGGCAGCCTGGGTCAATCCTTCGGGGCCGTTGCTGGGAAGGCAGGCGCCGCGACGACGGGCGGCGCGTCGGGTGGGCTGGAGCAAGCTCCCGCCGTCGGGAGGCCGCCGCCGGGGGCCCGCGCCTCCTCGTCAGCGCGGGCGTCTTATGCGGACGCTGCGGCTGGCGCCATGGGGGAGCTAAACCCTCAACCCGAAATTCCCAGGCGCCTCGGTGTGCATCTACCCACCCACCGCGCGTCATTGTCGCCGTCTACGAAAGACGAGGGCTTCTCTGAGAAGCTTCAGCAGGTAGCCCAAGGGGGGAGCTGAGCCTTTGGTTCCGCGAGGTCGTCCATGGCGCAGTGCGCGCGTCTGGGCGGCGGGAGAGGGGGCGCTCGGGCGCCCGCTCTGTGGCGGTGTCCACTGGGCGGAAGCGCGATCTGGAGACCAGCTGCCAGGAATTCTCGGGCGGGAGCAGCTGTTGTTATTGTTGTGGTTGTGGCTGTTGTGGTTGTTGTTGCTGCTGCTGTGCAGCGGGGGCCACGGGCGCAATTTTGGGAAAAAGGCTTTCCCAAACAACAGCCGGGTGCGAGCCCCGGGAGGAGAACGTAACTTGAAAAACCACCGGGTGCACCAAAGGGGGGGCCAACGATAATTCTTATGCAGAAATTATAATTCAACGGCTCGCACCTGACATTTCATCATGCAAGACTCACGATTCAGCCACTCGCCTGCGAACCCTGCCACTGGGGCTTCGGTGAAGCTCCCTATGGGGCCACGAACCGTGTGAGGGGTGCGCCGAAATGGGGCGAGGCTGCCATGCGAACCCTGTCACTGGGGCCTTCGGTGGAGCTCCCTGTGGGGCCACGAACCGTGTGAGGGGTGCGCCAAAACGCTGGGCCGCCACGCGAACCCTGCCACTGGGATCTTCGGTGGAACTCCCTTTGGGGCCACGAACGGTGTGAGGGGTGCGCCGAAATGGGGCGGGGCCGCCATGCGAACCCTGCCACTGGGGCCTTCGGTGGAGCTCCCTGTGGGGCCACGAACCGTGTGAGGGGTGCGCCGAAATGGGGCAGGGCCGCCATGCGAACCCTGCCACTGGGCCTTCGGTGGAGCTCCCTGTGGGGCCACGAACCGTGTGAGGGGTGCGCCAAAATGCGGGGCCGCCATGCGAACCCTGCCACTGGGGCCTTCCGTGGAGCTCCCTATGGGGCCACGAACCGTGTGAGGGGTGCGCCGAAATGGGGCGGGGCCGCCATGCGAACCCTGCCACTGGGGCCTTCGGTGGAGCTCCCTATGGGGCCACGAACCGTGAGGGGTGCGCCGAAATGGGGCGGGGCCGCCATGCGAACCCTGCCACTGGGGCCTTCGGTGGAGCTCCCTGTGGGGCCACGAACCGTGTGAGGGGTGCGCCAAAATGGGGCGGGGCAGCCATATGAACCCTCGGTGGAGCTCCCTATGGGGCCACGAACCGTGAGGGGTGCGCCGAAACCGGTCGGGGCCGCCATGCGAACCCTGTCACTGGGGCCTTCGGTGGAGCTCCCTATGGGGCCACGAACCGTGTGAGGGGTGCACCAAACCGCGGGGCCGCCATGCGAAACCTGCCACTTGGGCCTTCGGTGGAGCTCCCTATGGTGCACGAAACGCTGTACTGGGTGGGTGAAACGCAGGGAGGAGGGAGGACGGGGAGGAGGAGAGGAGGAGGAACGCGGGGCATCGTCTGTTCAAAACGAAGACCCAATACCACAGGGTGGTTGGGAAAAAGCAATGGGCACCAGGGAAGGGGGATCAACCATAATCATTCCTCAGAAATGTGAATTCAACGGCTCCCGCCTGATACTTCCCCACACCTTGTTCAAAATCGCGCTCTCGCGCCCGTCAAGGTTCTCCCGCCCGACCCGCCCGTTTGGTTTTGCCGCTCGTTTTCCTGCTCCTACCCCTCCTCCTGCTAACCTCTCTTGTGCTCCATCCTTGTCCCTTCCCTCCTCCCTCCCTTCCCCTACTTTACTGGCTGCGCCAGCTACTCGTCGCAGGCAAGGAAGATTACCCCCCAAGGGGGCACCATCGAAGACGAAGAGAGGGCGGGCATCAGGGTTTGGGACATACATGCTGAGCGACACGCGAGCGGATAAGAGCGAACAAGCTTAAAACAATTCCGTTGTGGGTGCTGGGCGCGGAGGTGTGTCGATTTGAGGGTGGCAGGGCAATGGAAATGCATTGGGCGAGCTTCCCCGCGGGCGGATGTGCGGACGCGCAGGTCGCCACAGGAGCCAGCGACGAGCCGATCCTGGGCCCGCGAAGGGTAAGGCATCGAGATGCGAAGGCGCGACGCCGACACTATCTCCGTGATGCCAACGCCGATCAAAGGCGCACGTGCAAACATTCAGCCCCTGTGAATCTGATCCCTGTCCCTTCCCATCCCAGTTCTCTGTTTTGCCTCCCCCCCCCTCTCCCCTCGCCCTCCTCCACCCCATGCCCTGCCTTTGTCCCGCGAGGGGGGGCCAGGGAACAGACAGAGCGAGAGAGAGAGAGAGACGCCGTGCACGTCAGAGGCGCCTGGGCAAAACGGGTGACACGACGACGCACGCTGCCCTCGGCGATGCCCTCGGAGTCGCCGGCTCCATGGACGGGGCAGGCTCAAACTCTCGCCACGCAGTCCCCATTCGCCAAGAGCAGAGGCCCCCAACATGGGGTCGAAACAGATAGGAGGAGGGGGAGGAGGAGGAGGAGGAGGAGGAGGAGGAGGGGGAGGAGGAGGAGGAGGAGGAGGAGGAGGAGGAGGAGGAGCGCGACGCATCGCCGATACATCGGCGATGCCATGGCCGATGCATCGCCGATGCATCGGCGATGCGCTGGCGACGCCGGCGATGCATCGGCGACGTCGGCGTGGAGAAATCTGGGCCCCGCGTCGAGCCGCATCGCCGATGCATCGGCGATGCGGCGCGATCCTTGGACCCCATCTACTCCAACCCTATCTGGGAGGCCTAGAAAGAGGCCGACAAGGTGGACGACCCGGGAAAGCCAATGGGGGCAATGGGACTGAGACCGCGATGGCGGGGGAACCGCCCCCGGCCCCTCTCGGCCCCGTCCTGCGGGATGTCCATCATCTCCCTCTCGGCCCCGTCCTGCGGGATGTCCATCATCTCCCTCTCGGCCCCGTCCTGCGGGATGTCCATCATCTCCCTCTCGAGGTCGCTCGCCCACGCAGGCGACTCCGGGCAGCCGTACCTGAAAGAAGAGGTCACGGGGACGGGAGGGAAGGGGCTGGGCGGACGAGGGTGGAGGGGGAAGGGGGAGCACGGAAGAGGAGTGGCATGACGGGGGGAAGGGGTACGGGAGGAGGAGGAAGAGGAGGACCCGAGCAGAGCCAGGATGCAGCAACGAAGTTGCAATACGCCCTCCCGTGCCGAGTCTTCTCCGCATAAGCGCCTCTTCAGCTTCCTGTCCACGGCGAGCACGGCCCCTGGAATCGGGAGCGCACGGGCGCCCGGCACTCGGGCGAGACTCCGTTTGGGAAGTCGAGAGTTCAGCATACATGGCAAAACAAATCGACGCAAATAGCTACGATGTGCAAAAGAAAAACAACTTATCAAAAAAATGACGCAAACAGCTGCGATGCTCAAAAGAAAAACAACGTATCCCCAACAATCCCCCGACCCCCCCCCCCGGACCACGTGGACAACCCCTCCTAACTGATGAAGTTCTAGGTGCTGTCCAGCCATCGCCCCGTTTTGACAAAGGTATGCCTTCCTCTAGGTAGTGAGCGTAGCATGGTTTCATCATTCCTGGTCGTAGAATTTGCGAAAATCTGAAGCGATTGCCCTCAATCCGTGTAGCTGTTGCCTCTATGATCTCATGAGAAATCACGGATCGTTGAATTATTCGCAATCTTAAGAGAGAGCCTAATTTTGAAAACGATCTGCCCTCCATCCTTACAACTGTAGCTTTTGAATGTACTTCTGCGCGGCGTTAAACCGAGAGGGAACAGGGGACGGTGGATGAGGAGTCGGGTAGATGAAGGAGACGGTGGGGGACTAATGCTGATGATACCATTCGCCAAACTACTAGTAAAACTAGCGCTGCGAAGAATGATCAACTAACTTGCTCTTTGGGCTTCACGGCCATCACCTCCCGGTAGCATGTTACCGAGATGCCTGCCACAATGGGGTGAGGTGCGTCAGCCCGCAAGATCGGGGAACACCGCGTGATCAAAACTGCTACGTATGATGCCTCCCTGCGCTCCGAGAAGATATTTACGGACATGGACTCCGCGCTCTAGTCGGGCCCGTGTTCCTTTGACGCGTCTTCATCATGGTTCTAATGGTACTATCTGTCTTCACCGTCCCAAATCCTGCGTGGCTACATGCCTGTTTGTTGCGGGCTTGCTTTATTGCATGCTTGCGCGTTTCCCTGGCCAGCGAGAGCATGAGAGGTGCCACTTGTATCAAGAAGCGTGGTTCTCGGACACAAGCTGCGACACATGTGCCGCATGCGCGCCGTGCCGTGCCGTGCCGCGCTGGGTTTTGAGAATGCAGCAAATGCGCTGTGCCGTGCAGTGGTTGGTTTTCAGACTGCGGGTAATGGGAGGTGCCGCGCCGCGCCGCGCCGCGCAGTGCTTGATCTTCAGGATGCGCAAACTCTGCAGTACCGTACCTATACGACCACCCTTCGGTCGATAAGGAGGTTTGGGGGGAAAGAACCAACTGATGGCAATAGAGGTGGCTGTGATGAGGACGATGCCAGTGATGCGCCCTCGGGTTGGCGACGATCGATCTCACAACAGTTCTGACTATCGATTTCCCAATCGATCTCACCTTCGATCTGACAATGCAACTCACCATCGATTTCACATTCGGACTCACGATCAATCTCGCAACAATTTTCACTATCAACCTCACAGTGAATCTCCCAATCGATCTCACAATGGATCTCACGCTTAATCTTACTGTTAATCCCACTATAGATCTCACAAAAGATCTAACCATCGATCTCACAACAAATTTCACTATCGATCTCACAACGGATCTCACTGTCGATCTCCCAAACGATCTCACTAACGATCTCGCCGTCTTGCTCCGGGACAATGACTCGCGCCGCCCTGCTCCAGGACATGGAGCACCGACGGGACACCGACGCGCCACCGACGGAACACCCCTGGCCACCGCGCGCCGGGAGGGGGAGGGGGAGGGGCGGACAACTGGCCCCACAGCCCCTAGCCACGGCGGCGTCACCGACGGGACGCCCACGGGACACCGACGTGCCACCGACGGGACCCGGCCACCGCGCGCCCAAGGGGGAAGGGGAGTGGCGGACAACCGGCTTCACAGCCCCTAGCCACTGCGGCGACACCGACGGGACACCCACGGGACACCGACGCGCCACCAACGGGACACCCCTGGACACCGCGCGCCGGGGAGGGGGTGTGGAGGGGCGGACAGCCGGCTTCACAGCCCCTAGCCGCGGCAGCATCATCCCTCTCGCGTGCCCACGCAGCTTCGCCTCGCCCCCACGCGCGACGAAACCGAAACCGATTTCATGGTGGGGGGCTCTCCGTTCCACTGCGATCTCACCCCCCAACCTCCGACAGTGCCGTGCTTGGTCGGCGACGACGGCGACGGCGACGATTGTGAGTTCGGTTGGCGACGACGACGACGACGACGACGGCGACGACGACGACGACGACGACGACGACGACGACGACGACGACGACAGCAACAGTGACGACTTCGGGGATGGCGAAACCGCGTGAGACTCGCGGATGTGCTCGTCGCCGAAGGTTCTGGGGCATTTAGAAACCCTTCGAGACCAGTTGGGACTGCAATCGGGACTCGCCTGGTGTGTAAACTTGTGCCACTTTATGAAGATGTTGAGACACATCCGCCACCCATTCATAATCATATTGGGTGAGGGGTCGGAGAGTCTCGAGGTCGTTCGAGCACGGATGGGCAGCCACCCAGGCGAGCCAAGTGTCGCAGAATTGTGACCAGCTCTTTCGCCCACGTCGGCTAGGCGTGCGCGTGGCGCCCGACGTCACTGCATGGGGTTGCCTTGGCTATGATGTGCACGCAGATGCCACCGTATGAAAAGTGCACACTTCCATGTCCAACTTCTCCCGATGACTGCATCCAAGCCCGAGGCCACACTTGCGATAGCACGACAGATGGCCTGCACAACTGCCTCCCGCCGGTGGCAAGCGGCTCCCGTCTGCGGCGGCGTGCGCTCGCCCTCGAGCCGGTCCGAAGCCTCTGACGGAGGCTCCCCCTCGAATGGCACCTGCGAGTGCAGGTGGAGCGCGCACGCACCTTTGCCGACGGTCCGACGCAATGACGCGGTGCTGCACCGCGTCAAGCTTCCCTTTTTGAAGGGGCCCTGGGATACACGAATAAGTACACACAAATAAAATGGTTCCCCATATTTCCCATATTTTCTGGGTTTTCGTCTTCCCGCCCAAGTCCCATAGTTTCCCATATTTTCGGGGGAATCGACGATTCATTGTGTCAGTGTGTTTTTTTCCCTCCTGACTTTTTGGCCCCTGGCGGGGACGGTCGCCAACGCGTTCGGCCAGCCCGCGGGCCGCACCAGGCGGGGGGCGCACTGGACAACTTGGAGAAGAGGAGTCGGAAGCGGCCAAGAGGGGGGTGTCCAAGAGGGGGGGGGTGCAAATCATGACCGGCGGCATGTGCGCGGCCCAGCGGGGGGGCCAGGGACGCAATGAAATAAGAGGGGGCGCCATGAAATCTGGGGAGATATCGTGGCCCCCGCCATGATATCCCCCCGAGAGGAGGAGGAGGAGGAGGAGGAGGAGGGGAGGAGGAGGAGGAGGAGGAGGAGGAGGAGGGCGAGGAGGGGGAGGAGGAGGAGGAGTAGGAGGAGGGAGGAGGAGGAGGAGGAGGAGTAGGAGGAGGAGGAAGGAGGGAGGAGGAGGAGGGGGAGGGGGAGAGGAGGAGGAGAGGAGGAGGAGGAGGAGGAGGAGGAGGAGGAGGAGGAGGAAGGAGGAGGAGGAGGAGGGAGGAGGTAGGAGGAGGAGGAGGAGGCATCACCCCCTCTGTGCCGCCCCCGGAGGAGGGGCGGCCGCGTAGAGGGGGGAGCGCGGAGGGAGGCGGCGCCGGGCGCGCAGAGGAGTCTTCGCCACGAGGCGTGCGCGGGCGGCCGCGGGCTCCGAGGGCGCGTCCTGGAAGTGGACCGCCGTGCGTCAATCCTGCACGCGTGTCGTTTAACTCTAGGGGAACAAGAAGTGGCATAAACATAAAAACGCGGAGGTCGCGCGGATTTCTCGGATCGGCGCTGGGGGCCCCCCGGCGGCGCCTCCGGCGCCGCCCGCGGCGCGCTCCGCGCGCCAGGGAGGGGGGTCCAGCGCCGATCCGAGAAATCCGCGCGGACCTCCGCGTTTTTATGTTTATGCCACTTCTTGTTCCCCTACTACTGTCTACAGAGCAGCTGCGGGA
>CAUYUJ010004336.1:350772-373284 GCA_963575745.1 Prorocentrum cordatum
CCCGTGCCACTCGCTCCTGAGCCCATTCCCGCTTTGGCCGTGGCTCAAGCCGCGGAGGGCACAGAACAGGACGACAGCGGCGCCACCAGAAAACTCTCGTCGGCGGCGCTCCGAGGGGGACAGTACACACACGTAGACAAGTTGTTCGAACCCTTGCACACTCGAGGGGGATTCTGCCCCCCCCACCCCCACCCCACGCCCTCGAAATCAGCGTTGATTGTGGCATGGGTGAAGGCTGCGGAGCTCGAATGTTTTTGTCCACTCAACAATTGCCGCAGCCTCGACGTTGACTTGGGCAGTCTAGGGGGGGGGGGGGGGCACCCTGCGCCGCAAGGCTCCGACTTCTTGCCCGCGTGGCGGGGCGTGCGAGGCGGTGGGCCTTCCCAGAGAGCGGCGGGGCTTCCTGGAGCCCGCCAGGCCCTCTGAGAAGCCTTTGCGGGAGGAGGAGGAGGAGGAGGAGGAGGAGGAGGAGGGAGGGGAGGAGGAGGAGGAGGAGGAGGAGGAGGAGGGGAGGAGGAGGAGGGAGGAGGAGGAGGAGGCGGAGGAGGAGGAGGAGGAGGAGGAGGAGGAGGAGCCCTCTCGGCCTTCTGAGGAGGCCCGCCCTCGCTCTTCCTTCCCCCCCTGGGTGCACCGCCGATCTCGGCGAGGCCCCGGCGTGCGACGAGAACAGAAAAGACGGTCGCGCGCGCGAGCGCGCGGCGGCCTTGCGTGTGGTGGCCTGCACGGGCTGCGAGCGAGGCTCTCGTGCGACCCAGCGCGGGCATCTTGCGCGCGAGCACTCGCGCAGCCATCGGTCGGACGCATGAAGCAGTCGGGCGTTGGAAGCAAATCGGTTCTCCGCCCGCCCCCTGAAGGCGAAGGCAGACGGGACAGCACTCGGCCCCTGACGCAGGAAGGCGCCTCAATTTGGATAGGAGCCTGGGGGACCCAGAGAGGCCTCCCTTCGACGGCTGCTCGGTAACGGCAGGCAGCCCACCCCCGTGCGCCGCTCAAGCGACGAGGGGCCAACCCGTCAGCAGTCGGGCGTTCCCAGGTCGGCCGTCGGCGTGTTCGGACCACGGCGCGAGGCTCGGCAGGCCATCTCGGGCGACAGCCGCGCCCGTGGAGAGCTTCCGCCCGCGAGGCGCAGCGGGTCCGACGGGCAAGTGGGCAGAGCCCGCCCCGAGTGCCGACCACCTGCTGGATGCTCCCCGACCCTTGAACGCCGGGTCGGCCCAGCCCCAACCTTCCCTGCCTCTCCGGTTTCCTTCCCCCTTATCTACCAGTTGCTCAACACACATGCTCCCTCTCCCCTGGCAGTGCGCACTCCAACCTCCACCTCGTGCTGCTTTAACACACGCGGGACTCCAGACATTGATATGCTGTAAGTGTGTTTGTTCATTCGGAAGGTTTTCGACCCTTCAAACATGGCGCTCCCGCTGCAGCATTGGCCTTCTTCCAGGATCGGTGCTTGGCCCCCGTCGATTAAAATGGCGCTCTCGCCCTAGCGCGGGCACTATTTCTTGACCCGATTCCTGCCTCGCCTTTGCCGTCCCACCCTGATGATCCCGCCCCTCCTCCTCCTTGTCCTGCTGCTCCTTTCTTCCTCCTCCTCCTCCTCCTCCTCCTCCTGCGCATCCGCCTCCTCCTCCTCCTCCTTCTCCTCCTCCTGCTCCTGCTCCTCCTCCTCCTCCTCCTCCTCCTCCTCCTCCTCCTCCTCCTCCCTCCTCCTCCTCCTCCTCCTCCTCCTCCTCCTCCTCCTCCTCCTCCTCCTCCTACGTGCAGAAAATCTCCCCTCCCAACTCGCCATCGCTCGGACGTCCATTCCCTGTGCTCTTTTCAGTTTCGTGCGTGGCTTTTCTCGCCAAATGATCAAGGATGCTCTTCGATGGTCCTCGCCGAAGGAACAATGCACACGTCCGAGCGATGCCTCCCCAATCGAACCGTAAACGATGGGCCGAGTCCTAAACCTACCCTTGGGGGATCATGGCCCTCCAGAAGGCGCCCGCCGGCGGATCGACAAGGGCCCCTAACGCAGCGGGAAGGGACGGGTGGGAGGGGTGAGAGGCCAGATGACGTCAGGCGTGGCGCGAGCGCACCTGGCTTGTCCTTCCCTCCTCCTCCTCCTCCTCCTCCTCCTCCTTTCTCCCTCCCCCTTCCCCTCCCCCTCCCCTCCCCCTCCTCCTCCTCCTCCTCCTCCTCCTCCTCCTCCTCATCCTCCTCCTCCTCCTCCTCCTCCTCCTCCTCCTCCTCCTCCTCCTCCTCCCTCCTCCCCCTCCCCCTCCTCCTCCTCCTCCTCCTCCTCCTCCTCCTCCTCCTCCTCCTCCTCCTCCTCCTCCTCCTCCTCCTCCCCCCGTCCCTTCTCGACGGGGAGCGCGGCGGGCGCGTGGGCGGCGGAGAAAGCCCCCCTTCCCGCGGCGTCCTTCTCCAGCGCCTCGCAGCAGTCGCCCGCCGCCGGCGCCGGCGCCGTGGTCTGCGTCGATCGGGGGGAATGGGGCGGGTCTTCCTTGCAGAACCATCGCGCATGCTCAAGTTCTATCTTTTTCAACATCACGCTGGAAACAACACAACATACTCGATATCAGAAAAAAGCGGGCGGCGGAGAAGCAAACACCTGAAGCGGTAACTGACGTATCGAAAGAAACGGCGGCAAGGCGAACCAACGAATTCAAATCAGTTGGAACTGCCCGTGAAAATTTGGCAGCGAATCGTCTTGTGACCAGTGCGGAATTATTCTGGCGGGCTGCGTTTTGCAACCCGTTGAAAACTACAACGAACATAACAACACATAATATCTTAGGCGGGCGTGGGACTCTCCCGAGAAATATTTGCAATTCTTTTAAAACGGCGCACCGCGTGACGCGGAAGTGCGATATTATTCAATTCCCAACCAGACGAAACATCTCAACCCGCCCGCGGGCGCAGCCGTAATCGCAGCCAGGCAACAACAAAATGGCGGCGGGCTCGCCGGCCAACACCAGTTCAAAATGGCGGCGGCGGGGGAGGGGGGCCCCCAGTCAGTACTGCGGTGAGCACCGAAGAGACCGTAGTGATTTTTCAACATATGGCAGTTCGCGCAACAAGAAGGGGGTCTGCCCTGGGTCCTCGGCTGTCGGGGGCTCCAGAGCCGCCTCGCGTTCCCTCCTACTTCCCGTCCTCCTCCTCCTCCTCCTCCTCCGCGTCTCCTGAGTGAGGGGTGAGATGATGGCAACCTTGTGGCCAAGCTTCCCTGTTTTTTCCCTCCTGCCAGGCCACCGCGACGCCGCGAGCTCCACGAGGAGATGGAGGAGGAGGAGGAGGAGGAGGAGGAGGAGGAGGAGGAGGAGGAGCGAGGAGGAGGAGGAGCAGCAGAACACCCGACCAGGAAGATCAACAATATGAGCAACAGCGGCAAGACTGGTGCGTCGACAACAATGACGAGACGAGGACCTGAAGAGCATGAATATGAGGAGACAGCAGCAGTAGCAGCAGGAACAGGAACAGGACCAGGAGCAAGATCAGAACCTGCACCGGGAGAGAGACTACGACGACAACGATGATGACGACGACCACGACGACGACCACGACGACGAGACGAGACGAGAATATCCGAAGCAGGAGTGGCCGAGAGTAACAACAGGGGGACGACGAGGACGGCGACGACGATGATAAGCAGGAGGAGGAGGAGGAGGAGGAGGAGGAGGAGGAGGAGGAGGAACAGCAGCAAGCGCAGGAGCAGCAGCCTCAGGAGGGGGACACAACGGCAAGGAGGACGAGACGAGGACGTCTGCAGCAGCACGAGGAAGGCAGCAGCGCGAACATTCCCCCAGTCTGCTCCGACAACATGCGAAGGGGCCCAGCGAGACGTAGCACGACCGCCTCCATAATTTCAGCGAGGGCTGTCCTCCCGCTCCTACGGATGGTGATGAAGCTTTGGCGGGGAAGTGACCCGCTCAGCATCGCCCTCGACCTGCTGCCCGGCGACTGCTTCTTCCCCACCCCAGCTCCACAGCACTGCTCAGGAAAGTACTGCCACTCGTCGAGCTCCCACTCTCGCCGTTCGCCGTGAGCACACCAGCAGACGGGAACGGTGCAAGACATATGGGCCACCAGGATGCGCGCAGCAATTTAGTACCGTGCGCGAGGGACAGTACGCTCATCCCTCGCGCCTCCTCCCCTCCTCCCCCCGCCCGCCCGCATCTTCCTCCCTCCTCCCTCCTCCCTCCTCTTTTCCCACACTTCCCTTTTCTTCCCAAGCTCCTCCCCCCACCTTTGTTTCCTTCCCTCTCCTTTCACTCCTCTCCCTCTCTCACCTCCGCTTTTCGTCCTCCCTTTTTACCTCATGTAACCATCCCGCCTTGCTTTCCTTCGCTCAATCTTCCTTTGAACCTTCCCTCGTACTTTATCTTCTACCCCCAGGGGCCCCATCACAGCCCTAGGATGTGTAAGTGTGATGTCTTCCACGATTGCTCGCCTATTCGCGTCCTCGGTTCAACATTGCTTCAACAAGCTCCCGACGGCCCCAAAATTGCACAAGAATCCAGAACCGCCCAAGAATGTTCTGGTCAGGGTTAAGAGCCTGTTGACGGCGCTGCAAGCTCTGTTGAGTGCTGCCTTGCAGCTATCCTCCTAATGTTTATCCACCGGGCAAATTCTACGAGGTGGCTCAGAATCACAACCGGAACCCGCGACCTTCGCAGCCCCCGCAGGCACGCGTGCAGCTGCCAACGATTGTACAGCATGGGCCCGCGAAGTGAGCAGAGCGATCGAACACGACTTCGTTCGTTGCGCCTGGGTGCAACCGCCTCCCGCACTCCGAAGCGCACGGCGACGACAGGGGCGAGGAGGCCCAGGCACAGGACGGGGTGGGCATAGATGGCGAAGAGCGGGAGGCGGAGGAGGAGGAGGAGGAGGAGGAGGAGGAGGAGGAGGAGGAGGAGGAGGAGGAGGAGGAGGAGGAGAGAGAAAGAGAGAGAAAGAGAGAGAGAGAGAGAGAGCGGCGGGCCCGCGCCAGGCTCGTTCCGCTTCCCCCTCGCGGGAGGTGCCCGCGCGGGACCCCTTCCTTTCGGACCTCCCGACCCGCCTCCGCGGCCGCGCCCGGGGCGCCCGCGCTGAACGGCACGCCGGGGGGCGGCGTGTCGCTGGCGGCCGCGGCGGCGCCGGCCTCGTCCGTGGTCGCGGCCGCGGCCGCGGCCGCGGCTGCGGCTGTGGTGGACGTGGGCTCGTCTGGGGCCGGCTCGGTGCCTCCAGCGGCGGCAGCGCCCGCGTCCTCGTCGGCTGCGGTGCTGCCGTCGGCTGCCATCGTCGTGGTGGCAGCCACGCTGGTGGTGGGCGTCGTGGGGGCCGCCGTGGTGGAGGCCTCCGAGGACGTCGTCGCACTGGCGGAGTCGCCAGCGGTTGCCTCAGAGGCGGGCGGGATCAAAACACGGATGGCCTTCCATGGGGGGCCCCCACACCACGCGGCTTTGGGACCTTGGAGGCCCCAGTCGCCCGAGACGTTCTCGGAGAACGACCCGAGTGCAAAAACCGTGCGGTGGCCCCGAATCCCACCGACTCACCACGTGCTGTGGTCACCACACCGTTTCGGGGCCCCCGACTCTCATGGGCGGCGGGGCAGAGTTCCGAGCCCCGGAGGGCCGAACTGGGGGCCGATGGAGCCCGCAGGCCAGGAGACCCTTGGGACCCGGCACGAGAGCTCCCCTGGGATGGCATCGAGATCGCCGTGCGGGCTGGGTGCACGCTGAGCCCAGGCTGCTCGGACGTTTATGTTTCCTGAGGTCTCTCCACCACCCTGCGGCCGCAAGGGATCTGCAAAAAGCGCACTGGAACTCGAAGCCAGAAGTGCGTGCGATCTGCCGGCCGCTTCGACAACTACCGCCCTCCAGGTTAATCTCCCATGGCGAAGGTCGATTCGCAATGACCTTCCTGCTGTACATTTTGAATGGTGCAAAATTGCCCATCCGAACAATCCGCTGGCCCCCCTGGGGGCGTATGGCTGTGAACCATGCTGCTCGACTGCTGTCTCGTGTGCTATGTGTTGTCTCTTACTTTCTGTCTCCATTCGACTGTCTCTCGGGGGGAGCCACGGCGTAACAAAAACACCTGTGTGTGTGAGCCTCGGGATCCTTACCGTTCTAGGTTGCTCCGGGATTCCCCAAAATAGCGCCTCAAGAGCCCAATAAGGCCGAAGATGGCGCCAAGATGTTTATACGGTGGCCTAGAAGCCCCCAAAGTCCCCTACAGAACAAACAACAATCAATAACCGTTGTGTTTTCGATGCTCTCACACGTCCCATACATTTCTCTCCTAGGATGTTCCAAAGTCTCTACAAGACGGCCCCCCAGATATCCCTACGTTGCCCAAGATGGTCCCAAGATGGTCCCCAACTGCCCCAGGATGACGCCGAGATCGCCCAGGATTGCCAGACAGGGCCCTGGGATGGCCCAAAGATGCCCTCAAGAGGCCACCAGAGTGGTGGGCCCCAGAGGCCCCGAGATCACCCCAATACAGCCCAGCACGTCCCAGAGAAAGCCCGATGGGCCCCAAGGTGCACCCAGAAGGCCCCAGGGCGGCCCAAGAACGCCCCCCCCTGACCTTCCAGCATAGCCACCAGATGGCTCGGTCTGGGGGCGCCAGCGGCTGAGGGCGCAGCCCTTCATACAAAATATGATGAGATACAGTCGGGGCGTTGACCTAAGGAACCCTAAATAAGGAACGAGGCCCCTTTTGCTCACAAGTTAAACATCGATGTCCCATGGAAAACCTCAGGAAGACCTGCAGCAAACTGTTAAATAATCAAGGAACACCGAGCCCCTCCCCAACGAGAAGGGTTCCTTCTTCAGCGCCCCGACTGTAGTCAGGTCAAGGGCACCTCTTCGAGCCAACCCGGATGTGGCAAGGCATGCCCAAATCAATGGTTTAGGACATTTCCATGGGGCACCTGCTGGGAGGACAATCTCCGCGCTGCGGTGCTGGCTTTCAGCGCAGTAGCGGGAGCTGTGTCAGTGCCGTGGAAACTGTCGCTGCTGCCACGTCAGCGTTGGCTCCCTTGTGTTTCCCTTCAGGGTTGCCAAAGACCTTCGATGAGTTCGGGCCCGAATAATTATCAGGGCCCAGACCGCCAAGACCCAGCCAAACGATCCCACACCAAAAATATCACCCGAGACACTCCCAAGAAACTCAAGGAATGACCCCCCAATAGTTACAACAACAACCGTGCAACGGCCAGTGCAACGGCGTAAATCGCCTCTCACCTAAACTCGTAGCTTAGTGGACCAGTATCGGGAGCACTTTGCGGGATAATATTATTGTCGTGTGTACACATCAAGACACTCTTGTCGAAGCACAGGACCTGGCTGGGATGCCATGTGCGACAATGATATGCACCCCGTGCCCTGGACACGTACATTCGACGCGCAAGCAACTGTCAACAACTCGTTTAGGTGACGACCCGTGTAGAGTCTGTGGCATTTGCCGGTTTCGTTGGCGAATGCGGAACGCCTGACGCCTTTCGGCCAATGGGTGGCCAACCGTGTGAAGGTCGTGGGCCACCGGCGCCACCTGAAGCAAGAAACGCAGAAGCGTCTTGCATACGAGCATGCGCTCATCATCCAACTCGTCCGCTGTATGTTACGCGTGGGAAGTGGACGAGGCAACGCGAGATGGACGATGTCGTGGTCAAGGCCCGTCGGACCGAATGGTGGGGAGCCTGAATTACATGGAACAGTGTCAGCAACGTTGCACTGTTGACAGCCAGAGGACGAGAAACGGGAAGCGCCGAGTAAACCTGATCGGACGAGAACGGGAAGCGCCGATTTTGTCCTTTGGGCTCGTAAGGATGATGGCGACGACAAAGCGGCGGATGTTGAGGATGACACCGTGGATGACGGGCAGGGCAGCGATGCAAGCAGGAGGACAAAGAGTCGAAGGGGTGCGGGTAATCATCGCAGCGCCAAGCAAATCTACCGCCGTGCTTGACCGATACTGGGATGTCGGAACGTTTGCGAGTCGTGGGTCGTGCTGGTGTAGGCCTTCAGGAACGACTTCCTCCTCGCTGCACGCGCCCTCAGGACCACCGCTCATTGATTGCCTCCCGAGTCACCTCTCGGCCTCCACGCGTCTCCAGGACGGGCCAGCACCGCTCGACGCTGGCTGCAATATGCTCCAAGACTACCCCAAGACGCTTGAATGACCCCTCAGCTGCTCCATGATGCTCACAGGAGCCCCCACGACGCGCCAGAACGAACCGAGATGCCTGCAGCGACCTCCTAAGAGGCGAAACGCAACGAATCATCCAAGAAACTTCGGTCTTGGCTGGTGTTAAGGCTGTTCGGGTTAAGACCGCCTCGGGAAAACTTCAAGGACATGTAGAAACCCATGAAAACGGCCACAAGACAGCCCCACGGCGGCCTCGAGACGCCCCAACTACGGCCCAATACAGCGACCATGCGACTCCAAGGCGGCCGCCAATCTGCCCGTACGCTTCCGACATGCTTCAACTGAGCCTCTTGGGAGACACGCTGCGAAACCATCGCGCCCAAAACGCCACAGGGCGCCAACATGTTCTAAATCGTTCGACGCGATGATCCCAGGAGGTGCATATCTTTGCCTTGTACTTCCCATCGCGGCCCGAATGCAATACCTGCTGCAACGCGGGTCATGGTGACGTGACAAGAATTACCTCCCCTTACCCCAAACTGCCATCGCTGCCCGAGATGTCCCGATCTTTCGACGCGACCGGGCCCGTGCAATATCCATCCGGCGACTCCCCATCGGGCGGCCCGACCGCAATGCACACATGGCGGCTCCCCCCGTGGAAGGCCCAAATGAAGTCAATGCCTGCTGCATCGCGGTGGTCTTGGGGCTCTGAAAACAAACACCCATACCCCGCCCAACCAGTACACCCTGCGAAATGCTTAAGAAATCATGGGTTAAGAAATTCAGAGCCTCAGAATTGGAGTAAAAACCCAGAATTTCTTTCAAAATCTTAGGATCTACATTGAAAAATTAAGAATCATCGAGACTCTGGCCGAAAACTTGAGTTTTCTTAAGCATCGCCTAGGGTGTACTTCTACTCGAGGGGTCCCGACGACCCGGGCACGAGCGGGCCCGTGCAGTACCCCTGGTGGGATCTCTTTCCTGGGAGGCCCAGATGCCATGCCTGCGACATCACGGTGATGTTGGGGCTCCGGAGATAGACACGTCTACCCCACCAACGCTAAGGGCTCCCAACTTCGCGCTTCGCGCTGCGCGAAGCGCGAAGTGCGAATAACTCCGCGCTCTCGCGCCGCCTCCCAGGGGAGAAGAGGAGGATGAGGAGGAATCGGAGCCGAACCGCGAAGCGCGAATAACTTCGCGCCCTCGAGGGCGACCTTGCAACGCGGCAATTCCACATGAGCGGCCCTGACGACCTGGGAACGAGCGGGCCCGTTGTAACACCCTGATCAACTCTTCTTGGGAGGTCCAGGTGCCGTGCCTGCGACGTCGCGATGATACGGGGGCTCTGACAAGATACACGTACAATCGTGCGCATGAGGAGCCTGAGCATGAGTGAGTCTGAGTATGAACGAGTCTGAGTGTGAATGCGTCTGAGTGCAAGTCCATGTGTTTACGAGTGGTCAGACCATCAATGATTATGAGCAGGATTGGGTCTCGGCTTGAGCGGTTTCTGTACGAGTGGATCCCAGTATGAGTGGATCTGCGTACGAGGAGGACCTGAGCCTGAGCGGGTCTGAGCATGATTGAGTGTGAGGGTTGAGTGAATCTGAGTTTGAGCTGGTCTGAGCATGAGTTAGTCTGAGCGTGAGTGGGCCTGAGTGTGGATGGTCTGCGTAGGGGTGGATTTGGCTGCGAGGAGCGAGGGGCGAGGCAGGCGTGCGATGAGGCGGAGGCGTGACACGAATCACAAGAACCCCGCAATTACTCCGAATAAGGGTACCACGCATACGATATGCCTTCGGCATGCTTTCAAGACGGAGAACGGGGGATGGGGGAGGACGGGGGGAAGGATGAAAGATGAGGGGAAGGAGCAGCACACATAAGCCAAGAACGAAGAGGTGGTGTTTGTGACCCGCGCCAGTTTAGACAAGGCAGTGCACGCAACGAGACTAAATCTGAACCTTCTCCCGGCTGCGCTGCTGCCGTGGAACGGGGCGGGGTTCGCCGCAGGCAGCTGGGTATGTGATCAACAGCCCTGCAAATTCTTGCCATGCCCCCACCTCACACGAGCGACGAAAATGAGCGGATCTTGTGCAAGATGGCGTAGCGACCTGCCGCGGTGGGTCGGGCGGGCACGCTACATTGAGAATGAGAACGAAGGTGCTCAAGCGCGACTTTATGCGGGCAGCTTGCGCCCGAATGTCGGCGCAGTCGAACCCATGCTTGTGCGTCGCTCACCTGGCCCTCTGGCCAAAGAAGCAGGCAAGCGTCTGGAACAATTTCCCAGGGGAACAGGTGGGGGCGTGTGGCTAGCGTGCGTGAGTCTCCCTCTGCAGGACTCCCCGTGATGGGCTTCTGGGAGTGCCCGGTGTCAGCTCGGCGCGCTTGGCTGAACACTGGAACCCACGGTGGGCGGCTTGCGTCTCCCCTGAACAAGCAAGCCACACCGCCGAATACTTTGGGCATCGAGTGCAGCCCGAATCATCTCAGACATCGGCGAGTGCACCACCATCACCATCGCCACCGCCGCCAGGACGACGAGGATGCACACGGAGGGCGAGGACAAAGAACGAAAGAGGAGGAGCCCGAGAGAGAGAGGGGGAGAGAGATCGAAACCGATGGAAGCCGCGCCCAGCTTCACAATTCCCCCTTTTCCGCGCCGATCCAGCCGCTCGCTCGACGCCGGCCACGCCCGCCAGTCTGCGCCCCCGGCACCGAGGACCACCGCTGGGCTCCCCGTCAAAACTAGCAGCGGCGCCGGGGAGCGCCCAACGGAGCGGGTCGGGGTCGCCCCGTCTGGTCGGGGCTCTGCCTAGGGGAAGAAAAAATAACATAAACATGAAAACTCGGAGGTCCGCGCGGATTTCTCGGATCCGCGCTGGGGCCCCCCTCCCTGGCGCTCCGCCTGGGGCGGCGCCGGAGGCGCCGCCGGGGGCCCCAGCGCGGATCCGAGAAATCCGCGCGGACCGCCGAGTTTTTATGCTTATGTCACCTTTTGTTCCCCTGCTGCCTCCTCCGCCCCGGACCAAGGATGGCGTTCGTGGTTCTGGCAAGCAAGCCACCCGGGAGCCTCGCGCTGCAAGGGGAGGGGGGGGCGCAACCTCGTCACAACAAGTCTACCGAGTCCTCGTCCTCCCCGCCGCCAGCGCCGGGCGGCTTCGCGAGCTTCGGCACGCTCGCGGCGGCCGTGTCGACGCCACGGGGCAACTCTCGGCTCCTTGACGAGGCTCCATATGGGTGTGATATCAGTGGGGACGGCACGCCCAGCATGCGATGCTGTCGCACATCGGCTGCAACAACGGATGGGCAGACGACATCCGCCGCTGCGCGGGCAAGGCCCGCTATACACCGACAAAACTCCACGCAGGCCTGAGATGGCCTGCGCTGGGTCGGATCGCGAAGTCGCATCGGATCGGAAACAGATCGGATCGCCAACGAATCGTCCCGACTCGTATCGAAATCGGGTCGCTGGCGCCAGCTCCGACCGAGGCTGGTGAAGGGAACCGACTCGAACCGAATCGCATCGCGGCCCCCGCCGGCGAATCGGAAATGCTGCCAGCCGTCCCCTTTCACGCCGTTCCCGTTTCGGACGTCCCGATCTCCGCGGGCGGTCGTGGTCGCGCGGCCGCTGGCCGCGGTCGTTGAAGGCCATGAGCTGCGGGGCGTCGCCCGAGAAGTCGTCCTGGTCGGCCTCGGCAGGGCGGCGCGGTCGTGCGTCGGGCTGCGACCCCCTACGGCCGGACCTAGGCCAGCAGCACATCCTCTGATAGCACGAGGCCCTCCGACAGCCAGACGGAGAAACCTTCTTGTGCGCCCTCCCCCAGGGTACACAAGAACACCCAACGAACGCGAAGAACACGAGGGTACCCTCCCTGAGCCGACCTCGACTTGACACCTCGGCCCGACTGTGGCTGTCACGCGCAGACGCTGCTGGCGGGCTCCCCCCCGACGAGGGCCGAAGCGTCCAGGTTACCGCAGCAGGCGGTCAGGCGCGTGCCAAGAGCTCGCCGCCGCGGGGGGTGGTCGCGACAGCCCGAGCGCCGCAGCGGTGCCGCCGACCCCCCCACCCCCCCGAGGCCCCCAAGGGGCCACGCCACAACCCGGAGGATCCTCCCCGCACCGGAGGAGAAGGAGGAGGAGGAGCGAGGAGGAGGAGGAGGAGGAGGAGGAGGAGGAGGAGGACGAGAGGAGGAGGAGGAGGAGGAGGAGAGGAGGAGGAGGAGGAGGAGGAGGAGGAGGAGGCTGACAGGGAGAGGAGGAGGAGGAGGAGGAGAGGAGGAGGAGAGGAGGAGGAGGAGGAGGAGGAGGAGGAGGAGCGGGAGGAGGAGAGAGGAGGAGGAGGAGGAGGAGGAGGAGAGGGAGGAGGAGGAGGAGCGAGGAGGAGGAGGAGGAGGAGGAGGAGGAGGAGGGGAGAGGAGGAGCGAGGAGGAGGAGGAGGAGGAGGTCCGACCTCGGAGGCGGGCTGCTCGGAGGTGGGCGAGGGCGGGGCCCCCGCGAGGGTCTCCGGAGCTCCCTGGCCCCCCCGGGGCTCCAGCGCTGGCCGAGGCCGCGGCGCTCCCTCGAGACGCCGGCCCGCAGCAGCTCACAGTGCTTCCGGTCTGCCGAGCTGTCGGGGCTCCGCGTCCGTGTGCGGCCATCGGGAGGACGTTGAGCTCATTCAGAGCCTCGAAGACGCCAAGGCCACTTCCGACGAGGTGAAGGAGGAGGTCGCGTTCGCCCAGGACGCCCTTTTCCGGGGCATCAGCTGCAGACCGACACCAGAGCTGGCTCCCAGGGGGCCGCAATGCAAGCGTTCGGCGGTGTACCGAACTTGCTTACGTACCTGGAGCGCGTCCTGGTATCACAGCGATGGACAAACGCGCAGAGTCCAGAGTGGGAGCGCACGCCTTCTGAATGCCTGTTGCTGTCTCCACGGTCCTCGGGCAGGTGGAGTGAACACTGTGCGGTCTCCTTGGGCACAGCAGAAGTCGAAGGAAATGAAAGGAACTTTCGGCCAGCGTCCGTTTGCAGGAGCCGCAAGGGTGCATGGGAGAGCCTGCATTGCCTGCATGGCTGTTTGGGGAGCAAAGTGGCGAATGAGCGCAAAACAAGAGCTGGCGGAGAAATACAAAAACACAATGGCGCTTTCAATGGCCAGCCTATGCTCACAACGCGTTCGTTATCCGCGAATGATGGACGATCATTTGGAACATTGTTGTTTGTGGGGGCACGAAGACACTGAAACCGAGCACCTGGAAATGCCCCCCCCCCCCCCCCCCTCTCCCCCCTCTCCCCCCACAGCATCGGCCTCCATGAAGTCCGAGTCGAAGCGGGTCCCCACGCTGTCCAGAGCATTCTCCAGGTTCTTGGCCCCGATAGTGGAGTACTTCACTGTGCTGAAGCTGTCCATGCCATAATTGGCGAACATACCCTTAAACTTGTCTGACCTGGACAAGTAGTTTACACCGACCATCAGAGCGATGATCACGCCGAGAGAGCCAAGCACGGACATGGCACCTTTGCTGAGCTTTTTGTCTGGGCATGGCACAGCCACCTTCATCGGCACCCAGCCGCCTTCGCAAGTGTTCCCGACCACCTTCTGGTAGCCATCCGCATGAAAGACGTCCGAAGACGCACACTTCGCAGGAATCGGAATCGTATCGTCGTTGGCGAATTTGCAGTCTAACGAATCCAGCTGCCGCGCGAATCCCATCTCGCATACGAAGTCCTCCTGCGAGCACGGGCAGTTCTGACGCATAACAGGCCTCTCAAACTTCTCCCCGTTGAAGCACTCCGAAGTCTGCTTCCGCCTCGTGTACGACGACTGGTGGCCCATCAGGCACGCGTCTTGGCCCGTTCCGTCTGAGGGGCTCCAAGTTTCGTAGTCTGAGGACACGGAGTCCACAGCCCAAACACCTTCTGGACGACCCGAAGACGAGACGTGAAGAGGGGGGACTGTTGAAATCGAGAGACAGCGGGCACCGACAGAAACCAAGGGAAACCGCCGAACCATGAAATGCGAGCGATGCAACTTAGAGCTCAAAAGGTGTCCGAACGCGACGAACAGTTCCTAGGAACAACACTTGCTTGAACAGGTCATGTCTTCAACCGCCTGACCTTTACAGAGCGGCTGCCCAAGGGCCTCGAAATCGAGGTGGTACATTGCGCCGCTGTCACCGCGGGTGCCGTAAATGAGGAACTTGGTGGACGTGGCGTTCGGCTCGATCACGACGTTGTCGACCATCATGGGGTAGTCGGAGAGCTCAAAATCATACCAGCTCTTGCCCTCGTTCCACGAGAAGACGACCTGCTTGGTCTTCCGGATGTCGTCCGCCATCACTAGCAGCCCACCGTGATCGCCGAACTCATAAATGAACGCGCCCTTGTGCGCCTCCACCCACGTGAGGCCACCGTCGCGGGACAGGTAAGTGTTGGTCTGGTCTGGCTCGAAACGGAGGTAGGGGCCTGATCTGTCGCTCGCTCTCCCTCCCTCCCTCCCTCTCTCCCCTTCTCCCCTCTCTCCCCTCCGAGAACAGGAGCCCTACACGTCCCACGATCGCGAGCAACCCGGCTCCACCTCCACCACCGCCTTGGCTTCCGCCCACTGGGCCCTGAGGAAGACAGGTGTCAAATGTTGCGGCCATGTCGAGCACGAGGCAGAGCTTGTCACCCGCTAAGGCCCCCGAGAGGCCCTGGGCGCCACACAGAGGGCTGCGCTGGTAGGCTGTCGGAGCTGCCGCAGTCGCCTGCATCGTCCGACAGGCCTGCTCAGCTCCTCGAGCCAGTGGCATTGCGGGGAGCATGCCAGGAGCCGACCGCGGGGCCCGCGCGGCCCCAACTGGCACCCTCGACGTGCGTGAAGCACCCCAGCTCTTCCGAGAGACGTTCGAGGCTCGTTCGCCACAGGGGGTTGTCGGCCCCCAGGGCCTGTGTTGCCGGTTCCCATGATGATGCCGACGGCGTTCTCGGTGGAATAGAACGGAGCGTAGTTGTGAAAGTTGGTCACCCCATGCAGGTGCAACCAGCACCGCTCTGGCGGGCAGTCGGTCTTCTTGCCCAGGGAGTCCACCTTTGGCGCCTTGAGGTACGACCAGACCCCGCCCTTGTCGAAGGATATGACTGTCCGTATCACAACCTCCTCCTTGCCCTTGCCCTTGTTGGCTGCCATGAAATGCAGGGGGGGCACATATGGGGGAAAATGGCAGTGAAATCAAAGCAGGCGCAGACTCCTGAATCCTCTATACCGCAGGTTTGGCTTGCATGCTGGGGGCGAGAACACCCAAGCTGGATGCAAGAACCTAAACGTGGAAGGTTTGACAACCAAGGAGGATAATTGAAGACAAAAAGAACACCAACATAAACTGGATACGCGAGGATTTCTTGAGTCGGCGCTGAACACTCCCTCCCCGCACCCCTTGCGCGCCAGGGGTGGCAACAGGCCCAACGCCGACCTAATAATTCTGCGCAGGCCCGTCAACATTTTATGCCGCTTTTTGTTGTTCTGATCCTCCTCCCTGCCACCACTCTAGAGGCCGCCCGGGTGGGGCCGGAGATGGTCGGAGTAGATGGGGTCGGAGGATGGCGACTCTGGCCGAAAATAGAAGTTTTCCTAAGCATCGCCTAAGGTGTAGATGGGGTCGGAGCATCGCGCCGCATCGCCGATGCATCGCCGACGCATCACCGACGCATTGGCAATATCCATCGGCGATGCATCGGCGACGATGGCGGGGACAACGTCGGCGCTCCACGTCGCGCCGCATCGCCGATGCGGCGCGCGCCTCTGGCCCGATCCGCCCGGACACCGCACTTGTGGGAGGCCCAGACGCTCGTCCCCCTCGTGGCGCCACCCCTCCTCACGCCAGGCCGCCCCGGACTTTCCGTCGCCCAGCCTTTCGGGAGCGGCCACGAGGGGGGAGTCCAAGAGGGGGGGGTGCAAATCATGACCAGCGGCATGTGCGCGGCCCAGCGGGGGGGCCAGGGACGCAATGAAACAGGGAGAGGCGCCCTGAAATCTAGGGAAATATCATGGCCCCCGCCATGATATCCACCCCCCCCCAGTCATCACCCCATCTTCTCCGCCCCCGAGGACTTTCCGTCGGCCGGCCTTGGGGCCGCGTCGCTGATCCACCGCGGTTCCGACCTCGGCCTCGTCCTCGAGCTCCTCGGCCTCCTGGCTCGCCTCCGCCTCTCGGGGGGGCCGCGCGCGCGCGGCGCGGCGCTCGGCGCGCGGGGGCGTTGCGCGCGAGGCTCGGACCCCCTCTCGCTAGGGGGCCACACGCGAACCCTACCCCTACCCCCCCACGATTTCCGAGGCTCGGACCCCCTCGCTAGGGGGCCACATGCGAACCCTACCCCTGCCCCCCACGAGTTCTGAAGGGGGAGGGTGGGGTTTCACTTCGCTCGGGGGAGCTCCCGAGCGAGGTGAACCCCACGCTCCCCCTCAGAAATCGTGGGGGGCAGGGGTAGGGTTCGCGTGTGGCCCCCTACTCCTCGCGCCGGGGAGGAGGCGCGCCAGCGGCCCCTCTCGCGACGCTTCTGTCGGCCTACGGGGCTCCTCGCCGGGAGCCCCGGGGGGGCCAGCAGAGCGCGATTCGGGACGAGAGGCCAGGCCTCGCCGTCGCTCGGACGTCCATTCCCTGTGTTTTTCTCGGTTTCGTGCGTGGTTTTTCGCCAAATGATCAAGGATGCTCCTCGATGGTCCTCGCCGAAGGAAGAATGCACACGTCCGAGCGATGCCAAGAGGCGCCAGGGAAGGGGTCGAGGC
This sequence comes from Prorocentrum cordatum, assembly GCA_963575745.1. Lineage (NCBI taxonomy): Eukaryota > Dinophyceae > Prorocentrales > Prorocentraceae > Prorocentrum > Prorocentrum cordatum. The sequence continues at coordinate 367,631 of CAUYUJ010004336.1, forward strand.
CCCCAGGAGGCCTCGTCGCGGATGAGCTCACGACGTCAAGCGTCCGAAGGGCAAGGAGGCCGTGCCTCGTCGCAGTCTGCCGCGCATCCGCGGCGTCCTTCCGACGTCGGGGAGGAAGGGCTTTCGGACAGCACAGCGCAACATCCACAGCCCCACGCCATGGGGGGTTGAGGCTTGGGTTCCAGGGCGTGACCAAGGAACGTCGGTCCCAGGTGGCTCTGGTTACAAAGAACTTTGGCCCAATAGTCGAAATCACCCTCGGTGCCGTCCGCCCATTTCCCTACCACTGCGGCCTGTTTACTCGTGGCCCCTCCGCCACCCTTCTGCTGATTGGCGAGATAGACGCCCTCGAGGCTTAACACCTTGTCAAACTCGCAGTCGCCTGAGCTGCTTCGGACGTTGTCGGGAAGCGACAACGTGTAACGAACGCCCTCTCTGTCAGATGTGTAGACGTTGCCAATATTGGAGCCGTGGTTCACGTGCAGCATTACCACGCCTTCAGAAGTGTCGAGCACCGTATACGATTTCTCTTCTAGGTCCGTGGGAAGCTTAGCTTGCCTGAAAGAGATGCCGCCGTCGGAACTCACCATCAAGCTGACGGTTTGCTTGCTCGCATCCTGTAGCTTGGCCACGAAAATGAATTTGTGGGAGACCATGAACTTGTTTCCATGGTGTACCAATTTCGAATCGTGCTTACCAGCGTCGTCGGAGTATGAGAAATCAACATCCTGCGACCAAACATACAATTTCGGTTGGTCTCCCTTCTTCTCCCGGAAGTGCGTATAGTAGATGCGGTCCTGCTGCTCGTGAGAGACGTCGCCCCAGCTGAACTGCACAACGTAACTCGTCACGAGGTGAAACGTCTTACCTAGGTCTTTGGTGATGTACAGCATGTGGTTGCACGGCTCATTGTCGTTCAATGGTGCCTCATCGTCGTCCTAGTAGTGCAGACTATATACATAGCGATGTGACCCCCCTTGCTAGATCACGGGAGGAGTGTTTGAATAGAATGGGGAAAAAACAGCATCAGTAGCAGATATGTGGACGAGGAGCAGAGGTGGGGAGGTGGGGAAGGAGGAGCAGAAGCAAGAGGATGCGAAGATCAGAAACGTTGGTGAACACTTCGCTACATCGCTATGTACACATCCCTGCTCTATCCTTGGAGCTCGACTGCCCCCGTCTTGCCTCGCATGCTGGTGTCCAGGTCGACAGCAATGCCCACTTCGGCCGCGTTTTGTGGAAAATAAACGTGTGGATGCTGGCTTTCTGCTTCACTCTCCTGAACGTCTCGCCACCGTTCTGGGATATAAAATGAGTTCGATGCGTGCCAGCCACCAGCACCGTGCTGGGGTCCGCGGGGCACTTGGTGATGTGGTCGATGACTATGCTCTCGCCGCCTCCCTGATCAGCCGACTTCGTCCGCAGCTGATCTGTGATATCATTCCACTTCTCGCCACTGTTGACGCTGCGGTACAATCGGCCTTTGGCAGTCTGCACCAGGACAATCTTCTGATCGCTCCCGAGCCACTGTATATCTGCAACAGCGCTGTCAAAGACGACCTCCTTCACCGCCACCTTTTTACCAGTGTCGGCGTGGGAGGTGATGCACAGCAGCGCCACAGGAACAACGATGTCCTGGATCCGCATTTTGGTTTGCCGAAGTAACAAATAATCTAATGCACCATACCAACATGCTGAAACGGCTGAGGCCGGTAGCAACCCTGGCAGTGATAATCTCCACCATCACTAGGAACACCAGGGATGGAAGGCACAAAGGAGGTAAGGGGACACAGGATCAAGAAGGAGGTGGATCAGAACGAGGTTTAGCAACAACGACGGCGTGGACATAATGGAATAAGGCCATGAAGTATGATGATAACTGTGTGCCTCATGCAAGCGGACATCTTTTGAAGGAGACCTACACGCATGCGCATGCCGTGCGGCGGGCCCGCTTGAGCGGTTCGGGGTATGGGCCCTTTCCACACCTCCGTGCCTACTGGGATGATCCCACCAAATTGCAGAGCTCGGAAATCTGGTAAGGGGCGCAATGGTCACCATTGCTTCAGCCGCACCCATGTAGCGGGCTCTGGAAATCCTGAACCCCCAAATGCTGCCATCTCTTGAGGGTGCACACTTTACAGTACTTCCGCTGGCCTTCCGCCGGCGGCCGCAGGCGCCTCGTTTGCCGAGGCGAGGCGAGGCGCCGGTGTGTCGCCCCAGAGGGGGCGGTCCTGCGAGAGCCCGGCGGTGGCGCCAGAGCGCCGAGGAGCTGAAACCCGCGCAGATGCTGTAGTCGGATTTCAGATGGCAGGGTCCTTCCGCCGAGGGAGGGATGCAGACGTCTCCATCCCTCGGAGGCGAGGCCCTCGCTGCCTCCTTCCCCCCCCCCTTCCCCTCGCGGCCCTGGCGGGTGGCCGCGCTGTGCCGCTCGCGCCGCAGCCCTCGCATGCCCACGCCGCGGCCACCGCCCCCCCCCACAGACCTCGACAGCTGGCGGGCTGCTTGCGAAAGCGGGCTCCTGGCCATCGCTCGGACGTCCGTTCCCTCTGTTTTTTTGGGGGGGTTTCCTGCGTGGCTTTTTCGCCAAATCAGAGAGGATGCTCCTCGATGGTCCTCGACGAAGGAAAAATGCACACGTCCGAGCGATGCCAAGGCTCTGGCGCGAGAGGCAGACACTAAGGTGGGCGCCGCCCCGCTGGCTGTGGCTGGCGACCCCGCCGCGGCGGGGGCCGTTGGCTGTCTGGCCGCTGTGGTGCTGGCCTTCCCAGGGCTCGCTGTGGTGCTGGCCTCGCTGGTGGTGTCCTCGGGCTGGTCTGCCCCGCTGGTGGTGTCCTCGGGCTGGTCTGCCTCGCTGGTGGTGTCCTCGGGCTGGTCTGCCTCGCTGGTGGAGTCCTCGGGCCGGTCTGCCTCGGTTGGCAGGGGGGCCCGGCACTCGCTTCGAGTCACTTCGACGCTCTCGGGTTAGAAGGGTCCAGGAAGCGCGATGGGCTGCTCTCGCGCGGGAGGGGGGCATTGAAAGCAATTGCAGAAAGTCGAGGCGGACACGTGGGAGAGAGGGAGACGATAGGAGACGTGTGGCCCGGGATATTACTTGATGCAGTGACATGCCCCATGCAACCTGCCTGTCGAGATCCACAGCGACGCCAGATCTCCCTGGGACCTCCCCAAATATAGATCGGAACGATCATTCCGCCCAGGTTTTGGACGGAACGACCTTCGTGCGTGAATCGTGTAGGCACGCGCATCGGGACCGTCGCCAGTTTAGGACTGATGCCTCCCTCTTCCTCCCCCTGCAGCCAGTCATCCAAGGTACGAGTGCGGGATGCCATGGGAGATGAGAGGGCCCCGGATCCTTTGGGGCGAACCTGCGGCGCCAGACACTCTTAATGGGGCCCCAGGACGCACAAATACATACACACAAATAATAAACAGATTCCCTATATTCTCCCATATTTTCTGGGTTTCTGTCTTCCCCCCCACTTCCCACATTTCCCCATATTTTCTGGGGAATCGAGGATTAATTGTGTCTGTGTGTTTTTTCCTCTCCTGACACTCGAGGGCACGCTCTCCCTCCAGAGCAGTCGTTGGAGGAAGACTCCAATGTCTCGCGCCTGGTGGATGCTCAAAAACAGGGTGGCCGTGGACCACAGCCGGTCACGGCTGGAGAAGCCCAAGGAGCGGTCAAATCATCCGAGCGACGCAACATCTGAAGAGGACCAGACACAGCGACGCTTCTCAGCAACCGCGCCTCGCCGAGGGGCCCAACACACGGCCCAAACATCTGACAAGACAACCCTGATCGCCCCGAGATTGCTCCGAGCCAGGGCCCGCCCAACGGGTGCCAGGATGGTTCAGCCGAGAGCTCAGTAAAACCAGCTCTCCAAGGCAACCCCGATAATCAAAAAAAACACGCAAGGGCTCCCAAGAGACCCCCCCAAGAGTGCCTCAAGAGAACCCACATAAGCCCTGAAGAAACATCTAGCACGCCTCCAGGCAGCTGCAAAGACGCAGCGTGTCAATCATGCACCGTCACGCTTGCGCCAGGCCGCAGCATCATAAGCCTGCTCCCTAGACGGCCCCATGAAATAACCACCCTTCACACATGTCGGTGCGGCGCTGGCTGTAATGACAATGGCAGAATTTGCCTCACATCCCCGTCTGCTTGGCCACCCTTCCCTGTGACTTCTAGTTGGCCCCTGACTTGCTCTGCTCGTCCGCTAGCTTGACGTCATGACTGGATTTTGTTTAGTTTCCTTTTTGGCTTATTCCCATCGTTGATTTTTTATCTGCCATCTATTAATGCAAGTGGGATCGGGCCCCTTTTTCTATCTCAACGTGTTTTTTGCGATCTGACGGACCTTCGCGTTTGCAGACATCTTCTACACAATCTTTTGCTTGCCTGCCAACGCCTGCTTTCCAGCTGGCCTTATGGCTAGGTATCTAGCTCGCCTTCCAACTTGCCTCATCGTCTGCCGCTAGCTTGCCTCCTATCATGCCTGAATATTGCCCTCCAGCTCGACTGCAAGCTAGCATCGGGTTAGCTAACCTCCTGGTTTGTCTTCAGTCTGCACTGTAGCCTGCCTGAGGTCCTGAAATGGGAGAGAATGGATACATGTAGGAAGGGGGCACACATGGATTATCAATGATGTAACCATAGCGTCGCAACGTATGACAAGGCAGAAGGACTTGACTAGATCATAACAAAGAAAGCACACGTCTTGCCACGTATGGCGATGGCGAATAAGAGCTAATCGCACGGCGGCTGGGCAAAACCACCCACAACAACCTGATACAGAACAGCAGAGCAAGTCAAAACAATGCAAGCCAGGGCAATTCAAGCCATGATGGATGGAAGCATGGCAGAGCGATCCACGGGATCACAAAGCGCGGCGCGGTGAGGCCCTGTGTGACAGCGAGCAGCGTGAGGAATCGTTGGGATGCCACTCGCGCGCGGCAAGGCGAGGAGAAGCATGTCTGGGCAAGGCAGCGCAAGGCAATGCACATAATTCCCGAGTCAAGCAAAGCAGTGCAGGCAAGGCTTTGAATGGCAAAGGGGGGCAACGCAGAGCACGGCAGGCAAGCATGGCAGAGCAAGGGAAGTACACGAGGAAGAGCACGGCGAGGCGAGCAAGGCAAGGCATTGTGCGAGTCACAGCCAGCCAATGGCATACTATGTTTCGGAGTCGAAGCTGTGTATGCAGTTTGGGGTCCCTTTTTCAGGAATCCCGCCTCAGGACCATAAGCAGGAGACACCTCGCCGAGAAGCGCGCGCGCGCCCCGTCCCTCTCGCCCCCCCGGGTGAGGACCGTCTTTGGGTCTCACCCGTGAGGACCGTCAGTGGGCCTCACACCCCGCGCAGTTTCCAACATAGGGGCTGCGTGGGTCCCCCCCACACCTTTACATGAAGGCGTCAATCGCCACTGGAGGGGGCCGAGGACTCCTCTAGGGCCTCTAGGGACCCTCGGCCAACGAAGACGTCCCTAGAGGAGGGTCCAGCGTACCTCCACACCTTTACAACTTCCCATGCTGGCGTCAATTGCCACCCGCGCTGTTTTCCTCCTCGCTCCTGGCCGCTCCCCCTGCCCCCCGTGCGCAGGCAAAAACACGTGTGCCCATGTACGCCTTCCGCAAGAGGGGGGTTATCCTTGTCCTCC
>CAUYUJ010004336.1:373384-396898 GCA_963575745.1 Prorocentrum cordatum
CTCCTCCTCCTCCTCCTCCTCCTCCTCCTCCTCCTCCTCCTCCTCCTCCTCCTCCTCGTCCTCCTCCTGCTGCTTCTCCTCCTCCTCCTCCGCGAACAGCAGGCGGTTCTTCGCTCCAGCGCCAGCGGGCAAAAGCGGACCGCGCACATGGCCACATGCTGTCGGACCCCCCTGAATCATTGCAAGAAGTCGCGACCGGAACCCTAGATCGGGTCGGGGCGAAAGGGGGGGATAGCAAAGGGGGGGGTTCAGATCAGCTCACGTAGCTGATTTTCCCGGCGCCTCCCGGCGCCGGAGGCGGCTATGTATCGAGGAATGGGCCCCTCGGTGGGGCCCAAACCAGCTGCATGCAGTAAATTTCGTAACCCCCCCTTTCCCAATCCCCCCCTTTCGCCCGGCCCGACTAGATCCTGTCTTCTTGAGGCAATTTTCGAGCTGGATCGATCTTTGATACTGCTGATGGACAAAAGCATGCAACCTTTTATGCTGGTGTTTGGGAACATCCCCCGCGCTGCTAATTGAGGAGTGGCGGGCTGCGCCGAGATGTGCCGATCTGTCAACAGGCCGAAATCCTGCACTCCACTGGCGATGCCAACCAACATTGAGTCAGAGGCATGGGGACGCGTTGAAGTTCGCGCATGCACCCTGGTCGCGCGGGCGGTGCAGGACTGTGGCTATCAGCCGTAATCCAGGGGGCCCGAAACCTGGCGGAAACGCCTGGTGTGAAAAAACTGAACACGCCCGGATCTCGGGTCCTGGGCCTCCCATCCCGGGTCTCTGGGCCGCCCACCCCCCCGCGGGCCTCCGAGGAGTCGCCTTCGCCCGCGCCGCCCGCTTCCGCCGCCCCGGCGGCGGCGGCTGGGCACTCTCCGGTGTGGGCGATGGCGGCGCCCTCGCAGCCTGCGTGGCGCGGGGCGGGCGGGGAGGAGGCGCGGGGGCGGCGGCGGCGGCGACGGCGGCGCCGAGGCCGCGGGGACCCCCAGCGGGCGCGTGCGAGGCGCGCGGGGCGGGGCGTTGGGGGGGGGGTGGTCGGGAGGATGGGGTCTGACTGCACGCAGGGGAAGGGGGGGGCAAAGGCGGGGTCGGGGCGGCAAATCTGCGGCCCCTCTTCCGGCCCGCAGGGCCTCCGGGCTTGGACAGGGGCGCCACCGCCGCCAGGGCTCGCTCGTGCTTGCAGAGCCCGGCGAGCGGAGAGGGGAGGAGGGGGAAGGCATAAAGGAGGAGCAGGAGGAGGAGGTGGAGGAGCAGGCTCCAGAGCGCTAAGGGCCAGCCACCTAGAGTTCGCCCCACACAGAAGGGAGGAGCAGGAGACCGCAAAATCAAGCAATCTCGTTTCAAAGCTGGCCGCGATGGCTTGAGATGGCTTCCAAAGTTGCCTAGAATGTCCCAGATTTTCCCTCGTAGCCCCCAATGCACTTTCCATACGACCAAAGTGAAAAAGAGGCCGTCTTGGGAGGTCTCGTGGTCAAGACGGTCCCAGAAGCCCACAAGACCAGCCCAAGACGGCATTCATAGGCCCCGAGACGGCCCCAGCAGAGCCCAGAGACAGTTCAAGAAAGCCCCGGGACGGCCCCAAGAGCGCCCCAAGACGGGCTGGAGGGGCCCCCGAGTCGGCCTCAGAGGGCGCGAAGACGGCCCGAGAGCGCCCGAAGACGGCCCCACGATGGCCCGACCCCAGGAGGTCCCAAAGAAAGCCGACAGTCCCCCCACGCTTCCCACACTGACGTCTCCAGCAGCTGGGAGAACCCAGAGTCCCCTAGCTCGGGAGCGGCCAAGAGGGGGGCGTCCAAGAGGGGGGGGTGCAAATCATGGCCGGCGGCATGTGCGCGGCCCAAGGGGGGGGCCAGGGACGTAATGAAATAAGAAGGGGCGCCATGAGATCTGGGGAAATATCATGGCCCCCGCCATGATACCCCCCCCTAGTTATCACCCCCCTCTTTTCCGCCCCCGACTAGCGTGGCCGCACTCGCGCTCGACGTTCCTCGCCACAAGCGCTTCCAGAAGGCAGGGGTCCGCGGCAGCGCTGGGCAAGCGCGAAAGCCGGGGACGGCTGGACACAGGGCCGACCGAATGATACAGGCCTCGGAAAAAATAGCGAACACTCATGCCACATTCATCTGTGAACGCCTCCCCCTCCCCCCAATGTTCAAAGTTGGCGGTGGGTCTGATGAGTTGCACGTCGACCGCAGTCTCCCCCGCGCGTGCCAACCTTGAGTTTGGGGGGCAGGGGGGGTGTTCACTAATTGTTTCCCTCTGCCGTATTGGTGGCCACGCAGGGCGAGCACCAGAGCTGGGGAGAGTTGGGTACAGGTTCCAACGAACGACATTGGCAGCAACGCAGGGCAGGCCCCAGATCTGGGAAAAAGCCGGGGACAGGATCCCGCGGAGGAAAGTGGTGGCAACGCAGAGCGAGCACACGAGCTGGGGGCAGAGCCGTTCGAAGGACAGCGGTGGCATGCTGGGGACAGCTGAAGGTGGGGCGGAACCAAAGACATTGGCGGCAAGTCAGGGCAAGCCCCACCAGAGCCGACCGACCGAAATACAGTTGTGGCAGCTCAGGGCAAGCACCAGAGCTGGGGACAGCTTTTGGCCACAGCGCGAACCAATGACATTGACGGCAACGCAGGGCGAGGGCCATGTCAAGGACAGTCGTGGACAGGGCCGAACGAACGAAACCGATGACAACCTGGGGCAAACACCAGAGACAAGGGCAGCCGGAGACAGGGCCGAGCGAAGGGCACTGGCGGCAAGACAGGGCAAGCACCCGAGCTGAGGACAGGGCCGGACCAAGGACATTGGCGGCACTGCAAGGCAAGCCCTGACGCCGGGGACAGCTGGAGGCAGGGCCCAACGAGGAAAGTTTGCATCAGCGCAGGGGAAGAGCACTGGAGCCAGGGACAGCCAGTTAGGGGCACGGCCGAGCGAAGAACATTGGCAGGAACGCAGAGCAAACCCCAGAACTGTGAACAGCGAACAGCCAGGGGTAAGACCAAACAAACCAAACAAAATAATCTGGTGGCAGCGAAAATCACGCACCAGACTTGGGGACAGCTGGGGACAAGGCCAGGCGAGTGGCGTCGGCGACAGCGCAGGGCAGGCACCAGAGCTGGGGATAGCTGGAGACATGGCCAAACAAAGGGAACTGGTGGCAACTCAAGACAAGGATGAGGACTATCGAAGACGGAGCCGACGAAAAAACAAATCGGCGGCATTGCAGGGCAACCAGAGGAGCCGGGGACCATGGGGGACGAGGCCGAACCAAGGACATCGGCGACAGCTCAGGGAAGGCAGCAGAGCCAGAACACTCGGGGACACGGGCGACGGAAGGACATCAGCGGCAGCACGGAACACGCGCCAGAGTCGGGGGCGGTCGGGAGCCGAAGGCGAGCACCGGAGCCGGGGACGGTCGGGGACAGAGTCGAAGCGAAGAGGCGTAGGGGACCGGAGGCGAGCACCAGAAGGGGGAACCGTCGGGGGCAGGGCCGGGAAGGAAGCCATCGGCGGCAGCATAGGGTGAGGGGCAGCGCTGGGGACGGCGTCGGCGGCGCGCCCAGGGAGGAAAGCAGAGGGGGCGGGCCTTCTCGGAAGGCTCAGCAGGCCTGCGGCCTTCTGGGGAGCTCGCTGGGCCTTCTCCGAAGCCGTACAGGGCCTTTCAGAAGGCCAAAGGGCTTGTGAGAAGCCCGGTTGCCTTCTGAGATGGCCTGCCCCTCCTCCGGCCACACTGCTTGCCCGGCCTTGGTCCCTTCTCGCTCCATCCCCTCCTCGTACAAACATATGTATGTATGTATGTATGCATGCATGTATGTAGGTAGGTAGGTAGGTATGTATGCATGCATGCATGCATGCATGTATGTATGCATGAATGTACGTACGTACGTACGTACGTATGTATGTATGTTTGTATGTATGTATATATGTATGTGTGTAGGTATATATGCATGCATGTACGTATGTATGTATGTAAGTACGTACGTACGTATGCATGTTTGTATGTGTGCATGTATGCATGTATGCATGCATGCGTGCATGCATGTATATGTGTATGCCTGTATGGACATATATATATATATATGCATATACATACCGCGCGTACAAGCATTTAATAACATGTCTTCAATGCTTTGACGCATCAGAGTACCATCCGTTGCAAGCTTTGTCGCTGTGGGCCAAACGGCCGCAGGGAAGGAGAAGCACGACGAGCAGCACGAGGACGATGATGAGGATCCGAAAGGGAACGATGACAGCGATGGCAAGATGAGGGGGGGGAGGAAAGAAGTTCTACGTGACGGAGCCCCAGTCCGCGGGGACTCTCGCGCTGCCGCTCCCCAAGTGGCGGAGCCAGCCCGTGGAGACTGGCGCCGCCACGGCTGGAGCACGCTTCCTCCAGGCATTTTTGAAGGGGCCCTGGGACACATCAATAAATATACGAAAATAGCAGGATTCCTTATATTTCCCAATATTTTCTTGGATTCCGTCTTCCCCCCCCTCCCCATATTTTCCCGTATTTTCCTGGGGAATCGACGATTCATTGTGTCTGTGTGTTCTTCCCCCTCCTGAACTTTGACGAGTATGGAAACGGGGCGGGGCTGTGGTGGACCCAGTCCCGAGGGGCTTGGGTTGCCGCCCCTCCACCGCAGACGCGGCCCCCATCCCTGACTCCGGATCCGCCCTACTTTGGGGAAATTCGTAACTGGGGCTTGGAATTTCCGCCTTACTTTTCAAGCCCCGCTGATGCCAATTTCCGCGCTACTTTTCTGTTGCTGTTTCTGTGGATTTCCGCCCTATTCTATGTTGTGTGCAGCCATTTCCGCCCTACCTTTTCGGCCTCTTCTAGGTGGATTTTCGACGCAATTTTAAGTTGGAAAAAAAGCCAAAGTAGGGCGGATCCGGAGTCAGGGATGCCAGGGGAAAAATCGGCTCCCCGCCACAGCTCGAGGCGCGCTCCGACGTCCGCCGCGACGATCCCCGGGGAGCGGCGGGGCCGGACCAGTCCAGGACCGGGCTGCGGAGCTCACGCGCGCGCCCCCTGCCCTCTCGAGGTGCCTGCTCTGTCCATCCCCCCCTTAACAATCCCCTCCTCCTCCTTCTCCTGCTCCTCCTCCTCCTCGTCCTCCTCACCCTCCTCCTCCTTCTCCTCCTCCTCCTCCTCCTCCTCCTCCTCCTCCTCCTCCTCCACAATTACTCAATATGAAAATACTCTCCCTCTTCCCCTGATGGCGTCCGGGTGATGGCCGCGCACCCTCCGCGTACTGTTTTTTTACACACAGGATTCCCGGGAAATCCCGGGAAACGACTCTCGCTGAGGCGCCGGCGTCATTTTTTCCCAAAATGCTGCTCTCGTTGAGGCGCCGGCCTCATTTCTGCTCCCGAATCGTTCCGAATCGTGCTCCCGCTGCAGCGTGGGCCTCATTTTCGGATCGGTGTTTGGCCTCCGTCGTTCAGGATGGCGTTCTCGCCCCAGCGCGGGCCTTTTTCTCGCGCGCCCATCCGCCCGCCACCACCGCGCCGCACCGCCACCACCACCACCACCACCACCACCACCACCACCACACCACCACCACACCAGCACCAGCACCAGCACCAGTACCACCACCACCCCACCACACACCACCACCACCACCACCACCACCACCACCCACCACCACCACCACACCACACACCACCACCACCACACCACCACCACCACCACCACCACCACCACCACCACCACCACCACCACCACCACCACCACCACCACCACCACCACCACCACCACCACCACCACCACCACACGACAACCACGCACACACGCACGCACGCACGCACGTGCACCACCACCCACTACGCACGCGCGCGCGGAGCCACAGGTCCGCTACGACACGCGTCCGCGGATAGAGAAAATCAGCGCCATGGTAAGGGATGGGAGGGAGGGGTAGGACGTCAGATATGACGCGAGCGCACCTAGCTTGTCGTTCTCCCCTCCCCCTCCCCCTCGAGGCGCGCTCTCCGACGTCCGCCGCGACGATCCCCGGGAAACGGCGGGGCCGGAGCGATGCGGGACCGGGCTGCGGAGCTCGCGCGCGCGCCCCCTGCCCTCTCGAGGTGCCTGCTCTGTCCATCCCCCCTTAACCTTCTCCTGCTCCTCCTCCTCGTCCTCCTCCCCCTCCTCCTCCCCCTCCTCCTCCTCCTCCTCCTCCTCCTCCTCCTTCTCCCCTCCCCCTCCTCCTCCCCCTCCTCCTCCTCCGCCTCTTCCTCCTGGGCCGCTCCGAGTGCATCAAAAGTTCCCTACCTCCGGGGGGTCCCACGAGCCTCGGTGACGACACGAGCGCGCGACCCGCTCCCGGAGCCCCACGCTTAACTCAGAATGGAAAAAAACACACAGACACAAGTCATCGTCGACCCCCAGGAAAATATGGGAAACTATGGGAGGTGGGGGGGAGACAAAAACCCAGAAAAGATGGGAAAATATAGGGAATCCTGTTATTTGTGTGCATCTAGTTTTGTGTGCCCCAGGGCCCCTTCATTAACAATCCCCTCCTGGGCCGCTCCGAGTGCAGCAAAAGTTCCCTACCTCCGGGGGGTCCCACGGGCCTCGGTGACGGCACGAGCGCGCGACCCGCTCCCGGAGGCCCACGAAAAAAACCTCGAGCGGAGGGTGGCGGACTCCAGGAAGCCCTGCCGGTGAAAATAATGCCATCTCTTGGCGTGTCGGGGATCTTCTGACCCGGGTCAATCCAGACCCGGGTCAGCAGGAAACCAAAAACTGCAATGCAGGGACAACAAAAACTGCAACGCAGGTCTTCGCAGACCCGGGTCAGCCAATGTGCGCGGCCGCCTCGCGGCCACGAGCGGCTCGCTAACCCGGGTCAGCCAGAGGGGGTCTTCGCAGGATCCTGCAGGATCTGGCGCCCTGGCTGACCCCCGTTTGCATTGACCCCCGTCTCAAGGCCCGCTTCCGCCGACCTGCCGCTGGCGAGCACGCCCTCGTCTTGCCTCCGCTGCCCTTCTGGCGCCGTCCGCCGGAGAAGATCTGCCGACCCCCTCGATGCCTCGAGGGCGAGGCCCTTCCTGGAGCGCACCATGTAGGATCAACAAGAATGAATTACTCTTCCCCCAGTAATCGGGTCGGGCGAAAAGGGGGGATAGCAAAGGGGGGGTTTGAGAATCAGCTCACGTAGCTGATTTCCTGGATGGCATTCCTCGAGCTCCCCATGTTTCTTGGTCTTGATGCCTTACTGCTTTTGAAAAGGTCTTCCTATGGATACCCAGGGCCATCGGTCTTGTTTCTGCCAAGCATGCAATGCAATGCAAAAGCAAGGCAACGCAACGCCAAACAACGCCGCTTAGGAAGCGTCTCCCTACTGTGCATGAGGCTCAGTCCCAGGGACACCTCTCACGCACCCGCCAGCAAGGTACTTCATCGACTCGCACTTCAACCAGATAGGTGAAACGAACCCCGCAAGGAGAAGTGAGGAGGCGGGGCCCTGGCAGTAATGCGCTGCGCACCGCCAACTTCTCACTGGAGCGGGCCCCCAGGCTCCTACTCTCGTCGAGCACTACCCTCCGCCACTTCGGGTCCCAGGGACTGGGCGTGAACCAGCGTGAGAGGAGAAGGGAGGAGGAGACGAGCGTAGGGGCCACGTGTCTTCCCAGCGCCTACAGCCACAGCGGCGGCGGCGGCGGCGGCGGCGGCGGCGGCGGCAGAGGAGGAGGAGGAGGAGGAGGAGGAGGAGGAGGAGGAGGAGGCAAGCGTACGACGAAGGAGGATGAGGAGGAGGAGGAGGAGGAGGAGAAGGAGGAGGAGGACGAGGAGGAGGAGGAGGAGGAGGCAGAGGAAGGGGAGAAGAGGAAGGAGAGCGCCTGCGGCACAGGGGTTGCCGTAGGTCTGGCCGTCGGCACCGCACACAGGGTCCCACTCCGCGGTGCAGACGCAGTCCGACTCAAATCGGGGGCAGAGCCGCGCCGCTCCGGCCCGGGGCGAGGAGGGGAGACCTCCTGCCTTCCCTCCTCCTCCTCCTCCTGCATCCCCCTGCTTTCTCCTCCTCATCCTCCTCTTCCTCCTCCTCCTCCTCCTCCTCCACCTCCTCCTCCTCTCCTCCTCCTCCTCCTCCTCCTCCTCCTCCTCCTCCTCCTCCCCCTCCTCCTCCTCCTCTCCCTCTTCCTGGCAACCCAACCGCGGGCCGCGAGCGCAGGGCCACGGGCTCCGGCAGGCGACGGAGGCCCGAGGCGGGCCACCCCAGCACGCGCGAGCACGGGGGCACGCGCCAGGGCCCTCGGGATATGGAGCCCACAAAGGACGTACGCGCCCAGCTGTGTACATGAACACGGCCCCTCGATCCGCGAGACCGGCCGCGTGATACGAACTTTCGGGCAATGCGTACTCTCGAAACCAGCATGGAATCATGTACGTGTACGTCCTTCTGTCGCTCCTGACGGGAGGCGCCGCGGTGCCATGTCTGCGGCAGCCCGGCCGGCTCGGGGAGCCGGGGGGGAAGAAGGGCGTCGGCCCGGCAGCTCGCGCCAGGCAGGCGCGGGGGACAGGCCGACGGCGACTCGTGGCATGGAGCCTTCGAGCGCCCGATCTATCTGGCACACTCGCTCGGCCGCCCCCCTTCCAGCTCCTCCCCCTCCTCTTGAACGCTCCTCGCTGCCGCTCCCCCTTCCCTGCCCACCCCCTCGGCGCGTCCACCACTAGGTGATCAGTGTGAGTACTTACCCCTCCATCCCTTTGCGCTCGGCCAGCCCCTTTCCAGCTCCTCCCCCTCTTCTCGAACTCTCCTCTCTGCCGCTTCCACTGCTTCTGGTGTTTTGTTTTCGGGTGGCCTTTCTGACCTGTCCTGGTGCCGCTGTGGTGCCCAGCGGTGCCCCAAGGCGCCCTCTCCAATTCGGCCCGCTCCCGTTCCACTGTGTTTCGGTTGGGGCAGCAGGACGCTGACCTGCCCATGCCCACCCCCCCAAGCACGTCCGCCCCTACTCAAAATGAGTGCGTACTCTCGTCTGCATCCTTATGCTGTGCAAGGCGGGGGGGGGGCGCCTTTCCCGGGCGTGACGTTGCAGACAATATGCCAATTGTGTCTGCCCGTCCATATTGCAATACATGCTCGCCGCCCCCGAAGATCATACACATCATCCCGGACCCTGCGCCTCCTCCTCCTCCTCCTCCTCCTCCTCCTTATCGTCCTTACTTCTTAGTCCTGCCAACTCATCCTCCTTCCTCCTTCTGCTCACTCACCGTGCTCCTCTTCCTCATGATCCTCATCCGAACTACTTATCCTTCCTCCTCCTCCTCCTCCTCCTCCTCCCTTGTCCTTCTCCTCCTCTTCCACGGTCCTCGTCTTCCTCAAGACATGAATATCATCATTGCCGCTGCCACCTTGGACTCTGCTATGTCCTCTATGCTCCTCCTCGCTCCTAATTCCTCTATCCTCCTTCGTTACTGTTCCTTCTCGTCGTCGTCCTCCTCCTCCTTCTCCTCCTGCTCCTCCCCCGTGTTTCTCCCCTCCTCCTCCCCCTCCTCCTCCTCCTCCTCCTCCTCCTCCTCTTTCTCATTATCCATATTCACTTTTTCCTCCCCGCCTCCCCGGGTCCCCCTCCCTCGTTCCTCCTTCTCCTCCTCCTTCTCCAAGCAGCACTCCTTGCCAAATGGTTTTGATTGCTCCTCCTTGATTGCGCTCGCTCTCTTCCGCCCCCTCTCCTCTTCCTATTTTTCCTCCTCCTCCTCCTCCTCATCCCCCTCCTGCTCCTACTTCCTTCTCCTCCTCGTCCTCACTCTCGCATATCTGTGAAGCAACCCAAGCTTGAGTAGTGTGTGGGTTTGAGCACTGATGTGGCATACACACACGTATATATATATACATATATATATGAGCACATACATACACAAACACACATGTACATGATACCGGAGCAAAGCCCCAACCAGATTTTGTGAAGGCTATAGGGCTATAGGGCTATGGGGCTATGGGGCTATAGGGCTATGGGGCTATAGGGCTATAGGGCTATAGAGCTATAGGTAGGGCTATACGGCTATGAAGTTATTAGGGCTATAGGGCTATTGGTCTATATGGGGTATAGGGCTATTAGGGCTATTAGGGCTATTGGGCTATAGAGCTATAAGGCTTTAGGGCTATAAGGCTATTAGGGCTCTAGGGCTATGGGGCTACAGGGCACCTGGGCACCCAGCCACCTGGGCACCTGGGCCCCCGGGCCCCCCGGCGTACCCGGGCACCCCAGCCCGCCGCCGAAATCGGCGGCACACCTCACCTAACCATATGAATCCGCTAGGACCCCTACAGAGGCAAGCTCTGATTGGGGAATATATGTATGTGTATACATACAAATACAAATCCGCCGACCCAGTCGGCGTGTGGAAAACGCTCTTCCGTTCGTCGTCGTCGTCGTCGAAGTCGTCGTCGTCGTCGCCGTCGTCGTCGTCGACGACGTCGTCGTCGTCGTCGCCGCCGCCGCCGCCGCCGCCGCCGCCGCTCCCTCCCTCCCTTGCCCTCGGCCCTCCTCCTCAAGCACACCAGCCACAGCGAAATTGAGCAACGTCGTAGTTGAGTCGGAGGGAACCCCTTCCCTTTGATCCC
Source organism: Prorocentrum cordatum (assembly GCA_963575745.1). Classification (NCBI taxonomy): domain Eukaryota; class Dinophyceae; order Prorocentrales; family Prorocentraceae; genus Prorocentrum; species Prorocentrum cordatum. The sequence goes on from CAUYUJ010004336.1 coordinate 383,953, forward strand.
TTCCCCGCAGGGGGAGGGGTGTCGACGGGGGTCCTGGGCGGGGGGGGGGCTCGTGGGGGGTCTTGGAAGGGGGTCCCGGGTCAGAATGCCATCCCTCCCGCGGGGTCCCAGGGAACACAAAACCCCAAGACGGGCCAAGAGTGCCCCTACGTAAGACGGTCCAAGAGGGCCCCAGACGCTAGAGATGGCCTCCAGACGCTCTAAGAAGCCTCCAAACGCACTCCGAAGAGGGCCCTAAGAGGAAAATATCGCATGTGCTCCTCATGTTTTTGGCAGACTTGGGTGTTCTCGCCTTTTCGGCTTCCCGTCGCTCCAAGACGGCCCAAGAGGCCTCCAAGATCGCCATCGTATGATCCAAGATGTCTCCACGAGGGCCCCGAAACGACCCAAGAGGGCCATGAGACAGCCCAAGAAGCCTCCAAGACGGCCCAAGAGGCCCCCAAGACGGCTCCCAGAGCGTGCCCAGACAGGGGACCCGACGGGAGCTCTGCAACTCTCGGCCTCGGAACCTCCCAGGAGGCACCAGGAGGCCCCCATGAGGCCTCCCCAAAGGCCCCTAGAAACCTCCAAGAGGCCCCCAGGAAGACCCAAAAGGCCATCAAGAGACTCCCAGCAAACTCCCAAGAGGCCCTGGAAGACTCAAGAGGCCCCCCGCTCCTCGTCCACCTGTTCCATCTCCCTGTCCTCGCATACAAGGTCGGCGGCACTGGCCGCAAGGTCTTCACAATATATTACATATGTGTACGTGTATGTGTACAATCTGTATAATATAATGTGTAGATATCGATTCCCCAAACAATCTTTGCACTTAAGGGTCCCTGCCTCTGGTCTAAAGAACTGGGCCCGTATGTCCGTCTGGCGGCTCCGTGCCCGCCGCCGCGGCCCCGTCGCCGCGTGTTGTCTGGGCTCGTGTCGGTCTGGCGGTTCCGTGCCGGCCGTCGCCGCCCTGTCGCCGCCGCCCGTCGCCGTTGCTTTGCCGTCGCCGTCGCATTGCGCTGCCTTGCGTTGCATTGTTTTGCGTTGCTTTTCGTTGTTCTGCATTGCTTTGCAGTGCAAAGCAAGGAATTGCATTGCCAGGTCTTGTTTCTTTTTAAGGAACAGGGCTTGTCTGTCTGTCTGGCGGCTATGTGGCCGCCGTCGCCGCCCCGTCGCCGCCTTGTCGCCACCCGTTGTCTGGGTTTGTCTGTCGGTCTGGCGGCTATGTGGCCGCCGTCGCCGCCCCGTCGCCGCCTTGTCACCACCCGTTGTCTGGGCGAGTTTGTGGGTCTGGCGGCTATGTGGCCGCCGTCGCCGCCACGTCGCCGCCTGGTCGCCGCCCGTCGTCTGGGCGAGTCTGTGGGTCTGGCGGCTATGTGGCCGCCGTCGCCGCCGCCTCGTCTCCGCCCTAGACTTTATTTTCCTAAAAGAAAATGCCCCCCTTCGTATTGCAAATTAAATATGATTCTGGCCCATCGTCCATCCCAAGTATGAATTTACAGCATCCCAAGGGGGGCAAATATCGCCCCCCCATCCTACGCAAAACACACTATGCGCGCACACTGGGTTCTCAAACATCAGAATGTTTCAATCAACCCTTGCAAAGAAGTGGGACGCAGTGCACACGCGCGCGTCGTCGCGCGCGCATGCCGAAATCTTTCAAAACAATTGGTTTCTTAAGGATGTCAGAATCGAGTGTCCAAACGCATATAAGAACACCAAATTTCGCAACACGCTTGTTCAGAAAAGCTTGTGCGCGCGCTCCCGCGAAGTCTTAAGACAACCGTAAGTTTTCAACATGTTCAAAACCATGCTACCAAACGGGCTCCGCGCGCGCATGTCGAAATCGTTCGAACGTCCTTGCGCGCGTGCCGTCGCGAGAATCCTTTTGTAAAAAAAGGGACGAAGTGTACGCGCGCGCGTTGTCGCGCGCGCATGCCGAAATCCTTCCAGAACCGTCAGTTTCGTAGCGATTTCAAAACCGAGTGTCCAAACACATATAATAACACATGGTATCTCGACATCAGCTTTCAAAACAAAAACGTGCGCTTTTGCTGTTGTGAATTCTTGAGAAAACCATCGGTTTTTAACATTGTCATGGAATTCTGCCAAATGGGCCTCTTGCGCCGCATGCCGACATCATTCGCACGCCCTTTGCGCGCGTGCTGGGGGGGGGGCACGATCTGTATCAAGTAACACCATGCGGACCACTCTCGCGCGTCGGCCGCGCGCGCATGTCGAACTGTTTCCACAACCTTCATCACCGACGCGAGGACGTCATCGTCGTCGGCGTGATCAGCATCGGCGCCACCACTGGCCGCGCCTTCGTCGTTGCCAACATCGTCACCAACATCGCTACGATCATCATCGTGTCTACCGTTTTCGATGTCGCCATGATACCGCGCCCGCCCAAGTCGCCGACTCGCAGTGAAGCGCCCGATGGGATGTGCCCAGCGGTCAGCGCCACCGCGGCCGCGCCGGTCGCGCCAAACTAGGTGGCGCGCGTGCTTGGGTTGGCGCGGCCGCAGAGATGCACCAGCCAACGCCAAGCATGCATCGCAATCGCCACCGCGTGGGTTTTGCAAACCAAATTGCGGGTGGATGGGTGGGCTGTTTGCAAACGCGTGGGATGTGACAACTCGTTCGCTAAAATCAATTGCACAATATGGATTGCACCGCGTAGGTTGCACAACAAAGGCCGCACCGCATAGATCGCACAGCATACATTGCACCACATAGCTGGCACAACGTATACGGGACCCCATGTACTGCACCACGTGGGTTGAGCAGCATCGATTCGACCATAGAATGCGCAACATAAGTTGCGTCATAAAGTGTACCACATATGTTGCACCACGTACGGCACTGTACATTGTATCGTGCACCACGTAGAGAACGCAACCTATATTGCACCGCGTAGATTGCAGCACATACGTCCCAGCCAGGCCGGTATCGCCCCCCCCCCCGCCATTCATTCTCTGCAACAAATACTATGCGCGCGCAGTCGTCTATCAAAAATCATAAGTTTTCAAGAATCCCTTGCAAAAGACGGGACGAAGTGCACACGCGCGCGTCGTCGCGCGCGGATGCCAAAATCCACCAAAAACCTTCGGCTTCGGAAGGATTTCAAAATCGAGCTTCCCAGAAAGATACAAACCACACAGGGTTTCGCAACACTGATGCTCTAAAAAAGCTTACGCGCGCGCTCTTGCGAAATCTTAAGAAAACCCTGAGTTGTTCAATCATGTCAGAACATGTTACCATACGGGCTTCGCGCGCGCGCGCATGTCGAAATCGTTCGAGCGCCCTTGCGCGCGTGCAGTCGCGAGAGCCCTCTGCAACAAAAAAACCAACGAAGTGCACGCGCGCGCGCGTCGTCGCGCGCGCATGTCGAAATCCTTCAACAACCTTCGGTTTCGGAAGGGTTTCGAAATCGAGTGTCCAAAAACATACAAAAACACATGGTTTCGCAACACGGATTTTCAACAAAAGCGTGCGCTCTTGCCCTTGCGTCGTCGTCGTCGTCGCCTTCCTCCCTCCCCCGTCGTCGTCGTCGTCGTCGCCGTCGTCGTCCTCTGTCTTTCCTCGTCGTCGTCGTCGTCGTTGTCGTCGTCCTCTTTGGCGTCGTCGTCGTTTCCGTCGTCGCTGTCGCCGTGGTCGTCCTTTCTCCTCCCTCGTCGTCGTCGTCGTCGTCCGTCGTCAGCGTCTCGTCGTCGTCCCTCCTATTTCGACACCATTGTCGTCGTCGTCGTCGCCTTCCCTCCTCCCTCGTCGTTGTCGTCGTCGGCGTCGCCGTCCTCCCTCCGTCTTCGTCGTTCGAGTCGTCGCCGTCCTGCCTCCTCCCTCGTCGTTGTCGTCGTTGTCGCCGTCGTCCTCCCTCCTCCCTCGTCGTTGTCGTCGTCGTCTTCGTTGGCGACGTCGTCGTCGTCGTCGTCGTCGTCTTCGTCGTCGTCGTCGTCGGCGGCGGCGGCGTCGTCGTCGTCGTCGTCGTGGTCGTCGTCGGCGTCGGCGTCGGCGTCGTCGTCGGCGTCGTCGTCGTCGTCGGCGTCGGCGTCGGCGTCGTCGTTATCGTCGTCGGCGTCGGCGTCATCGGCGTCATCGTCGTCGTCGGCGTCGGCGTCGGCGGCGTCGTCGTCGTCGTCGTCGTCGGTGTCGTCGTTGTCGTCGTCGTTGTCGTCGTCGTCGTCGAAGTTGTAGGAGTCGTCGTCGGTGTCGTCGTAATCGTCGTCGGCGTCGTCGTCGTTGTCGCTGTCGTCGTCGGCGTCGGTGTCGTTGCCAAATGCCATTTGGTACCTACCGTCACGGTCTTAAGAGGTCTTGCGACCAAGTTGCGGGTGGGAGGGTGGGATATTCGCACAAGCAATGGAGAGGACAGCTTCAAGACAGTCAAAGTGAACTGCACAACATAGATTGCACCACTCCGACTGCACCACATAGCTCGCGCACCATGTATTGGACCGCATTCGTTGCACCGCATGGAATCCACAACATAGGTTGCCCAACATAGCGTGCGCAACCTATAGAGAACCATATACACTGCACCACGTAAATCGCACAACATATCGTGCACCACGCAGGTTGCACCACATAGATGACACCACGTCGGCTGCATAACGTATATTTCGCCACATGTTTTGCACCACTCAGACTGCACCACGCAGCTTATACAACATATTGTGGTATGCATCCATTGCACAGCATTGACGACAGCAAGTAGATTGCGCAACTTATACTGCACCTCACACACACATATATATGGATCTAGATAGAGATTGCGCCACATAGGTTGCCCACGACTGCCACCATTGCATATTCAGTTACACGGCATGTAGATTTGCATGCATGTGTGTATATATGCATGTCTGTATGTATGTATGTATGTATGTTTGTATGTATGTATAGATATGTCTGTATGTATGTATGTATGTATGCATGCATGCATGTATGTATGTATGTATGTATGTATGTATGTATGTGTGTGTGTATGTATGTGTTTTTCTGCCTGTCTGTCTGTCTGTCTGTCTGTATGAATGTATGTATGTGTATGTGTGTATGTGTGCATGAGTGTACGTCTGTATGTACCATGGTACACCTGCAGGTATGCATGCACAACTTATTTCCCCCGGTGGGGCCGTCATCGGGTTGGTATTTCCCATGCGCTTCCTTCCGTTCGGATCGTTCTCGGCCGCTTGTCTTCGGCCGCCCCGGCCGGGCGCTGCCGCCCCAGAGCCTGGAGCTGTCCTGTCCCGCTTGTGCCACGACTCGATACGAGTGCTACAGGGCAGTTTTTAATACATAGGTTTTTCATTGTTTGTTTTAACTATGGTTTTTTGATACATGACTGATTTATGCATACATGTATGCATGAACTTATCGTTGTTGTTAATACTACACCCCTGCATTTTTTATACATGATCCGCACGCGGAACATGTATTAAAAACGGCACTGTATTCCCCCTCCCCGCCCCCTGACGCAGTGCGTGGGGAACCAGGGCCGAAGCCAGCTGGATGGGGGGGAGGGCGCATGCGCCGACCGCGGGCCCCGAGAAGGACTCACAGGAGGCAGGAGCAGCACGGGCAGCATGAGGGCGAGGAGGAGAAGAACGGCGAGGATCAGCGAGGAGGAGGAGGAGGAAAGGCACCCGCCGAGGAAGGAGAGAGGTCCACCGTCGTGGCCCCGCGGGCGCGCGCAGGCGGGAGCGGCGGGCGCTGGGCGGTCCTGCTTGGCCGCCGCGCGGTACACGTGGCCGCCGCGCGCCATTGGGGGCCACGGGGCTCTATTCAAGAGTTTGGCCTCTGGCGAGCTTCTGGATGTTGGGGCTTCTCTTGGCCCCTTACACGAAGGCGGGTTCTGAAAAGACAGAAGACATGGTCTGGGGAAAGGCAGCGGTTATGACTAGCACGCAATAGGTGGAAACAAACATTATGCAGCATATCAAGTGCGAAGAATTGAGACAGGAGGCATTCACGGGATTCAGAAGAGAAGAGGTGAAGGTTAATCGCGGCCAGGTCGGACTTTCAATAGGAGGAGGAGGCGGTGGAGGAGGAGGAGGAGGAGGAGGAGGAGGAGGAGGAGGAGGAGGAGGAGTGAGAAGGAGGAGGGGGAGGAGAAGGAGAAGGAGGAGGAGGAGGAGGACCATAACAGCGACCTCCTGATAACCTCCTCTTCAGAGGACCTCTTGAGCCCAGCCACCACAAAGGAGGTTGGGGAATCAACCAGACTAACGGCCCGAACCATATCTACGAAAATCGAAAGGAAGCTGGCCCAAGGCCCTAGTCAGAGCTGCCAGAATCGCTGGCATGCTTGGCCGAACCCGTCGCGTCGACGACTTTGTCCTGAACAGAAAGAGAAGTCGACGGATCTGCTGCAACTGGCTCCGACTGTCCCGAAGAGGGGGGGGCACGGGGGGCCCAGACGCCAGGAGACAGGGAGCAGTGCTCACCTGCAAACCATACACAGGATCATGCACACTGGAGCCCGACCGACCACAGCTAGAACTGGCACTGGAACGCTGCACAGCGAGGCCCAACTCAGCCGCTCGCCCTGGCAGCGATGCGGCTGAGGGGCCTGCTATCCTCGTCCGAACCCCCACCCCCTACCTCCGAGGAGAGAGGCTCGGAGGAAGAGCGGGGATTCGCACATGGCACGGTGCTGGCAGGGCCTGGGGTCGGCGAGAGCGTGCCTGAAGCCCCAGGCCGTTCCAAGCCAGCTCCTTCGGAACAGAAAATGGGGGCCGACCACGGAGACGGGATGAGCTGCACATGTGTTACTCCTTTCTTCTCTCCCGAGGTGTCAGCCCCAGAGAAAGTTCTTACACTCGGCTATGCCGGCACCAGGCCCCTCGCGCCCAGCACAGTTCCCCCCCCACTTTTCTGACTCTGGCGCCTGGGCTCTAGAAGTGGCAGCGGAGACATTTACACATGAAGGATCCGCCCGAGCAATCCACCACAGCGCAATGATGACCGTGCGAGTCCAGGAGCTGAGGGTTAAGACGCGGGCGGGCTCTACTGTGCCCAGGAGGAGGGCGGTCCACCCCACGCTTGCCTCTGAGACACGCCAGACATTGACTCCTCAGTCCAGAACCAGTCGTGGACCAGCGTATCTTCGCGCTCCTTCTTCTGAGGGCGGCGACAAGAGGCATCGGATAAGTCCAATCCCAGCAGTGTAGGCAAGGGCTTGGACCCCAACGCCTGCGCCCCGAGACTCTGTCCACAAGGCCCTTGGATCCATCGCGGAATGCTGACATACAGCCGGAACAATGCACAGCATCGCCGTCGAGGTTCACCCCCGCGGCCGCGAAACGGTGACACTCTCCGCACTGGGATGTCTGAGGGAGGTGGGCCCACCCGGGCCCAAAGACTCGGGCCAGGAGGTGGCCGTGCTCTGAGACTGTTACAAAGTCCCAGCCACCCTGCGAGAGTTCTTCGATCTTGGCCGGGGAAAAACTTCTATCCAGGGGAAGCTGTCTCATAACCTTCTGGAGGTCGGGCCCAGGGAAGTCGAGGCCAACATCCCCGATACCCTCTGGACAAGAAGTCAGCCTTGACTCCATCCATGTCAGTCCAGGCCTCACGGGACCTGGAACTACGTCTACTGGGCAGGCAAACGCACCTTTGAGGGAGCAGGAGGAGGAGGAGGAGAAGGAGGAGGAGGAGGAGGGGGAGGAGGAGGAGGAGTTGATGAGTTCCCCAATCGATTGTTCACGAGCCTCCAAGGCCCACTGGATGACCTCCGCGCTGACCAACGCTCCGCGTTCGCTCTGGCAGGCCTCGCACCCCTAAGAGCCTAAGAAAAAGAGAGCCCACCTTAGCCTTTCGAAGAGGGCGGCACTTGCAGACGAAATAGCAGCACGGTATTTGGGTCCAGGTGACATTGCACAGCAGCGCTCTGAGGCACCCTGTCTCCGACGGAATGTACCCCTGGGGCTTCAAGGCCCTCAAGATGATGTCGAAATACGACCGATTGGAACTGACGAGCGAGGGGGGATAGGAGGAGGGGGAGGGGGATGGGAAGGAGGAGGAGGAAGAGGAGGAGGAGGAGGAGGAGGAGGAGGAGGAGGAGGAAGAGGAGAAGGGAGCCTCTCTGTCCTCCACTCGGCGCTGGTGCAGTTGTGGCAAGTGCCCGCGCATTGCCTTCACACGCAAGGTTTTTCAGGCCTGTCTTCTGACGGCCTCGAACTGCACGCCCTCGGCAACCTCCACCCCGCATCTCTTCCGCTGCTGCTTGTCGTCCTTGCTGGATTTGTCCTTTTTCTCCTCTGCTACCTCCCCTTGGTCCTCCCCGTCCCTCTCCTCCATCCTTTCGCCTAGCTCCTCGGCCCCTCCCGCTGCAAATGCCATTCGAGGGTCAAGGTCGCATTCGACACCCAGGTTGGCGAATATAAGCATTCGGGGCACGATCATCAGGGATGGGAGGGAGGGAAGGGTAGTGTGGCAGATGAGGCACGAGCGCGCCAATCTTGCTTCCCCCATCTCTGCCAATTGTTGTACTCGCCCCCTGCCCCCCGTCGAAATAGCAGCGCGGGGTCTTGGGCATCTGACAAACCGTCACGGGGATGCTGGTCGCGACCCGCAGGAGGCCTGGCAATCTTGGTGGGGCCCCATGTGGTGGGCCCCCCTCTCAATAGCGCTTCGCGAGCATGACGCATCAGCATCGAGGCTTCTGCAGAGAGCTCGGCGCTCACGCCGCGCAGCGCTCGCTTCCCTCTGAAGGCCAGGTGCGGCGCGCACGAAGTTGCAGCGAAGGCACCTCGTTCCTTCGAGTGCACTGTGCACTTTTTTACCAACGTCGGGCTAATCGGGGGCACCAATCGGCAAATTGTCTGGCGTGCAAGAGAACGCGGAGGAGAGGAGGGCGGCCGCGCGGGGGGAGAAGGAAGCAGGCGCTCAGACGTGGAAGAATTCCGCGGTGAGCGGGCCCGAGCGGCCAGCCAGGGCAGCGGGGCCGCGGCAGCAGCCGGGGCCAAGGCCAGGGCGCACCCGCGGGCGCTGCAAGGGCGCAGCAGCGGTGAAGAGCAAGTAGAGCCAGCACTGGAGCCCGAGGACTGCCATCAGCAAAATGCTATCGATAATGGGCACTGTGCACGTGGGACGGACGCGACATGAATTCTGGACTCCCCTTGGAATATCCTGCGCACTCCGGGATTCCACACGACTCGGAGGACCACGACGGCGATCTTCGAACTGGGACCCTTCCCGCCGCCTCCCTGCCCATCCCTGCCCCTCGCCTCGCCGGCCTGCGACGAGCTCGTGGCGGGGCTCGAGGAGGGGCCCGCGGTGGTCGTGGATGCAGCTGCTGCCGCCAGCGCGCCGCTGGTGGTGCTCGGGCACTCCCCGCGAGCGGCGACCGTGGCGTTGCCGCAGCCTGCCCCGCGGGGCTCGGGCGCCGGCTCCCCCGAGGCGGCCGCCCCGCCTTGCCCGGCGCCCGGGGCCTCGCTCTCGAGCTCCTCTCGGTGCCCGGGGGGGGGGGGCTCTCTTCACGAGGGGAAAAAACACACAGTCACAATTAATCGTCGATTCCCCCGAAAATATGGGAAAGGGAAAATATGGGATTTGGGGGGGAGGACAAAAACCCAGAAAATATGGGAAAATATGGGGAATCCGGTGATTTGTGTGCATTTGTTTGTGTGTCCCAGGGTCCCTTCATCTCTTCCTCCCGCCCACGCCGGGGGCTCCTCAGGACGCGTGGCCAGCGCCAGCGTGCGGCAGGCCAGCGATGCATCGGCGGCGCGGACGCGGAGAGAAGATCGGGCTCTCCCCATGGAGCCGCATCGGGGACGCACCGGCGATGCGGCGCGATGCCCCGACCCCGTCTGTCTGGTCGGGCCCCATCTGGGAGGCCTGACTCCCAAAGAGACGCGAACCAAGAGTGGCTGTGGAGCCCGGTGTCCCGGTCAGCGCCCTGGGGCCGAACAGGACGAGCCCTCCAGAAAGAGACCGGGCGCCTCTTCTGCTCCGGCGAGCGGCGGCGCCCTCGCCCCCCGCGCACCCTGCGGCAACACCTCGCGCCTCCGCGAGCAGGGGCAGACCCGATCTCATCCGGGCGGCTGCTGGTGGCTTTCGGGGTCATGCCTCGGGCCTCTGGCGGCCGTTCGGGACGATCTGGGCACCCTCAGAAGGCCCTCGCCCAGGCGCCCGAGGCTGGAGTGCCGCAGACGTTCGAAAACAGGAAGCTCTGCTCACCTTCCCTCCTTTGCTGACGAAGGTGGCGCTCCAGGTGTCGGAAACACTTAAGCAACACTAAAGCGTTCGGGGATCTTCTGAACCAGGTCAATCCAGACCCCAGTCACTCAAGCATTGCAGAAGATCCTGCAAGATCCTGCATCCCAACCCGGGTCAATGCGACCCTGGCCCTGCAGGATCCTGCAAGATCGGGCGCTCTGGCTGACCCCGGTTTGCATTGACCCCCGTCTCAGGGCCACCGTGCCGCGGGGCTCGGAGTGGGCGTGTCCTCGGGTAGGAGGAGGAGGAGGAGGAGGAGGAGGAGGAGGAGGAGGAGGAGGAGGAGGAAGGGAAGGGGAGGAGGGAGGGGGAGGAGGAGGAGGAGGGGGTGGAGGAGGAGGAGGGGAGGAGGAGGAGGAGGGGAGAGGAGGAGGAGGAGGAGGAGGAGGAGAGGGGAGGGGGAGGGGAAAGGGGAAAGGAGGGGAGGAGGAGGAGGAGGAGGAGGAGGAGGAGGAGGAGGAGGAGGGGAGGAGGAGGAGGGAGGAGGAGGGAGGTCCGGGTCCGTCCTCCAGGCCAGCCCCCGCTCCCGAGGCAGGGGGGGGGGGGGCCTGGAGCCCTCGCGCCCGAGCATCCGGGGGGCCTGGCGCGTGCCCCCCGCAGCCTTGGCGCGTGCCCCAGGGGGCTGCCCACGTGCCCCCCGGGGCTTTGCCGAGCGGCGGCGCGCGCATATTTCTCGGGCCCAAGATCGGCCCAATCGGGAGGAGGAGGAGGAGGAGGAGGAGGAGGAGAGGAGGAGAGAGGAGGAGGAGGAGGAGGAGAAGGAGGGGAGGAGGAGGAGGAGGAGGAGGAAGGAGGAGGAGGAGGAGGAGGAGGAGGAGGAGGAGGAGGAGGGTGAGGGGGAGGGGAAAGGGGAAGGGGGGAGGAGGAGGACGGAGGAGGAGGAGGAGGAGGTGGAGAGGATAGGAGGTCCCGGGTCCAGCCCTCCAGGTCCCCGCCCTCGCTCCCGAGGGAGAAGGGGGGGGGCCTGGAGCCCTCGCGCCCGAGCATCCGGGGGCCTGGCGCGTGCCCCCCGTGCAGGCCTGGCGCGCGCCCCGGGGGGGCGGCCCGCGTGCCCCCTCGGGGCTCTGCCGAGCGGTGGCGCGCGCACATCTCTCGGGCCCAAGATCGGCCCAATCGGGAGGAGGAGGAGGAGGAGGAGGAGGAGGAGGAGGAGGATGGAGGAGGAAGAGGAGGAGGAGGAGAAGGAGAGGGGGGGAGGAGGTAGGAGGAGGAGGAGGAGGAGGAGGAGGAGGATGGAGGAGGAGGAGGAGGAGGAAGAGGAGGAGGAGGAGAGGAGGAGGAGGGGGTGAGGCGGAGGAGGAGGAGGAGGGAGGAGGAGGAGGAGGAGGAGGAGGAGGAGGAGGAGGAGGAGGAGGAGGACGGAGGGGGGGAGGGGAGGGGGAAAGGGAAAGGGGGAGGAGGAGGAGGAGGAGGAGGAGGAGGAGGGGAGGAGGAGGAGGGGAGGAGGAGGAGGAGGCAGGAGGTCCCGGGTCCAGCCCTCCAGGTCTCCGCCTCGCTCCGAGGGAGATGGGGGGGGGGGGCCTGGAGCCCTCGCGCCCGAGCATCCGGGGGGCCCGGCGCGTGCCCCCCGTGCAGGCCTGGCGCGCGCCCTTGTGGGGGGCTGCCCGCGTGCCCCCCCGGGGCTTTGCCGAGCGGCGGCGCGCGCATCTCTGAAGGGGCCCTGGGACGTACAGATAGATGCTCCAGATTTCGTAGTAAAAGCGAGGGGGTCTCGACCCTCCCAGACGAGAAGTTTTGGACCCCCCCCCGTGGGAGAACCCTCCAAGGCATCCTTCCCAGACCCCCCCAGGCCCTCCAAGATAGCCTGGAAGAGACACCCCCCCCAAAATGAGACCCCCCTCCCTTTATTACGAAATCTGGAGTACACACAAAGAAAAGGATTCCCCATATTTTGCCCTATTTTCTGGGCTTTCGTCTTCCCCCCCACTTCCCATGTGTTCGTATATTTTCCTGGGGATGGACGATGAATTGTGCCTGTGTGTTTTTTCCCCTCCTGATTCTCGGGCCCGAGAGGGCCCCGAGGCGCCCCCCAAATCGGCCCAAGACGCCCAAGGTGGCCTCGAGATGGCCTCAAGATGGCCCAAGACGCCCAAGACGCCCAAGATGGCCTCAGGAGGCCCCGTGGGGCTTCCCGCGTGCCCCCCGGGGCTTTGCCGAGCAGCGGCGCGCGCATTTCTGAAGGGGCCCTGGGACACACAAATAGATACACACAAAGAAAAGGATTCTCCATATTTTGCCATACTTTCTGGGTTTTCGTCTCCCCCCCACTTCCCACATGTTCGTATGTTTTCCTGGGGATGGACGATGAATTGTGTGTCCGTGTGTTTTTTCCCCTCCTGATTCTCGGGCCCGAGAAGGCCCCGAGGCGCCCCCCAAATCGGCCCAAGGCGCCCAAGGTGGCCTCGAGATGGCCTCAGGAGGCCTTTTCGAGGCGCCCGAGAGGCCTCCCGAGGAGGCCCCCCAAAGGCAGTCTCGCCCTTGTCGGCGCTCCGGCGCTCCAGGACGGCACTGGTGGCCCCCGAGACCACCCCAAAACGGCCCAAGAGGCCTCCAAGAGGGCCCCAGGACGGCCTAGGAGCGCCCAAAGACGGCCCCAGAGGAACCCAGGGGACGCGAACCGACAATCCAAGTCTTCCGCCCCAGGTTAGGGAGCCCACAAAGGACGTACGCGCCCACCGACAATCCAAGTCTTCCGCCCCAGGTTAGGGAGCCCACAAAGGACGTACGCGCCCAGCTATGTACATGAACA
>CAUYUJ010004336.1:396998-440777 GCA_963575745.1 Prorocentrum cordatum
CTCCTCCTCCTCCTCCTCCTCCTCCTCCTCCCCCTCCTCCTCCTCCTCCTCCTCCTCCTCCTCCTCCTCCTCCTCCTCCTCCTCCTCTCCTCCTCCTCTCCTCCTCCTTCTGCTCCTCCTCCTCCTCCTCCTCCTGATCTTTCCCGCCATCCTCCCCCAAGTGTTCCCCGAAGGGTTTCCACAACGGTTGGGGGAATACATGATCCGATAGCTTGGCAGAGCTCTTGCCACAACGCTCGGACACATGGGTGCTTTCAACCCCTTGCTCCGCCACGCGTTCCCCGAAGTCTCTCCAAACAGACTCGGGGAACAACTGGCCCGATAGCTTGACCAAGCCCTAGCCCAGCGGCCACATAAGCGCTTTCACAAGGGCAGGGGGCGGAGGTGATTCGCCGTGGGCGTCTTCGATATGTTTTGAATTCCCCCCCCTCTGCCCAAATGCACTGTTGGTTTCGGATCTTCCGAGTTTGAGTGTCCGAAAGGTAGCGCGTAAACATACCAACTTTGACTTGCGGAGAAGGGGGGAGTGTTGTTTAGTTCCCAACCATCCTGTGGTGTCGGGTCCTCCTTTTGAAGAGACAGCGCCCCGCGTTGTCCTCTGTCACTCACTCCTCCTCCTCCCTCCTCCAATCTCTGCCCCTGCCCGCCGCACGAGTCAAGCTTTTCGGCACACCACTCACACGCTTCGTGGCCAAACAAGGAGCTCTATCCAAGGTCCCAGTGGCACCGTCCACATGCGTCCGCGCCACCCATGTCGGCACACCCCTCACACGCTCCGTGGCCACATAAAGACCCCAGGCCCCAGTGGCACCGTCCACAGGCATCCGCGCCACGCATTTCGGCACACCCCTAACGCTCTCCGTGGTCACAGAAGGAGCCCCGCCCCAGGCACCAGTGGAACCATCCACAGGCGTCCGCGCCACGCACATCGGCACACCCCTCACAAGCTTCGTGGCCCCATAGGCAGCTTAACCGAGGACCCGAATGGCACCGTCCACATGCGTCCCCGCCACTCATGTCGGCACACCCCTCACTCGCTTCGTGGCCCAAAGGGAGCCAAACCCAAGGGCCCTCCTCATGCCGATGGCTCTCCGCAGCCCCTGGGGTGGCTGCTGTGCAGGACGCATGGGGCGCCGGTAATGGCGTACGCATGGCCCACGCTCGAACAGCACCTGCACAAGCACCCCAGGGGTTAGAAAGCCCGGGCAACACAAGCACCCCACCGAGACGGTACGGGGATGCGCCTCCGGATCGCCGGCCCGACGGGAATCAGGGGGGGTCGTTCGGGCTGCTCCCCTTGGCCCTAAGAGGTCCCCCCAAACGGGGCTCATCGCTCCGCACGCTGGCCTCCGACGCCCCCCAGCGCCGCCAGGGCGCCTTTTCGTGCCAGGGGCGCTGCCCCCCTGTCCCAAGGGGGCCCCTTGCCGGGAAAGTGCGGGTGCGCGTCCCCGGAGCGCAGGCCCCACGGCGGTCGGGGGGGTCGTCCGGGGGGCTGTGCCCACTGCATGGCCCGAAACGGGAGGGAGGAGGGAGGAGGGAGGAGGGAGGAGGGCCCTCGATCCACGCGGGCTCTCGACGACCCAGCGCCGCCGTGGCGCCTGCGTGCCGGACACGGGGGCGGCGCTTGGGGGGGGGGGAGGGCCTCTCCTCCCCCCCCCCTGCCTGGGGCCCCACTGGCCCCAGGCCCCAGGAAGCTCTCAAGGGTACGAGTTGGCCGAAGCCTTGTCCTCGGGGGGCCCCCTCCCCTGGGGCCCGAGACCGGGACGGCGTCCAGGAGGGGCCTTCCCCCCTCCTGGCCCCGGGCCAGCACGAGGTCCGGGCGCCGGGGAGGAACATTACAAGGACAGGACAAGGCCCAAATCTACTCCTTCGGGGACCCCCCGTCCGGGGCCGTGAGGACGCGATCCCTCCACCTCTCCCTCCCGTTGCACTGCCCCCTCTGCTACTGGGGAGTGCACCGGGGCGCCACGAGCCAGGGAGGCTGTTCGGGCACGGGTTCTCGTTCGAAGACGCCCAAGATGGCATCCAGACGGCCCAAGATGCCTCCTAAACGCCCCAAGATGCCGAGGTCACTCTAAAAGCACCGAAGAAGTGAAAGTTGCCCCATTCCCTTAGGAAAACGTATGTTTTAGACATCTTCGCCTCTTGCGCTTTCATACCGTGCAGGACGGCCCAAAAGACCCCTAGGACAGCTCCAAGACGGCGAACCCGAACCCACATTTCCAGCCTTCGGCCCCAGGACGCCCCCAGGTTGCCTCAAGAAGCCCCCTAACACGCCCCAAGAAGCCCCCAGGGAGCCCGAACAGAGCCCCCAAACGCCCCCAAAAACCTCCCAGGAATCGGACAAGCCTCGTGGAATGCAATTCTGGACGCGCAGTAGTTTATAGAGGGGTCGGCGGATGTGGCGTAAGCATATAGAATCGACTGGCGTGTGGACTTGGGTTGGTCACCCAAGGCGAGCAAGCAGAAAGCCCTCTGGAATGGACGAACCACGGCGCCGCCCCTCAACCACGTGCGCAATCCCCGCATCTAGCAGCCAGCGCGAAGCATTGGCATCCATACGCCACAAGAGCAGCCGAGGACGAAGGGAGCGGCGGGATGAAAAACGAGGTCGGGAACAAACGCGGGGGCGAATGCGGGATCAAAAAAGCGTGAGAGCACGCGACTGCGATTGCGGGAACAAGCTTCCCTGTCCTCCCGTGGGAATCAATCAATATTTCAAACTCTGAGCATGGTTTATCGCCCTGACGCGAAGGAGGGGGGTGGCAACATAGTCGAAAGCGGCCGAGGCGCGCAAATCAATGTTTCAGGCTCCGAAGCATCATTTTTCGAGTCCGAGTTCCCGACATTCCGCCGCCTGTGGCCTGCCACCGCCATTGGGAAACGACTGTTCAGGGATCGACAAATCACTTTTGGACCGCGCAGGCGACGGGGGGGGGAATGCGAGTGCAGGAGCGAAAAGAAGGCAATGCTTCTGGACAGAATGTCTTTCTGAATCCCGGACGCAAGCCACGTGGTTGGACCAGAAACAAATCTGAAAGCCCCATGCCCCGCCCGCCAACCGCCGCTCACTCGGGCACGTTCCCAGGTTGACGAAGCTCGAAGACGACAAAGATGACGTCATAAAAAAACAAGTTCGCAAGCGCGGCGGGCGATCCGCTGCCCGTCACAAGGTTTGACTGGCGCCACGCCTGCCTCATGCAAACTCCACCTGCTCATGCACACCTAATTACCATTGCACGTCATGTCGAATTCGACCGCGCAAGGATCGAGCCGCTCGCGACCCCTCAGAAGCCGCGCTGCCACGCTGAAAAGCTGCCCGGCATCAGCAGAAGACGCTGGCGTGCACGATTTTCGAATTGTTGTTTGACACCGCGTGGATCGCTCAATGTTGAATGATATGATCGTTCAGTGTTGAACGATGTCTACTCCTGGAGGTACCTGGGATCTCTCGACCTATCCTCTATCGTGATTTGGCGCCGCGGGTCGTCTGCGCGGGCCCTGGGGCCCGAAAGGGCCCCCCCCTGGGCGCGCTCAACCTTGAACGCCCGCCCCACGCTTCGACGCGACGCGAACCCACTGCACGTGAAACTGCGGTCACCGACCGCGCGCTCGAGATCGAATGCCCGTCGCTCGGACGTCCATTCCCTATGCTTTTTTCGGTGTCGGGCGTGGCTTTTTCGCAGGATGATCCAGGATGCTCATGAAATAATCCCCGCCGAGGAAAAGTGCACACGTCCGAGCGATACCAAGATCCACTGCGCTGGGCAAATTTCTGTAGCGATAGGTTCTGTGATCGTTTTCGTTTTCTGAAGTCGGGCCGAGGCCACACACTCCTCCTCCTCTCCTCCTCCTTCTTCCCCTCCTCCTCTTCCTCCTCCTGCTCCCCCCCCTCCTCCTCTTCCCCCCCTCCTCCTCCTGTTCCCCCTCCTCCTCCTCCTGATCCTCTTCCTCCTTCTTCCCCTCCTCCTCTTCCTCCTCCTGCTCCCCCCTCCTCCTCTTCCCCCTCCTCCTCCTCCTCCTCCTCCTCCTCCTCCTCCTCCTCCTCCTCCTCCTCCTCCTCCTCCTCCTCCTCCTCCCCTCCTCCTGTTCCCCCTCCTCATCCTCCTCCTCCTCCTCCTTCTTTCCCCTCCTCCTCTTCCTTCTCCTGCTCCCCCCCCTCCTCCTCTTCCCCCTCCTCTTCCTGCTCCTCTTCCTCCTCCTTCGCCTCCTCTTTTCCCTCCCTCCCAGGCCTCTGGAAGCCGACTGCTGCCCCCCAGGCCTCGGGGCACCGTTTAAAACTTTCTGTCGAGGCTCGAAACACTGTTTCTGCTGCCTCCCCAAGCTTCTGGGGGCCTATGCAGCCGCCTCCCAGGCCTCCAGGAGGTTGAGAACCAATTCCTCGAGGCCCGGAGCATTTCTTCCTGCGGCCTCCCAGGCCTCCGGGGGCCCGGACGCCGAAGATCAATCCTTCTCGAGGCCCACCACATTGTTGCTGCTGCCTCCCAGGTCTCCGGGGGGCCCGGAAGCCGCAGATCAAGTCTTCGAGGCCCGAGGAATCGTTGCTGCTGCCTCCCGGGAGGCCCAGAGGCCGACAATCGATCCGTCGAGGCCCAGGACCCCAAATGTCGTTTCTGCCCCCTCCCAGGTCTCCGGGGGGCCCGGAAACCGAACATCGATTTTTCGTTGGAGGTCCAAGCACTTGTTCCTGCTGCGTGCCTCGGGGCTCCTCGGGGGGCTCAGAGGCCGAAAATCAATCTTTCGAGGCCCAGGGAACTGCATCTGCTGCCTCCCAGGAACCTGGCGGGCCCGATGGTTGGAAATCAATGCTTCGAGGCCCGAAGAGTCATGTCTGCTGCCTCCCAAGCCTCCAGGTGGCCCCGAAAACCGAGCACCTAGTTTTCGAGGCCAAGACCTTCCGGGCCTCCCGGGGGCCCCGAAGGCGAGAATCCATCCTTCGAGGCCCAGGATCTTGTTTCTGCCACCTCCCAGACCTCCGGGACTCCCGGAAGCCGACGATCTTTCACGGGGCGCAAGCAATTGGCGCTGTTGCCCCCCAGGCCTCCAGGGGGCCCGGAGGCCGAGCAGAAGTGGCCCGAGGCCCAGCGCCTTGCTTCCGCTGCTCCCGTGGCCTCCGGGCGACTGCTGCGACTTCCCAGGTCTCCAGAAACCGATTGTCGATTGTCGATTTCTCGATTGTCGATTTCTCGAGAAATCGATTTGTCGATTTTTCGATTGTCGAATCGACAATCGATTCCTCGAGATAAATCGATGGTCGATTCCTCGAGGCCCGAAAAACTGCTTCTCTGCTGCCCTTCAAGCTTCCGGAGCCGCCGGGGGACTTCCGGGCACCAGGCGGCCAGGAAGCACTCCCCCGAACCAGAGAAGGCATTTTTTCTGGGTGCCGCCTGCCGCGCATCCGGCGACGACTACGCGCGGTGCCTGCCCGAGGCGCGAGGCGCCCGCGGGCCCCGAACGAGGCGAGGCCGAGTCAGCCCAAGCGGCCAACAGGCACACGAACAGCGGCCACGCAGAAGCCGAAGGGGCCGAGCCAATCGATGCCAACGGGGCCGATCGAACAGCGAGCAGCCCTGACTTGAAGGAGAAATGCGGGACGGGAAAATGACCACCACAGCCACTGCTTCTTGTTTGCGCCGCCTTCCAGCCGCCCGAAAAAGAAGCAGTGGTTGTGGTCATTTCCCTGGTGCCAAGCTCAACGAAAATGACCACAACCACTGCTTTGTTGCTGCGGGCTGGAAGGCGGCATCAAAAGAAAAGCAGTGGTTGTGGTCGTTTTCACGCCCCGTAATAAAGGAAAAGGGGAACGAGGAGGATGGGGGAGAGGAGGCAAAGACATCCCGCACGCACAGCGCACACACGAGGATAACGAGGGAAGCGCCCTCGGATATCCGGACGCATCGGACCGAAATCGAATCGGCTCGAACTCGAATCGGCATCGAGTTGATCTCCATCTGCGAATCGGACTCCCTCCAACCCCTCCTTCCAGCTGGCCTGCGCTTAAACCCTAAATTCTTAATCCTCTAATTACTAAACCCTGAACACCGAACAAACGGGTACATACGGGAACATACGCTAACATACGACCTGGCCATGTAAACCCTCGCCATCCGATGCAACAACTACTATGTCCTGATCATGCGTGCTGTAAACCCTCGCCATCCCTTGCAACGAAATACTATTTCCTGATCATGCGTGCTGTAAACCCTCGCCATCCCTTGCAACAAAATACTATTTCCTGACGTTCATACACCTATGAGACTTTCCTTAACAAGGAAGTGCTCTTTAGGTCCCCGAAAGTTCTTTATGGTAGGGTGGTTTGCGGGTGGGACTGGCAGCCACCGCAGGTGGGCTCCTAGGCAGGAGGTGATCAGCTGCGGCAGAGCTTGTAGACCCTAAACCCTAAACCCGAAACCCTAAACCTGCTGCTGGGGTGCGTCGCTGGGGCGCCGCATGCCCGGGGCCGTGCCAGCACGGGCCCTGTGACCCCCCCGATCGAGGTTAGACTTAGGTCGGGCCTGTCCCCCTACAGGGGGATTTTCGACGAAAAATAAGAAATACCCCCAAAATAATCCAGAAATAATATGGGGCCTATTTTTCGAATCTTTGTTGACCTTTGAGGGGTATTTTTGGGGTATGTTTTTTTTTTCGTCGAACATCGCCCTGTAGGGTGACACGCCCGACCTAAAGTTAGACCCCACCGCGGCTGCCCCAGTACCCATGGGGGCAAAGACCTCCCCTGAGGAAAGGAGTGAACCACAGGCCAAGAGCCCAGAGATCCAACGTATTGAAAAATCAAGACGGACGTTTTTCGCAATTTTCGGCCTCTAGGGGCCCTCCCCGGGCCCCGGGACCGTCAAAAAACGACTCGGGATGAAAAACCGGTCCCGGGGAAAGGGGCGAGACTCTGGGGGACCCCGTACTGAAAAAGTCACGACGCTGGAGGTTTGGGAGGCGGTCCCTCCATACCTCCTGTCGGCACGCCCCTCTTGCCGTTGGGGTGCGCCGCCGGGGCGCCGCAGGCCAGGAGGGGGCTGTTCGGGAAGGGGCCCTTGCCAAGAAGCCCAGAGAGCCAACGCATTGACAAAAATCACGACGTCAGCGGTTTGGGAGGCGGTCCCTCCGTGCCTCCTGCGGGCACGCCCCTCTTGCCGTCGGGGTGCGCCGCAGGGGCGCCGCAGGCCGGGAAGGGGGCCGCTCGGGATGGGGCCCCAAGCAGCCTAACCCCACGCGAAGCCACGGGGCCCCTCGAGGACATGCATTGCTCTTAAGTCGGGCCTGTCCCCCATACAGGGGGATTTTCGACGAAAAATTAAAGATACCCCCAAAATACCCCCAAAAGGTCAAAACATACCCCCAAAATAGTCCCCAGGCTATTTTTGGATTCGACTACTTTGGGGGTATTTTTTTTGCTCGTCGAAAATACCCCTGTAGGGGGACAGGCCCGACTTAAAATTGCTCCAAGGCTTGGCCCACAGCTCGCCCTGCCCGCGGGGCCAGAGGCCGGGGCGGCGTCCCCGCCGTGCCCAGGGCCTGCGCTGCCCCCGGCCCACCGAGAAGTCGTCGGGACAACGCCGACGTCCGCGCATCTGAAGGGGCCCCAGGGCACACAAATGAATACACACAAATAAAAAGATTCCCCAATTTTCCAATATTTTCTGGGTTTCTGCCTTCCCCCCCCCCAGTTCCCATATTTTCCCATATTTTCTGGGGAGTCGAGGATTCATCGTGTCTGTGTGTTTTTTCCCTCCTGGGCATCACAGGAAGCGCGGGCGCGGGAGCCACGGGGGGGAGGCGCTGGGCTGGGCCCTCCCCGGACCAGGTCGCCCGCAGGAGCGAGCATTAGGTCGGGCCTGTCCCCCTTACAGGGGGAGTTTCGACGAAAAATAAGAAATACCTCCAACATAATATAAAAAATACTCAAAAAAACAGTCTGGGGAGCGTTTTTTTTTGTATTATTTTGACATTTTGGGGGGTATTTTCGGGGTATTGTTTATTTTTCGTCGAAGATCCCCCTATAGGGGGACACGCCCGACAGAAAGCGAGCAGCCAGGGCGGCAGTTCGGGCACTCGGGAAGGCCCCCTTCCCCAAACCCCACCTCGGGGCATCAGGATATACATCCTCCCCGTGGGCGCGCTCCATCACGGCCAATCGCACCACTGATGGACTAACTCCTCCGCGGCCACGCGCATTTGGTTTCGGCCAAAAGATGCGGCGTGTTGCCGTCAATACATTGGCTTCTGGGGTGGCGGGCTCTCCCGTAAACTACCCAACCCCCAGTACTTCTCCGATTCTCGCTTCATCTCCAAAGATGAGTCCAGGCACCCTTTAAGCCAATAGCGAGCTTGGTAATCCTCCCCCTCCCCCTCCCCCTCCTCCTCCTCCTCCTCCTCCTCCTCCTCCTCGTGCTCCTCCTCGTGCTCCTCCTCGTGCTCCTCCTCCCTCCCCTCCTTCCTCCTCCTCCTCCCTCCTCCCCCCTCCTCCTCCTCCTCTTCCTCCTCCCCTCCTCCTCCTCCACCTCCTCCTCCTCACCTCCCTCTCTCCTCATCCTCCTCTCCCCCGCCTCCTCCTGCTCCTGCTCCTGGCTCCTCTCCTCCCTCCTCCCTCCTCTCATCCTCCCTCCTCCTCCTCCTCCTCCGCCCTGAGTGCAAGCACTCTAGAAACCTCGGCTCTCAACCTTCCTGATCTCATTCTCTCCCCGCCTCCTCTCTCTCCTCCTGTTCCCCCTCCTCCTCCTCCTCCTCCTCCTCCTCCTCCTCCTCCGTCCCCTCCCTCCGCCTCCCCGCTCGCCTGCCGCGCAGGGGTTGCTGTACGTCTGGCCGTCCACGCCACACACGGGGTCCCACTCGGCCGTGCAGGTGCAGGGCACCTGCCGAGCGGGCTTGGCCGCGCGCGCCCAGGAGAGCGGGACGGGGGGAGGGCGGCGAGGCAACCGCTGCGCCCCCCCCTCCCCTCCCCTGGAATTCGTCAGAATTCATGGGCACGCGCAAAAAAAGACAGCAATCGACGTGCAACCCGTCGGAGCCACCGCTGGCTTTGTTGATTGGGGGGAGAGGGGGGGGTCAATGACAGATGGATCTGGCATGAGTGTTCGCTGATTTTTCCGAGGCCCGTGACGAAGGCAACGGCAAAGGAATACGAAACGGCAAATCATAATTTCTCGGATGTCCTGGCGGCTTTCTGGGATCAGCGCTGGACCCCGCCCCCGTGGCGCGCGGAGCGCGCCAAGGCTTGCGCCGGAGGCGCTGCCAGGGGGGCCGAGCGCTGATCCAAGGAATCCGCGAGGATCTCAGATGAATTATGTTTATGTCGCTTTTTGTTCGAGTAGAGAGATCTGGGAGACGCGGAGAGTGAGCTGAGAAAGGGAAAGGAGGAAGAGGCTGTAGGAGAGGAGGGAGAGAAGAGCAGCAACTGCACTGCTCAGAACGCAAGACAACCACAAAGATACTTAGGAACACACATCTGGGCACGGTCCGATTCCTCGGGCCGCGACCCGGCAGCGTGAAGACCGACTGGTGCACGAACACCGCGGTTTGAAACTCTCGCCGAGCTCTGGCCGGTGGCGCGGGCACCTCCCCCGACTGGAAATGCGAAGCGGGCGAACTGGTGGAAGTCCGCGTGCCCATAACATCCAGCGTCTGGGCACGATGCCCCGCCGCCACCCCAACGGCAATCTGAACCCAGACATCCGACGACGTGTTTTCCCAGTGCGCAGCCCCAAAGAGATCCCGACCTCTTCCCTGGATCCGTACTTGATGGCCCCGGGATCGGAAAACGACCCCCGTGGGCCGAAGTCAAGGCAGAACGCCGGGTTCGAGCAAGCACGGTCGGGCTCTTTTGCTCAGCGTGTTGTGGCGGCGGCCCCAGCTGCGCACGCCATGCCCTGGAAGCTGATGGCGTGTCGCTCCGCTCCGTGGGGCGGGATGCTGGGAACGGCTGTGGACGTTGACGCTTGGGAGTGGGGCTGTGGATGGCGTGTCCCGCCGAGGCGCGGTGGCGTGCTGGGCCAGAACCGGCAGAGCGGCACGCCGGTTGAGGGAAACAATTCAGCAACGCTCCCCCCCTCCCCCGCAACAGGTTTTCGCAAGACCGCTCGGAGGTCCAAAATCGGAAGATCCGAAACCAACATTGCATTTGGGGGGAGGGGGGGGAGGTTCAAACCATATGTTCTGCATGAGTGTTGCTTAATTGTTTCCGACACCTGGCTGAGCTCAAGTTCCTGACCGTATCCCCCTTGGCTTCCGGGTCATAACTCGGCTCTCCAGCGGCCGTTCGGGGCAATCTGGGCACCCCAGGAACGCCCTCGGCGAGGCGCAGCTGCAGGACACCATCCCGAGGCTGGAGAGTCGCAGACAGAGAACGTCCGAAAACCTGGAACAGCGTCGCTCTAAGAAACCTCGAACCACACCGACCCTCGACCTGGAAGCCTCGATCCGAATACCTCCAGGCCGCACAGTGCAGCGAATGGCCGTCGAGGGCCTCCTCGTCGTTCGGACGTCCATTCCCTGTGTTCTTTTCGGTTTCGTGCGTGGATTCTTCGCAGGATGATCCAGGATGCTCCCCAATAATCCCCGCCGAGAGAAAGTGCACACGTCCGAGCGATACCAATTGAGCAGGGACCGACCGTCCCAGCATTCCTGTAGTCCTACCACGACATGTTCCTAGAACGCAGCAGTGTTCTGATAACAAGAAACAAGGTTATTAGAACATAAACCCGATGTGTCAAAGCAAGACAATCTCAACCAGACATGTTCCAAGAACATTTCGTGGCAACCACAGAAGGTTCTTATAATATTGTTTGGTAGGGCTATAGGCGATCCACTGCGCTGCGCAAATTTCTGTAGCGATAGGTTCTGTGATCGTGTTCTCGTTCTCTGAGGTCGGGCCGAGGCCTCGCGCGCGCACACGCCCGCACGAGCCGCACGGTGCCTCTCCGCTCCTCCTGCTCCCCCTCCTCCTCCTCCTCCTCCTCCTCCTCCTCCTCCTCCTCCTCCTTCTTCCCCTCCTCCTCCTCCTCCTCCTCCTCCTCCTCTCCTTCTTCCCCCTCCCTCTTCCTTCTTCTCTTCCTTCTTCCCTCCTCCTCTCTATCCTCCTTCTTCCCCCATCCTCCTCTTCCTCCTCCTGCTCCTCCTCCTCTTCCCCTCTCTCCTCCTCCTCCTCCCCTCCTCCCTCCTCCCCTCTCCCCCCTCCTCCTCCTGCTTGAAACCGAGGGGCCGTGGCACGCCTCGGGGCGCGCGGCCCCCCGCCTGGGCCGCGGCCGCGCCGGGGACCCGCCACTGCCCGCTCCGGGCCTCCTCCTGCGGGGCGACCCTCCCCCGCGGCCGGGGGCCCCTCCGCCGACTCCTCCTCCTCCTCCTCCTCCTCCTCCCTCCTCCTCCTCCCCCTCCTCCTCCTCCCCCTCTCCTCCTCCTCCTCCTCCTCCTCCTCCTCCTCCTCCGCTTTTCCTCGCTTTCCTCCTCCTCCTCCGCCTCCTCCTCCTCCTCCTCCTCTTCCTCTTTCCTCCTCCATCCCGGCGCGCCTGCCCGGGCGGGGCGGCCCCCCACGAGCGGCGCCTCGGCGCGGAGGGGAAGCCGCACTTTGGTTGACTTGCTCGGGCCACTCAGACACAGGTCGTCTTCGAGACGCACGAGGCCCACGGGTGCCACAACGGGCTAGGACCCACGTTTGTCTAGGCCCACGCTTTTTGTTGAGGCGCACAAGACCCGCGTGCTTCTAGACGCACAAGACCCCAGTGATAACCAAAAGGTCGCTTGGCCAACCGGGAACACCGCACAAGCTGGCCTGCAATAAGCAAACTCGTGCCCTGAACCGCGGCCTGACCAACCATTCGACAGTGCAAATCATAGCGTTAGAAACGTACCTGAAATGCACCCCGAACGATGCGAAACAAGAGAGCGGAACTTCCCGCCTCGGAAAAGGTAGGGCGGCTCCTTCTGAAAAGATATGGAGGAGACAGCGGCGGCAGAGTGGGGCGGAAGTCGGCACGCAAGGAGCTTGCAGAGCGCGGCAGGAATTTCCATCCTACCTGCCAATCCGCCCAAAGAGGCGGATCCAGAGTCGGGGCCGTATCCTTCCCCTTCCAGAAGAGGCCAGTGGCCATGCACCGCCACCCGCTGTGGGGCGTGCCCCCGAGATGCACGCCATGGGGTACTACTCCCCGTCGCTCGGACGTCCATTCTCTGTGCTCTTTTCGGCTTCGTGCGTGGCTTCTTCGCAGGATGATCCAGGATGCTCCTCAATAATCCCCGCCGAGAAAGAGTGCACACGTCCGAGCGATACCAAGACTATGGGGCGGCGGAGCGCGCCACGGGAACGGCAGCAGCTGAGGTGCGGCAGCGAGGCCCAGAGTTCCGGGGCAACCTCTCGGAGGGGAACCAGCTCGGAGGGGAGCACCGAGCTGGGATCGGCGACACATCGCCGCTAGACTGGCGATATGCCCCCGACAGCGAAGCCGCACGTTCCTTCCAGCCTCCTGCCCTTTCCCGGCTCCCCCTCACGCGGCATGTCCCCACTGCCTCATCCACATCGCCTTGTTCTCACGCTTCCTGCGCATCTCCGCCTCTCGGCTGCACGCCAGAGTGACCCTGGGTGAGAGTGACCTTTGGTGATCGGCGCATCGCGTCGCGTCGCATCGCATCGCGTTCGGCGATCGGGGACCACAATGGGCCCGCACCACGGGTCACTCCGGCGAAGGGTCACTCCTTACGTCTAGCCGATCCCTCCTCCGCGGCCGCCCTCCTCTCTCTCCCGCCCGCGTGTGCGCATCCTGCCCTGCAGCGGCCCGGCGTGGGCTCCGGCCGCGCTGTGCGACCCGTGGCGCTGCGGCCAAACACATTTCCTGCGCATCCCCTCTGCATCGCATCGCCGTCAGGCTCACTTCACCAGCCGCCACTCCTCACCTCCCTCCGACGAAGGCGTCTACACACCACCACCGTGCCAGGCCAGGGCCATCCTGGGCCCTGGGATGGTGTATAGACCCTCCTGGCCTCGGCCAAGAGGGCGTATACACCGTGCCAGGGCCAGAATGACCCTGGCTTGGCACGGTGGTGGTGTATAGATGCCTCCTGTGTACTCCCCGCCCCCGTGCAAGTTCTGGCCTCTCAACACAGCAACTGCTCGAAACTACGCGAGACGCAGCAGGGGCCACGGCAAGGCGGCAGGGCGACCACCTTGCAGAGGGAGCCTCAGACGAAGTCAGAGCGTCCGAGATTTTTGCAAATCACACTGTGACAATCTACTCGCTTGCACACAGATGGAACAGCTATTTGCAATCGCACTTTGCCACTGCTCGAGTGCTTCAGACTCCGTCCGTTTATTCGGGCCCCTTGCGCAATAATGAGCGAACTTCCCGCGGCATCGAGGTCGCTGCTGACTTGCGCGCCGAAGCGAGGCAAACGCTGGATTAGAGCAACAAGCGCTCCGCGCCCAAGCTACTTAATACGCCATGCATTCAAAGGAGAAATGAGGGTGCAGTGGAGAGAAAGAGATCGAGGGAGCCGGGACGAAGCAAGAATGCCGCACGGCGGGCTACCTTTGCCAGCAGCTGCCACCGCGGCCTCGACGACGGGGCATATGCTCACTGGAGGAGCCCAGGGAGGCCATGCAGCGCCACCCACTGGGGCGCCTCCCTGAAGCGCACGCCGCGACGCGCCGCCATGCGCCACCAGAGCGGCAGCAGCAGCTGGTGGGCAACAGTCAGGCCCAGAGGGGCCCGGTGCAACGGTTGAGGGAAACAATTAAGCAACGCTCCCCCTTCCCCCGCAACTCAAAGCTGGCAGGCTTTCGCAAGACCGCTCGGAGGCCCCAAATCGGAAGAGCCGAAACCAACGTTGCATTTGGGGGAGGGGGGGAGGTTCAAACCAGATGTTCTGCATGAGTGTTGCTTAATTGTTTCCGACACCTGAAGATGGAGGCCGCGCGCCAGTCCAGCCGAGGCCGTCACGTGCCCGCCGCTGCCGCCTTCCTGCAGGGGCTCCCCGGGGCCCGACGCTGCGAGGAGGCTGTGGCATCGCGGAGGAGCACAGCCGAAGCCCCAGACCCCCCCTCCTCACACCCGAGGAGGAGGAGGAGGAGGAGGAGGAGGAGGAGGAGGAGAAGGAGGAGGAGCGTCTCAGGCCGAAACCCCAGACCCCAGCTCCCTGCGGCACTACGATTCGAGCCGGGTCGAGCTGCGATGGCCCTAGGAGGCGCAAGAGCGCCCCGAACGGAACAAAATTGCAGCGCCCGGATGCCAGGGGCGGGAGGAGGAGGAGGAGGAGGAGGATGAGGAGGAGGAGAGGAGGAGGAGGCAAGAGGAGGAGGAGGAGGGAGGAGGGAGGAGGCGAGGAGGGAGGAGGAGGAGGGAGGGAAGGCGAGGAGGGAGGAGGGAGTGAGGCGAGGACGGGAGAGGGAGGAGGGAGGAGGGATCGGAGAGGAGGCGGAGGAGGAGGAGGGAGGGAGGGAGGCGGAGAGGAGGGAGGAGGCGAGGAGGCGAGGAGGGCGAGGGAGGAGGGTAGGAGGGAGGAGGGAGGAGGGAGGAGGGAGGAGGGGGGGGGGGGAGGGGGGAGGGGGGAGGGGGAGGGGGAGGAGCCAGGAGCGAGGAGCGAGGAGCGAGGAGAGGAGGAGGAGGAGGAGGAGGAGGAGGAGGAGGAGGAGGAGGAGGAGGAGGAGGAGGAGGAGGAGGAGAGGAGGAGGAGGTGGAGGAGGAGAGGAGGAGGAGGAGGAGGAGGAGCAGAGCAGAGCAGAGCAGAGCAGAGCAGCGCCGATGATCCGATGAAGTCAATCGCCTTGAGACAACCGCACCCTGCAGGCCCACAAGGAAAACAAAAAACGGATCAGGCGTTCGAGAACCGCTTGAGGGGCCCGAGATTCTGTGGGGCCCTGCAGGGGGATACCACTGGCATACGAACGAGACCCCCTTATCGGGAACTCCTAGGGGGCTCGCCTATGCACTCCCTCCACTGAACAGGGCCGAGGGACGGCGACGCATTAAACCGACCCCAGCACAACCCCATTCAGCCCTCCTCAACGCGGCGCGGCACGGCCCAGACGTCCGAGGTCCGCAGGGAACCCGAGAGACGGCCCTCGCCCCAGGAGCTCGAAGCCAGCCGAAGCTGGCGGGAGGCCTCCGAAAGCCTCTGAAGCGTCTCGGCGCCGAAGGAGGCCTGAATGGGGGGGGTCCTAAAGAAAAGTCTAACCTCCAGGGCCCCATCCGAGTACTCGAGGATCGGGGAGAGGGTCCGAGCCTGGAGGGCGAGGAGGGTTCCGTCTGGGAGGCGGCCCTGGAGGTACAGCTCAGCGGTGCGGCGTGAGCCATTAACGGATTGCAGCCTGAAGCGAGCTGGTCGACTCAGAGCTCGTCTTCGTCCTTGTCCCTGTCGTCGGGCGCCGCTGCTGGTTTGTCCTTCATCCCCAGCTGCGCCAGCAGCTTCGAGGCCTCGCGTTCCAAGCCGCCTCTCGGCGGCGCCCCAGGGAGAAAGCGCACGGTCTGGTCCTTCTTGTCTGTGCCTGCCGCCATGACCGTCTGCTGAACCGCCTCCATCAGGGAAGCTGCGCCGTCGCCCCATGGGTTCGCCTGTTGCGGGATTCCGAGCATGATCTGGAGCTTGAACCTGTCGGGCTTGGAGAGCTTCTTCTTGTCGTACCAGCAGGCTTTGAGTCGGAAGTGGCGGCAGTGGATCGCCAGTGTCTCGAGCGCCGACGGGGCGAGGATGACCTTCCGCCAGTAGTCCTGGAACACCGTCTGCGCTGCCGCTGGAGTCGTGTTGGCCCCGTCCGTGCTGCACTTGATGAACGCCTTGAACACGTGCGGCCAGGGGGGGCCGTGCTGGTGGTCCTTGCCGTCGGCCTTGCAGTTCTCGGCGTACGAGGAGGAGGAGGAGGAGGAGGAGGAGGAGAGGAGGAGGAGGAGGCGGAGGAGGAGGAGGAGGGAGGAGGGGAGGGGAGGGAGAGGGAGGAGGGAGGGGAGGAGGGAGGAGGGAGGAGGGAGGAGAGGGAGGAGGGAGGGGGCAGGAGGGAGGAGGGATGGAGGGAGGAGGATGGAGGAGGAGGGAGGAGGGAGGAGGAGGAGGGAGGAGGAGGAGGAGAGGAGGAGGAGGAGGAGGAGGGAGGAGGGAGGAGGGAGGAGGGCGGGAGGGGCGAGGGGGAGGGGGGAGGGGGGAGGAGGAGGAGGAGGAGGAGGAGGGAGGAGGAGGAGGAGGAGGAGGAGGAGGAGGAGAGGAGGAGGGATGAGGGGCGGAGGAGGAGGGGGAAGGAGGAGGAGGAGGAGGAGGAGGAGTAGGAGGGTGCAGAGGAGGAGGAGGAGAGGGGGGGAAGGAGGAGGAGGAGGAGGAGGAGGAGTGAGGAGGGAGGAGGAGGAGGAGGAGGAGGAGGAGGAGGAGAGGAGAGGAGGAGGAGGAGAGGCGGGAGGGGAGGGGGGGGACGCGCCCTTTTATGCACCCTGTCAGCTGCTGATTGAAGTGCCCCTGGCCCCAGGTGCCCCCAGGAAGTCCAAGGAGGCCCACACGGCCTCCAGAGCACCCCTCACGAGGCCCCGAGGGCTCCAGGGGCTCCAAGATGGAGCGAAGAGCGTCGAAAAGCTGGGGGCACCTTGGGCCAGGGGCACCGCACGAGTGACCCTACGCAAGAGTGACCTTTGGTGCGCGACGTTCGGGGGCAGCGGGAAGGCCAAACGGGAGCGCGCAAGCCGCTGCTGTCGCATCGCATTGAACCATCTGGGGACCCCGGTGCGCCCGCACCGAAAATCACTCCAGCTAAAGGCCACTCGTACGTATGGCCGAATGTGGCGCTCCCCATCTCTCCAGGCTGCTCCCCCGCCGGCCCCAAGACGGCTCGAGGTCCGCCTCAAGGTGGCTCAGCCTGGCCCTGGGCACAAGGCCAACCCACAGCTGCCCCCTGACATTCTCGAGAAGGCCGGAAGACGGCCCGAAGACCTCCCGTGACGGCGCCACGCCCCTACGACAGCACTCTACAATGGCATTCCTAAAGTTTTGACCATCCCTGCCGATGGGCTCACGCCGCCCATGTCGGTTCACATTCGCACAGTGGCAGAATGGTCACAGATATTAGTAACAGGTTAGTATAACAAACCCCAAGAGTTCTTGAAGAGGCCCCGCTGGAACCTTCCAGAAGGTATGAGGAATTAGAAGACGGAAGGCGACATGAGCATCACTTTTTGGAGGTCCGCGCGGATTTCTTGGATCAGAGGTGGACCCTCCCTCCCTGGCGCGCGAAGCGCGCCAGGGTGGATCCAGCGTCGATCCATAACATCCGCGCAGACCTCCAAACGTTTATGCTTGTGTTGTTGTCTTCTTCTTCTTCTTATTCTTCTTATTCTTCTTCATGGAGCGCAAAAGCACAAAGCCTTGAGCATCAAGGCAATCCACTGAAAGCAGGTTCCCGATGCCAGGACTCCCCGGCGCGGGCTGCAGGACCCTACCTTTTTTTTACAGCCCCTGGGGCGCCCCAAGGGAGCTCCAAGAGTCCCAGGAATGCCCCTAGCCTCCCACATCATTCCCGATAAACCTGCTCTAAGAGGCCCCCAAGAGGCCTCTTGGAGGCCCTAAGAGGCCCCCAAGAGGCCCCCACGGGCCGGCGGAATGAGCGAAGCGATTCAATGAACCTCCCAGAGGCTCCTCAGAGGCATCCAGCAGGCCCTTCACCCACGACCCAGGCACGGTGGAAGGATAGGCCGACGGCAATATACTAGATAGCTCCAAGCGGAGCCCACAACAGCTCCACGACCTCTGGTAGCTCACGGCTCCTCCTCCTCCTCCTGTTCCTCCCTCTTCTCCTCCTCCGAAATTCCCAAAACCTTGAGGGGAGGACAGGAACGATGGGGGAGGGGAGGGCATGAGGAGGGGATTGGAGCAGTACGGGCGGGAAGGACCTGACAAGTCTTCCCTCCTTCCCTCTCTCCCTCCCTCCCTCCCTTCATCGTCCCCATGGACATCCTTAGCGCCAGCGCCATCACCATCGTGAACATCATCATCATCATCATGATCATCATCATCACCATCATCATCATCATCATCATCATCAGCAGCATCATCATCATCATCATCAACATCAACATCAACACCATCAGCATCATCGTCATCATCATCATTATCATCATTATCAGCAGCATCATCGTCATCATCATGGTCGTCATCATCGTCAGCAGCAGCAACATCAGCACAGGGATCAGCAGCAACATCAGCATCAGCACAAGCATCAGCAGCACAAGCATCACCATCAGCATTACTATCATCATCACCATCAACATCATACTTATCACCATCATCAGCATCATAACCAACATCGTGATCCTCACCGTCTGCGTCACCAGCATCCCCATCATCATCACCACCATCATCATCAGCATCACCAGCCGGAGCGCGGAAGAGGACGGAAGAGACATGCACTGAAGCAATGACAAAAGAACGCGCTCCGACTAGCCCCCAGTCCCACCCGCGGTAACCCCCGCGACCGCCTTGCACAGAGGCGGTCGGGGCGGGTGGAGGTCCGCCGATGGCCTGGGCGAGTACTCCTTGTTGCATACTTTCGATTACCACGAAGCACGACATCAGAAACTGCAAGCCCGGGCCAACGGTCATGCACGAGAAGGGATGAGGCACGGGGAATGTGAGGATCCAGGAAAAAGGCGAGGATAGGTGAAGATAAGGAAGAGGCCCTGCAACCTCAGGAGCCGCTATGCATCGCACCCCGTTTGGGGCGGCATCGCGAAAACGCCGCAATCCCTTCGCATCCCCACGAACGCTTGAAGACATACCTGGTTTCAATATCCCACCCATCCCTGGCGCTTCGACTCGTGCCGCCCCGCGCATCTGGGCCCCGATGTCGGTCCGGGCGCCCCGCTCGTGGAGGCGCCCGGCCGCGCGCCGGAGCCGCGCCGGGGACCCTGGATCTATACCCCGGACCCAGACCCAGGGCGGCTGGTGCTACGATGCATGCTGGCGCCCCCGGATCCCTACCGCCGATTGAAAGCGTAGCCGATTATTTGTGTTGTTTGTGCCCTCGTACATCAGCTGAATGCGTCTTGTCCCAGGCTACGCTTATCATCGGCGGATCATCGACTGGGCATGTTTTTATGTTTAAGATTAAAGCTTAAAAGGCAGATGCAGACAAAATTGAAACAACACACATGCACAGTCACATACGCACACACACGCACACGACACGTGTTCAGTGAGGTTCAATAATTTCCTGTCACACGCACGCAGAGACACACACACACACACACACACACATCACGAGCAAGCTCAATGGCACATATTGCAAATGCAGCGCCGGAGCTGAATTGCCCGCAGTTGTTGCGGGCCCGAACAGAGATGTGGGCAGAGAATGCTGCGCGCGAAAGCGAAACGAAGAACTAGCTGAGGCGAACCCCCCTCCATTGGGGAGGGACGCGGCCGCCGAGAACCGTTAAGTCCCCGCGTTGGAAAGGCGGATGCTGGGGCGGCCGCGGGCTCGGTGGAGCGGGCGGCTCCGCCGCGCGCTGCTCCGCCGCGCGCTCGGCGCGCTCCTCGTCAGCCACGTCCTGGAAGCGGCTCCGCCAGCGCCTGGCAGGGTCGAGCCGCGGGTCGGGGGCGCCCAGCGGCAAGCCCAGCCGAATGCCTGGGGCCGAGGGGCCGCGCCGGAGCCTCTTGAAGGCTTGGCCGTCCGCTCTGCGCCCGTCGCTGGCGGCCTCCGCCGCCCCCGCGGGCCTGGGCGCCGCGGCCCGAGGCCCGGCCGCGGCCCCGCCAGGGGGGCCGGCCGCCGCGGCCGCCGGGGCCGCCGCGGGGGGGGCGGCGCCGGGGCCGCCCCGCCGGCGCGCCGCGGCGGAGGCGCCGGCAGCCCTCTTGGCCTTCGCCCTGGCCCTCTCGCGAACGGCCTCCCTGCGGGCCGCCTTGGCGAGGGCTGCGTCCCGCCGCGACCAGGGGCTGCCCGCGGGCACCTCTGACGGGGACGGACCCTGCAGGGAGAGATCGGCGGCCCGCTGCGCCCGCAACGCGGCCAGCGTCTTGCCCAGGTGCGTGAGCATGTTGGCGGACGGCGTGGCGCGGTAAGCCCACTGGTGCACCAGCACGGCCTGCTCCACCGCCTGAGTCAGGGACGTGTTGACGCCGCGGTGGGAGCCGCCCCGCCGCAGGTTCCGCCAATGCCCGTCGGCGGTCTGCGTGCCCCCTACGCGCCACGTCCACTCAGGGCCGCCCCACTGCCCCGCGCGCGGGTCCACCTCCTCGACAGCCGACACGTCGTCTGGGTGGACGTGGACGAGTCGCATGGCGGTGAACTCCCGCTCCACGCGCCCCGCCACCTTGCGCGAGTGGCACACGGAAGTGTGGCAGAGGCGCAGATGGCGGTACTTCGCCGCCCACTCCTCCCGGCGGTCCCGCCAGTCCCGCCGCTCCGCCGCGCACCGCGCCAAGCACTCCCGGAAGGTCTCCCGCCTCCACTCCCCGGGACAGAGGTTGGCGGCCCCCACGACGTCCTCCTCGGAAGCCGGAAGCGGCGCGTCGTGCGCCGTCCGCCAATCCAGGGTCCGGTACGCCTTCGCGCCGTCAGTGTGCACCATGGTCCCAGGGCGCAGCAGGGGCGGGCCGCCGGACTTCGGCCGGAGGATGAAGTCGTGGAGCTCCTCGTGCGAGAGAGCCCCGCCACCTCCCTGGCCCTGGCCCGAGGCGTACCTGGGGGGGAGCGCCATCAGGACCAACTTGCCGCCGTGGCGCTCGTGGGCCGCGATGCACCGGTGCCACTCGCGGCCCCATGTGCCATCGGCGCCCTCGGCCCAGCGGGCGCGGAAGCAGACCTCGTCGATCTCGACCTCCGCGCCCGGCCCGCCCAGCTGCTCGGTGCAGTTTTGCCAGAGCTGGTACTCGGCAGCGGTGGCCCGGGCGCCCTGGACCCAGCCCTCCACAAGGCGCTTGTGGTCGAGCCAGCAGTCCAGAGCCAGCTCCTCCGTCGACGGCTCCAAGCTCTTGGACCACCGGCAGAAGAGCGACGCGTTCTGGCGCAGGGAATACTTCCCGCACCAGATCTCGGCGTCCAGCCCAACGGCGCGCTTGCCCCCGCAACGCCCGCACCGGTAGTACGCCGTCTCCTTCCGCACGGCGACCTCGCGCCCCCCGATGCGCACGGCCTGCGGCCCTCTGTGCAGCGCGGCCCTCTGCCCCGCGCCCCTCTGGGCTGAACGGGCCGCGTGCTCGCTCTCCAAGACGCGCACGTCCTGCGCGGCGCCCGGCGCGCCACAACCCGGCGCATCGCACGCGGCCCTCTGCGGGAGGATGCCGCAGTCCTCCAGGACGGCCACGACGTCCCGGCCGTCGACCATGTCCGAGAGGACCTGCGCGCAGAGGGGGCGGCCAGCCTTCCCCGCCCGCGCCAAATGCCCGTGGCGCACTCGGCCCGCGGCCGTCGGCCCGCCGTGCGGCACTTTGGCCGCGTACGGGCGCATGAGCCGGCGGGGTCCGATGGGCGCGCGGGCGCGCGCCACCGCGTCCCGCCGCGGCTCGGGCACATCCGCGTCCGCCGCGTCCAGCAACGCCACCACCTCGAAGGGGATGGCGTCGTCTGGGTGGGGAGCGGCGGGCTCCTCCGCGTCCTCCAGCCCTTCGGCCTCGTCCCCCACGGGCGCCACCCGCCGCTTGCGGCCCCCCCGCCAGCCGCCCTGGCCGCCTCGACGAGGCAATTGCAACTCGGCGGCGGCCTCCGCCCACGCGCTGGCAAGGTCAGCCATGGCGTCGTCGCCGCTACCGTCGCCGTCGGGGCTGGCCGCCGCTTCCCCCGCCGCTGCCTCCTCGCGAGCGGTCGGGCCGAACTCGACGCCCGAGTCCTCGACGGCGGCGCCCCCGCCCGCCGGCCGCTCCACCGGCCTCCGCCCGCTCGCAGCCCCGCGGGCTCGACACTTCTCGGCGCGGCGGACGCCGCGGCCGAGCAGCCCCCGATGCGGCGGGCCAGGAGCCGCCTGGCCCTTGGCCCTGGCCTTGGCCTCGCCCTGGCTCTTGGCCGTGGCCTTCCCCTTGGCCTTCGCCTTGGCTTTGCCCTTCGGCGCCGCCGCGCTCGGCGGCGCTGCGTCCGGGTCGTCCGAGGAGCTGAAGTCGCCGAAGAGGTCAGCCATCGGATCGGCCTCCGCCACGGCGGCGGCCGCCGCCGCCACGTCCACGGCCGACGGCCGGCCCTCCAGGTCATCCGCCGCCTCGTCCTCCGTGCTTGCTTGGGGCGTGGGGTCCTCGGCCATGTCGATGGCCTCCTGCACCGCCAGCGGCAGCAACGGGCTGTCGCTGTCGCTGGCCACGGGCGCGGCGCCGGGCGGCGCGGCGGCGGCAGCACCCGCGGCGGCGGCCGCGCAACTGTGGCACATCAGCGCCCCGCAGGGCTCGCAGTGCTGCAGCCAGCCGCCCTTGGCCCTCTCGTGGCACTTGCCGCAGGTCTCCCGGGCGAGGGTCCGCACGGCGCGGAGCGGGCGTCGGCATCCCGGGCAAGCCAGCGAGGCCCCCGAGGCCGCTGAACTCTCCCGAGCGCGCTGGTGGCCAGACATGAGGGCCAAGAGCACAGCTTGCGAGATCACCGAGAGCGCAAGTGGGAAGAGGCCCCCCCACTGCGCGAACCCTGAGCCAAAATGGGCACGGCAAAGCGACGGTGATGGCGATCGTCAAGACGGCTGTGCGATGCAAAGGATCGCGCAGCATCGCCCAGCAATTTTACGCAGTGCAAAGGAATGCAGGGCAATCACGACTACTACTACTACTAGAGGCCAGGGTCTTCCAGGGCTCGGGGCGCCTGGGCGCTCCCACGGCCCCCAGGGCCCCAGGCGCCAGGGCCTCGCTGCCCCCGCGGCTTCCCGAAGAATCTGGGGCCGAAGCTGCTAGAACCCTCGGAGCCTTCAAGGACCTTGAGGCATGCTGTGCACGGGGCGTCCTTGGCCCCTTGCAGCAGGCTTTCCTGGGCTCCTCGCACGAGGCCATGGTCGGCCCTATCCACAGGCCTTGGCGGGGCCCATGCAGAAGGCATAGACGGGCTCCATTCACAGGTGGCCCTATTGGGCTGGCCCCTTGCAGGAGCCCCCGCCGGGTTCTTCCCAGCAAAGAAAACATGTCAGGGCTCATTCCAGAAGGCGTTACTTGGCAACGTGCAGGGCGCCCCATTGGGCCCCGCGCAGACGGGGGGCGGGGGGGGGGGAGCGGAGACGACAGCGCGGGGACAACTCTTTTTTTTTCGCGCTGTCAAGCCTTTCCCGGGGAGCGCCGGGTGCATCGGCGGGGCCGCGCAGTGAATCGGCATTTTTACTTGAGGGGTGCGCGCAGCCTAGACGCTGAAAGGAGGAACGCGTTGGATTCGGAAGGGGCTCGATGTTGCAGTCGTCCTTCCGCGGTTGTTCCTCTGGCCCTTCTCGGTCGCCCAGGCTTTTCTGGAAGCCACAGAGGGGTTCCGCTCAGCATCGTTGCGCGTGAGGAGGGGGATGAGGAGGAGGAGGAGGAGGAGGAGAACGAGGGGGAGGAGGAGGAGGAGGAGGAGGAGGAAGAGGAATGCGAGGAACGGGGGAAGCAGGAGGCCAAGGAGGAGGAGGAGGAGGATGACGATGAGGAGGCGGAGGAAAAGGAGGAGGTGGAGGAGGAGGAGGAGGAGCAGGAAAAGGATGAGGAAAAGGAAGGGGAACAGGAGGAAAGGGGGGAAACGGGAGGCGGAGCAGGAGGAGGGGGAGGGCGAGGAGGAAGAGGCGGTGGAGGAGCGAGAGGTAGAGGAGGAAGATGATATTCGGAGCAGGAGGAGGAGGAGGAGGAGGAGGAGGAGGAGGAGGAGCAGGAGCAGAAGCAGGAGCAGGAGCAGGAGCAGGAGCAGGAATATGAATGCGAGGAAAAGGAGGAAGCAGGAGGCGGAGGGGGAGGAGGAGGCGGAGGAGGAGGAGGAGGGGGAGGGGGACAAGCTAGGTGGGCTCGCGTCATATCTGACGTCCTACCCCCCCTCCCATCCCTTACCATGGCGCTGATTTTCTCTATCCGCGGACGCGTGTCGTAGCGGACCTGCGGCTCCGCGCGCGCGTGCGTGGTGGGTGGTGGTGCGCGTGCGTGCGGGCGGGCGTGCGTGTGTGCGTGGTTGTGGTGGTGCTGGTGCTGGTGCTGGTGCTGGTGCTGGTGCTGGTGCTGGTGCTCGTGCTGGTGGTGGTGCTGGTGCTGGTGCTGGTGGTGGTTGTGATGGTGGTGGTGGTGGTGGTGGTGGTGGCGGTGGTGCGGCGCGGTGGTGGCGGGCGGATGGGCGCGGGAGAAAGGGGCCCGCGCTGGGGCGAGAGCGCCATCCTGAACGACGGAGGCCAAACACACGGGCCTGCGAGCCCTCGCGCAGCCCCAGGCGAGGGGCGCCCGCAGCAGCGGTGCCCCCAGCAGCGCTGCCCCCAGCCATCCCGGGCTGGCTCGCACGGGCGCGCCTTCTGTGGAGGCAGGGGTCGCCTCAACAGGGGCCAGGGCCACAAAATGAACGATATCGGCGGGGCGATCTGATCTTCTGGACTGCATGGCCTGACCGATAAGGCGCTAGGATAGAATCTGCACTTCACAGGTTCAAATCCCAGTAGTACTTCTTGCAGGTCTCAGTTGGAAAAACATATATTCGGAAAATTTTCTGGCCCCTTGAGCTAATCTCCTTGAAAAACTGCGGGCATTTTTTTGTCTGCCCGCACTTCGAAGGGGGGCGGGCATTGTTTTTCCGGCCCGCAGAGCTAATCTCGTTGAAAAACTGGGGGCCGTTTTTTTCCTGCCCGCATTTCGATTGCCCAGAGGTGGCAGGGGGGCGCGGGCACTTTTTTTCCGGCCCGCAGAGCTAATCTCCTTGAAAATTGCGGGCATTTTTTTTCGCGCCCGCAGTTCGATTGCCCCGAGGGGAAAGTGTCGAGGGGATTGGGGCGTCTGCGCCCCTGTAGCCTCCATAGAGCCAAGGCCTTGGCGGATTTGAGGCTTGCGAGGAGGCCCTGGGACGATGGCGCCAGGGCGCTTAGGGCCTCATGGCCTTCACTCCTGGGAATTTGCCGGGAGCCTGTTTCTCGGAATCTGCTGGTAATGTAGTGAAATGACACAATTCAGTGGAATGGAGCAGGCGAAATATGCCCAACCTTCCCAGGTAAAATAATGTTAATGTAGTGAAATGGGGCATCCATGTTCTCATAATCTGTCCTTCTTGGATTCAATTCCTGGTGGGGCCTGAGCAGCCTACATGAAGGGATGTGTTCTAGGGATGCCATTGTCATTGCGGGGGAAATCACTGTAGAAAGGATTCTGTGCAAGTAAGGCCGTTTACGTGTACTTAGAGCTTTGCATACTCAGGAATTCTGAAATTTAGAATTGCCACCGCCCCCATTGCGAAAGCCACCGCCACCGCTGCCGCCGCGGCCGCCATGCCAACCCTGCCGCTGCCTCTGGCATTGCCAACCAGGCCCACCACCGCCGCTGCTGCTGCGCCGACAGCCACCACCCCCCCACCCCCACCCCAGCGCGACCCAGCCATCCACCGCCACTATCCAGCAAGCAAGCAAACGCGCCTGCCCCAGGCACGCCGCAGCCAATACCATCACCGCGGCCACCGCCCCCCCCCCTCCCGCCCCCCGCCCAGCATTGCCCCACTATCGCTGTCCCCGCCGCTGCTGTTGCCGCCCCCACCAAAGGCACCGCCGCCCACACCGCGATCGCTCCCACTGCCACTGGCTGCCCAGCCGCCACCACCTCGGCCGCCGCTTGTTTGAAGCACCCAGCGCCGCGGCTCCCAGTACCTTTTCAGCCCCCACAGCGGCCGCGCTCGCCGCAGCCGCTGTTGTCGCCACTGCCACCGCCCATGCAAAGCCATTACCAACACTGCGGCGACCACAGCCGCCCCCCCCCCCCTCACGGCTGCGCTCACCGTTGCCGCCGCACTGCCACCGCGCACACCACCGCTACCCCCGCCACCGCTGCCGCCGCGGCCGCCAACCCTGCCGCTGCCTCTGGCATTTCCAACCGGGCCCACCACCGCCGCCGCTGCTGCGCCGACAGCCACCACCCCCCGCCGCACCCCCACCCCTCCCCCCACCACCACCACAACGACGACGACGACCACCACCACCACTACTAGAATAGGGGACGTGCCATAGAATAGGGCAATCATATGCCCTCCTTCCCCTGTATGTGCCGAATTGTAGTTAAATGGGGAATATTTCTTCCCATAATCTGACCTTCTTGGGTTCAATTCCTAATGGTGCCTTTGGGGCCTGCTTGGGGGTAGGGTTTCCAGCGAGCTGCGGATTGCCCGTGCACCTCCCACCCCCTGGGGGAAACCGGAGCTTCGTGGGGGCTGGGCTGGCTCTGGTGGGGCGGGGCCTGCAGGGGCTGGGCGCGGCCCTGAGGCAGGCGCGGGGCCACGCATCTGGAAGCGGAAGCGGGGGCAACGCAAACAAAAGACAAAAAACCATCGAACAGCCGGGCTTGTAAGACCACGCCCGGCAAAAGAGCAAACCAAAACGTCGACCTCCCGGCCTTGTAAGACCACGCCCGGCGGGCGTGGTCTTACAAGGCCGGGATGACCTACACTTTTTGTGGCTTTCTTCAAGAGAAGAACAAGAGAGAGAGAGAGAGATAACCACCATCATCATCATCACCAGCATCATCATAATCATCATCACCATCACCATCAGCATCATCATCACCACCACCATCATCATCATCATCATCATACTCATCATCATAGTCAACATTACCATCCTAATCCTCATTCGCATCATCATCGTCAGCATCACAACCACCATATACAAACCACCATCAGCATCATCATCGGAATCATCATCACCATCGTAACCATCTTCATATCCTCATAGTCGTCGCCATCATCATCACCACCATCACCATCATCGTCACTATCACGATCACCATCACGATCACCATCACCGTCCTCATTGTTATCATCATCATCATCATCGTCATCATCATCATCACCATCATCATCTGCATCGTCATCATCATCATCTGCATCATCAATCATCACCATCAGCATCATGACCATCAGCATGTCCACCACCACCACCACCACCGTCATCATCATCATCATCATCATCATCATCATCATCATCATCATCGTCATCATCCATCGCCATCATTGTTACCACCAGAACATCACCACAACACTTGCCTTACAACCAAAACAATGAATGTAACGCTTCGAAGAAAAGACCGCCGTTAAATGATATGAGACTTCTACATAATGAGCACACGGGCAAATGCTAACGATCTTACAAAATGTGTTGGCTGAATACGCGAACGGACTGAATTCGGCGGGCCCCCTGCGGGGGCCCTCGCCGTGTTGGACTTTGAGAAGAGATGATGAAACGAAGGTCAAATTGAGGATGCTGAGAAGCATGCGTAGGCATGCTAAGAGCGGCCTCGCGCATTCCGCTGGCCTCAAGCCCGCCTCAAGATGACCGACTTTATCAATTCTCTGGGGGACATTTTAGAATAGAAGTGAAACGTGCTCCCAGCGCTAGGCCTACGCGAGTGAAAGCTCCTGGAACACATAATAACATGACTGAGATACGCCCTCAGGGCTTCGAAAGCATCGTTTCGGCGAACCCGTCACGCATTTCGTCTCTGACATTGTTCTGGGACGCGTAGAAACGCAGTGAGCAACGACATCAGGGCTACGACGCTGCCATTTCGGTCCGCCCCTAACGCATTTCCTGGTGCACGCTCTATTGGGGCACGTGAAAATACGACTGTCCTGTTCTCCGAGGGCCACGAAGGGCTCAATGCTGCACACCCCTCGCGCATTTCCTGCCCCAGACTCCACTGGGACCCGTGAAAATACGAATGCTCTGCGCTCTGCAGCTTCTGGGGGTCCGGGGGGAGGAGTCCCAGGGGGTCTCCCGGGGGTCGTGACCCTCCCCTCCAGCCAAGACTGCAGGGGCCCTGGGACACGCAAATTCGCCGGCCCAACGGGCCAGAGGCGTGCTAAGATCTCCAGCAACTGGTTTAACAATATTTCTAGTTCGCGCGCGCGGAGCGGCCCCTGGGGCCCCCCTGGATAAAGGTACCCCGGCAAGGTCCCGGGAGAAGCCCCCAGAGCACTCCAGGGGAGGGCAATTTTTCGACACCCCTCACGAGCACCGTGGCCTCCGAGGGGGGAGCCGCAATCGACTACCCCCCCTCCCGCCCCCAGAGGCCCCCAAAAGCCCACCAAGAGGCCCCTGGGGGCCCCCAAGACGCCGTCAAGGAGCCCCAAGAGACTCCCAAGAGGTCCCCAAAAGGCCCCCAAGAGGCCCTAAAGAGGGCTCCAGGGCTGGCGGAATGAGCGAAGCGATTAGATAAATACGCACAAATAACAGGATTCCAACTATTTTTCTATATTTTCTGGGTTTTTGTCTTCCCCCCCACTTTTCTGGGGAATCGACGACTAAATTGTGTCTTTGTGTTTTTGTTCCCCTCCCGAAAGGCGGCCCTAAGAGAGCCCCACCGAGCCGCAAGAGGAGGAACCCCGATCGAGTCGGAGGGGAAGGCCCGCGATCCCTTCCCCGCCAGAGCGGGGGTCGTCCCGAGGAGGGGATCGCTGGGGGCGATCCCAGGAGGGGTCTCCAGACTTTTTTTGTCAAAAAACAAGGCCGACACGCGGAGGAGGGAGGGAGGAGGAGGAGGAGGAGGGAATGGGAGGGAGGGAGGGAGGGATGGGAGGAGAGGAGGAGGAGGAGGACAGGCCTTTGGGCGAGCATCTCGGCATGTCTTTTTCTTTCTTCGGAGGGGGCGGGGGGGGGGGATACGCGGGGGGCATGCCTGGTTGGGATGCTGGAGATGGTGCGACGTGTCGGCGTTCGACACCCTCCTGCTCTCCTGACGGGGCTTGAGAAGTGAGAAAGGGGAAGGGCGGATCGCCTTAGGGGGCAGCACTGCGCTACGCCCATGCGCGGTGGACGGAGGCCGAGGCTGGTTCTAGGATACGCTAAGTGCCCGTGGAGATGTAAAGCGGCTGCGGCTCGTATCAGGAGTGGGGGTTCCTCAGCGGGGCGGGGGCTGTCGCCCGCTGTGGTGTGGCGCCGAGTTGCCCCCCGGCTGGAAGGAGTGAGGGTGGGAGGGGGAGGGGGGGGGGGGAGAGGGGGGGGGCGGGCAGAGGAGCCGCCCGCCATCCGCGAAACTGCTCCTCCCTGCCTCCTCCCCGAATTCTTTGGGGCAGTCCCGAGGCCGACAGGGCCCAGCAGGGCCCACGCGCGGGCGCGAGAGCGCCGTCGTCGTCGTCGCCGTCGTCCTCGTCGCCCCCGGGACCTCCTGTCGGCACCCATTTCGCGCCCTTCGTGATTTTTTTTTTCTAGACCAGCATCAGTGGTCTAGAGGTAGAATACATCGCGCCCTTCGTGAATGTTGGGCGCTCATCTGGCCCCCGAGACGACTCCTTGGAGCCTCAATTTCGCACACCCTGCACGCACGTCGTGCCCCATCGACCTCAAAAAAGGCCCTTCGCTGGTCTCCCACACCGCCTTGCCTCCAAGGGGCGCAGGCATGGCGCCAAGAAACATTGCAACGATTGGTGACGGCCCTCGTCGAGGCAGGATCCCTAAGCCCCACTGGCTGCAAAATCTGCGTGCGAGCTTCCCCCGTGCGAGCCCGCCGTGATTCCTGTCCTGCTGGCTCCGTTCGGCGGGCCCCCTGCAGGCCCCCGCTGTGCTGAACTTCGGAAAGAGAAGATGAGGAGACGAAAGTGACATTCGGCGGGCCCCCCTGTGGGCCCTCGCCGTGTTCAGCTTCAGTTAGACGTGCTCCGAGCGCTAGGCCCGCGCGCGTGACAGCGCCTGGGACACGCGAAAAACACGGGT
Organism: Prorocentrum cordatum; assembly: GCA_963575745.1. Taxonomy (NCBI): domain Eukaryota; class Dinophyceae; order Prorocentrales; family Prorocentraceae; genus Prorocentrum; species Prorocentrum cordatum. The sequence continues at coordinate 426,767 of CAUYUJ010004336.1, forward strand.
GAGATGCACCCTCGGGGCGGTGAGAGTCTCGCTTCGGCGCACGACTCAAGCAGTCCATCTCTGACATTATTCTGGGTCGCGTGCAAGTGCGGGTGATCCGTGCTCTCATACCTGTGGACCACTTTCACATACAAATGATTTGCGTCTCAACTCTCGGAGATGTACCAACGTAATTGATTCGGACTTCCATCCTTCTGGGAGCCTCAACTTGGCAGACTCCTCGCACACGTCGTGCATCATCGGCGCTCGGGTGGCACCCAAGGCGTCTCCTTGTGGCCTCAACTCGACACAACCCTCAAGCATTTCATGCCCCATGAACATCCAGGGACGATCTGATGGCGATCAAGACGGCTGGAGGGATTCTCAATTCGGCGCACCCCGCACGCTCCCATCTGACCGCTCAGACGACTCAGGGGAGCTTAAGTTCGGGGCACCTCTCACGCACTTCGTCCCCCATGGACACATAAATGGCCGTCCGACCCCCTACGGGACGCCAACCTGGCCCCAAGAAACATGGCAACGATTGGTACCGACCCTCGTCGAGGCAATACCCCAAACACCAACTGGTTGCAGCATCTGCATATAAGCTTCCCGCTGGGGGCCCGCCGTGACTCCCGTTCTGCGGACCCAATGGAGGATACTGAGAAACATGCGTAAAAGCATGCGAAGAAGGGCCTCGCGCGTTCCGCGGGCCTCAAAATGGCCGGTCGTATCCATCCTCCTGGGGACGTACACATAGGAGTGAAACCTGCTCCCAGCGCTAGGCCCACGCGCGTGACAGCTCCTGGAACACACAAGAACATGCCTGAGATACGCCCTCAGGGCTGCGAAAGCATCGCTTCGGCGAACCCCTCACGCATTTCCTCTCTGACATTACTTTGGGACGCGTAGAAATACGAATGAGCAACGCCATTAGGGCTACGACACTGCCATTTCGGCCCGCCCCTAACGCATTTCTTGGTCCACACTCGATTGGGACACTTGAGAATACAACTGATCTGCGCTCCGAGGGCCACGAAGGGCTCAATGTTATACACTCATCACGCATGTCCTGCCCCACGCCCTACTGGGACACGTGAAAATGTTAGTGATCTGCGCGCTCAGACTCCTGGGACACATGAGAATGATTTGGGCCTCGAGGCTCCTCGGATATGTAAACATACAAAACAATACCATTCCGTTTTGATGGGAACCTCAATTCGGCACACCCCTCACGCATGTTGTGCCCCATCTACCCCGAAAGGCCCTTCGCTGGCCTCCTAAACCGCCCAATTACCCGAAGGGCCCAAATACGCCCCAAAGAAACATTGCAAATATTGGTACCGACCTCGTCGAGGCAGTCTCCCCAACACCCACTGGTTGTAACATCTGCGTGCAAGCTTCCCCATTGGGGCCCGCCATGACTCCCACTCTGCGAGCTCAGGAATTTGGCTTCGACCACCTGGGGATCCCGCGCCGCTCGGAAGACACACTTGCAAGAACGTCAATGATACAAGGGTAAACGTTCAGCTTCGAATGAGGAGCACCTGTCCTGCCCTGCAACGGTTCCCTCTGACAAAACAAGCTCCACCAGACTTTGTAGACTGTGCTGTGGAGGTCTCCTCTGTTGTTGTTGACAACGACGTTGGCGCTGGGGTTGCTTCGCACTCGCCAGTGAGCTTCTGCTGCCTGCGCGGCGATGGGCAACACAAGGTGACGAGATAGCTCCGCAACCGCGCGCGCGTGCGGCAAGCTCGTGTCTTGACGGCCTGTGCTTTGGATTCTGCCCCCGCGAGGATCCGTCAACTCTTGAGCGCTCGTGGCTTTGCCATGGCGCAGATCGTGCAGCATCCCGCGACTATTTGCATACGGACTGTTCCCGTCCGACCTCTCGCGTAGGTCGGGACAGCACAGGCGGCTGGAAGTGGGTCTGGGCGAGGCCTCTGTATGTTTCCTGGGCGTCTCCTGTCTGTGGGGCGCAGGGAGGGTGCAAGAAGTGGCGACGTGCAGATTTTCGCGCCGCATCAGACCTGACGGGGCAGGCGCGCAGACGCGGGAACCTGTGCCGTGCGATGCTGATGCTCCAGAGTTCCTGCAAACCTGCGTCGTGGCAGTCTTTTGTAGCTAACTGGAACTTCGGCACCGACGCGCTCTACTCGGCGGTGCGCGCAAGGGGCTGGCGCGGGGGGGGGGGGGGGGGCGGCCTTCTCAAAGGCGGGGGGCTTCTTAGAAGGCAGGGGCCTTCTACGAAGGGCCTTCGTTGCTAGAGGGAGCAAATGGGAGCGGACAGCCACCTCAGCCTGTCTTCTAAGCTCTGCGAAGGCTTCTGAAAGGCCTGGAAGCTTCTGAGCTCCAACCCCGGAGGGCCCGGAAGCTCCCGAGAAGGCTTCCTTGAAGGCTGGGAGGGCTTCTGAGACACCAGTCATCTTCCTAGACAGACTGCCCCCCCCCCGCCTCCTCGGAAGGCCGCCCCCCCTCGCGCCAACACCCTTGCTGAGAGCAGCGCTCAACCCATCCCCATCCCCGCTGGCGCGGCCTGGGCCCTACTGGCCAATGCACCCCCCCCCCAACGTGGGGATACGCGCTGCTCGCTCTGGGCGTCGAGCGGCCCTACCCCCGACTGGGGTTATGTCGGGCGTGTCCCCCTACAGGGAGATCTTCGACGAAAAAATACAAACTACCCCACAAATGCCCCAAAAAGGTCAACAAATACTTTAAAAAATAGTCCCCAGACTATTTTTGGAGTATGTTTGAACTATTTTGGGGGTATTTTTTATCCTTCGTCGAAAATCCCCCTGTAGGAGGACAGGCCCGACTTAAGACTGGGGTGGTGGTGCGATGGTGGGACTGAGATACCATGGCCAGGTGGGGATGGGGTCGGCCACGCGCAAGATGGACCCTGGGCACGAGTAACCTCTAGTGTGTGGATCATGGGGCGCAAGGTGGCCAAATTTGAGCGCGCAGGCAGCCACAATCGCATCGCGCCGAGCTCTCGGGGGGGCCCCGGCGAGCCCGCATCAGAGGTCACTCTGACGAAGGGTCACCCTTGCGTGCAGTCGAACGGGGATAGGATGGGCGATGCCGACTCGTGGGCGCCGCCATCCTCTGCATCCGTCAAGGGGCTCGCTCAGACGCACTCCCCCCTAGCAGCACCACCCCAAGCGCCCCGCCCTCGAGAGGCTGGCCCTCCCCTGTGCGGACCATGTCCCCCCCCGCGCTCACGACGGGCATTCTCCCGTGTGGCTTCACATGTGCTCTTCCGCGGAGGGCGAGGGGGAGAAGCGAGAAGCAAAAGGACCTCTCGGGAGGCGGCAGGACTTCTCAGAAGCCCTCGCGTCTTCTGAGAAGTCTTCTGTCTTCGGGGAAAGCGCAGAAACCTTTTCAGAAGGCCAGGGGACATCCGAGCCGATTCCGGAAAAACCCTTAACCCAAAAACGTTTTCATCTCTTGGGGGCGCATCGTTTACTTCCGCCGCCTTCCGCCAGCCTTTCGCCGGCTTCAGCTGGCGGAGGCGGCCTCGTTTTACTTCCGCCGCCTTTCGCCGCGGACGAGATGGCAACCCCTTCGATCCTCGAAGGCAAGGCCCTGCTTGAAACGCTCCACACGTGCACGGACCGAAACTTCGGCCGATCTGGCTCAACTTGGACATGCCGCGGTCGGCGCTTCGGAGGAGCGCGCCGGTTTCGTCCCAGACTTGGGGCCCCAAAGTGGTCCCCAGACCTCGTATTCCCCGCTCTCGCCTTCGCGAAGAGCGCCGATGTCGAGAATGTATGGCCGTACTCACATGTTTAGTGCACCCCGCGTCCACCGTTTTGAAATCATATCGTTCAGTGGCCCATCAGATCAGGCACAGGCACTCCTCCTTGACATCAATGATCGGTGTTGGACGTGTTTCGGCTTATGTTGCGAACCCATGCGAGAGATCATACGGTCACATGCGCTCGCTCACGCGCGCGAAAAATAATCATTCAAATGCACTTCAAGGTTGAGCTCCTGAACCACACGTGGCAAATAAATGGGTCCATCACACAAGCATAAACATCCTGTCAGGTGTCATGCGCACGCCAATGCTCATCAAAGCTACTATCAAAATGTGCGGCTGAGTTCGTTTACTTGCACGGTCTTCTGAGGGGACTCAGCGAACAAATATACGAGATCCGAAATCCCAATCGCTCACTTCTTTCACGGTCTCTGGTATTGAGGAGGAGCTTTCTGATGCGAATCGCTGCGACGGGGTGAAGCTCCGAACAAACTTCTACGGTTCTCAACAACTTCCCACCGTTCATTTCTTGCACGGCCTCTGGTATTGAGGAGCTTCATGATGCGAGTTATTCAAGACAGAACTCTTCAACACACATGTGCACATGACAACTTCTTGGCAACATTTGCATGTCACGGCTTTCTGGTCCACAGGGAACAGTTCGGACGCGATGGGGATATAAGAAATACGTATTGATGTTTGGGTTGGGCGGGTATGATTGCGATCCGCCTTCGCAATGGACTCTACTCCACCCGTTCTGACCTCTCATCGCTTTTACATTATACCTGTACTCCTGCCCCACCAGGATCCGTTGGGACCAACTAGGATCCGATAGAACAACTCTGAATCCAACATCGTACGAGGTCCGAGCAGTGGCGGGTGGGGTGGGGTGGGGTGGGGTTGCTTCGGATCAGTTCTTTCGGAGCGAGAGAACTCTTATAGGCAAACGTATGTGCATATTGCGAATGCACCTGTCGGCATTATGCAAACTTTCGGGGAACCCGTAATCGTACAGAAACTCAAAGAACGGGGGCCCTTTTAGATTATCCCGGCAAAGCAACCTAACAGCGATGTGTAGAAGCATATCTGAAAGCATTCCCCTTAAGATTCAGATAAACATCCAGATGAGATGATGCCTGCTCTTTTTTCAGAGGACCGCGCTGAGGAGCGGCGTGCGAAGCGGAGAAGCTGCAAAGCGTGTAGGCTGAAAAGCATTGCAGACACGCGCAGGCTGAAAAGCATTCCGCGACACGCGCAGGTTCACCGCGCACAGCTGCACACGAGCGCAGGCTGAGAAGCACCACGCGCATGTAGGCTGAGAAGCACCACGCGAATGCAGACGGACAGACTGAACAGCACCGCCACAACGCAACCTGCATCTCATGACTCCTCAAGCTCGCGCAGGCCATCCCAGTTGCTGTCGGGCCTTCGCGCAAGCGATCTTCGTCGCGGCAATCTTGTCCGTGAAGAGCTCGGCAAAGGCCTTGGCGATCTGCTCCGGGGGGCCGGATTCGATGATGCTCCGGTCAGGCAAGCCGTGGCTCAAGAGTTGGTTGAAGCTTCTGGGGCGCGACAGGCTGACGTAGTAGGCAAGCCAAATGGACTCCTCCTTGAGTCCTGGCGGAAACGTCCAGTGCACGATGAAGCCTGGGTCCGTCGTCTTGCCCTGGACGCCATGCAGAGTCCCCTGCTTTTTGGGCAGCACGGTCAACTGCGTCCTGGACACCGCGATGGCCGGGCCACCTGTCTTCGCTTTGAACTTCCAGGGGCGCGCCTGCGGGGTGATCGCGAGCACTCCGCGCAGGTCGGGGCCGGCAGGCTGAGAAGCACTGCCAGCTGTCACCGGCGCGGCCTTCAAGAAAAGTTCATCGCTGTCATCGATCTTGACATAGACGGCCTTTGGCATGTAGTAGAGTACGACCACGCCGTCCGAGACAATGGACGGGCGGCCCTCCACCGGAGGCTCCAGAGCGTGCAGCTCTATGCCTACCACTTTGCCTGGCGCGCCACGGACATACTTCGGCGGCAAGACGGATTCTGTCAGGATGACCTCCATGCCAACGAAGAGCGGCAGCAGCCCCGGCATTTTTGCGGTAGCGCCGATGTTGGGCTCCGCGCGCATCTCGTCGTAATCAGGCTTCGCGAGGCGCGCAGCTGGTCTGTCGATTGCTGGGACGTAAAAGAGCCGCTGGCCAGCATCGTGCGCATCAAGCTTGGCCTGTGCATGCATGGCGTAAGAGACGATGCGCCACTCATAGGCCGACTCGTACCAGCCTCGTGCTGCACGCAACCGAGGGCCCCACTGAGGTGGCTGAGCGGCTTGGCTGCTGCTGGCAGCAGGCTGAGCAGCACCACTAGAGCTAACGACCTCTGTTTTGACGATCGCCTGCCAGCTCTCGTCAGAGATCTTTTTTCCGCCTGGAGTTCTCATGGCGTGGAGAACCTCGAGTTGCAAAGGGTCTGTAAAGCGCTGCATCTGCACGAAATCGATGACGTACTCGATGTCGGCGAGCAACTTCCTACCCTGTTGGTGTTCTTAGGATTGGCCCGCGTGAGGCGCCAGCAGGGAAGCGGTGGCGGGGACTGGCGGCAACTGGTAGAAGTCTCCGCACAAGATCTTCACAGGCATGCGTCCCCACGTCTCCTGCGTGCGCATGTACTTCGTGGGGTCCAGGTTGTAGCGCAACGCCCTGCCGTAGGTCGTGCGCAGTGCATCTGCATGCAGCAAAGGCCCCGGCACAGCACCCAGCTCATCGATCACGTCGACGCCGAGTGTGCCTGTGAGGCGTTCCAGCTTTTTCTGCGTCTGTGGGGTCAGGCGCAGCCTGGCTGTCTGCATGGAATCCGACATGAGCAGGCCATTGGAGGAATGCATGGTCCTGCCGCGCGGGCCGAGGTTGTGTGCGGCGTGGTTGGACTGCGCTTTGCCGAGGTACCCCTGCTCGCCGAAGTAAGTGATGGCCATCGGCTCCACCACTTTGGAGAGGGTGCGCGTCTTGCCGACACCGCCTCACCGAGCCAGATCGCTCTGTGGTTGCCTGTCGCGGACGCCACGGGGAGGAGATGCGTTGTCTTGTCTGGTCTGCCGTCAAAACGTTTCTGCAGAGACAACGCAAACAACGCCACCGCGTCAATCTGCCCCTCCGTGCAGTGGGCATCATTGACGAGCTTCCACGCAACAGCCGCAGGGCCCTGCATGGCCAAGAGCTGCGGAACGAGTTCTGGTTGGGCGTCCTCGGCAGCAGGCTGAGGAGCACCGCTGGGGAGCCAGTCGTCCGCAGCATCGGGCAAGATCTCTCCATCCGGGCTCGCTTGCTTCTTTTGGAGCGCAATGCTTTGCCGCTGTAGGGCGAGAATGTCAGAAAAGGTCTCGTCCAGCCGCGTGCCCTGATGTTCCCGCGCGCCGCTGCTGGCTGGCAGTGCAAAGCTTGGCTGCAGCATGCCGCTGTACGCTCTGTCGAGGTTCTTCAACTGCTTATCGGCGTAGCTGAGGCGGCCCTTCTGGTCCAAGCGCTGCAGGTGGTCTTGCTGTAGGGCCAGCTCGGTTGCTCTGACGTGGTCCCGCAGCGGAAACCGGGAGATCTCGGTAATCTCGGCGTCCTCCACGTCCTCCTCTACGTCGCTGCCGCCGCCTCCACCACGTCAACGAGCTCCAGCGGGACTCGCCCCTTGAGCCCTTCGGCATCGCTCGCGGAGTCTTCATCCGCCTCGAGGTGTGCAGTCGTTGCTGGCCGAGGCTAAACCCGCGCCTCCGCCGCGAGGTCCACGTGCGCCAGCACGTCTCGCGCCACGTGCGCGCAGAACTCCGCCAGGGTGCACTGTTCCTCGTGCCACCGGCAGTGGTGGTCACTGAAGGCAAGGATGCGCCGTGCCGCCTCCGCTGGCATGCGCCGCGCCAGCTGGGACCTTGCGAAGTGCGCTAGGCTGAGGAGCACCAGCTCGCCCTCCTCGAGGTTCGCCCGGGGCTCTTTCAGCTCGGAGAAGAGGGTCGTGTCCGCGAGCACGAGCATCTTGCGGGCCAGGCGGCTCCTGGAGTCTGCGCGCGCTGCCAACACGTGGATCTCCGCGCACCGAAGCCGCCACGCCCGCTCGAACGAGTATGGGCGCACGGCGGGGCAGTCGCAGTTCCTCAGCATATGGCTGTACTGAGTAACGAAGCCACAAGAGAGGGGACACTCGCACGCCCAAGGCGTGAAGAGGAGGGCCTTGAAGAGCGAGTTCTGCTCGGGGTCCTGTGCCCAGGTCGGGCACTGGAAGCCATCGATGGTGGGGGCGTGGGTCCGCGTCAACCGGACCTCCTGCATGCACCGCTGAGCCATGACGTAGTGGTTCTCGAAGGCGAAGAATCGCGGTCCAGAAGCTTTGACCCGGCTCGGCTTCAGGACTCGCCGGACGTACATCCTGTAGACGCAGTACGGCATGGTCTGCAGGCGAGGGCCTCTGTGGGCGTAGTCGTCGGCCGTGTTCGTGCTGGTGGTGCACACGTGCATGTCCTCGCACTCCGCACCGCCACCTTGCTCATCACCAGCAGGAGTGTCTCCAGGAGGCTGAGGAGCACAGCTGGTGTCACCTGCTGCGTCCTCCTCCTCGTTGTCGGCGTCAGGGATCTGGATGCGGACTGCTTGTATTGGCACCTGATCATTATGCGTCTCCCCGCCCGAACCTTCATGGTTTAGCAAGCGTTTGCACTGCTGGCAGGCCCACTGTAGCTGTCTCGTGAAGAGCCGCACATTGTGGTGCGACTGGAGGCAGTCGCCGCCTGTGAGGATATGCACGGCCACCTCCGTCGTGGAGAGCCAGAAGCACCGGTTCGCCATCGACGCCAAGCGGATACAGACCCGCCGAGCGCGGCGAGCGAGATCCTCGCGCGTCCGGCCCCGTTTGGCCAGCGTCTGGTCCTCGCCATCAACGCCGCCCTCACTGAGCACCTTCCGGGCTTCCTCCTCCTTCTCGTCCCTCTCCTGCTGCTCCAGACGCTGCATGCCGGTGAGCATGGACTGGAAGAGCGGCGTCATGGACTCCATCATCTTGCCCTGGTACTTCGTGATGTAGAAGTCCATTGAGAAAGCCTTCTGGAAAGCAGCTTGGAAGCTCTCCACGACAGATGCATCTGTCGGATGCAAGGAGCCACAACCGTAGAGCCACTTTTTGCGGCAGCCGAGTTGTTTGGATGAGCGCAATGCGATTGCCGACTCTGGGTTCTTCATGCTGGCCGTTTTCTTGGTAAGCCTTCTGCGCTTAGCCAGCTGAACTGGGGCGGCCGCAGGCAGCCCGTCCTGGGCAGGCTGAGGAGCACCAGCAGGCTGAAGCACTTTTGCTGCCTCGGCAGACTCGTCAGGCGCGCACATCAAGAACTGGAAATCCACGTTGCACCGGCTGGTCACTTGAGAGAAGTCGTTGCTGGAGCTCCTGAACGGCTGGTCGCGTTTGACCTGGCAGCGGCACCGCTGGTTGCGGTCATCAGAGAAGTCGATGAACGGAGTCCGGACCAAAAGGCTTGCCGCGCCGACGCACTCGCTTGGTGCGGCCTGCTAGACATAGCTGCTGGATGCGAAAGAACCAGAAGCGGCACGACGGGGTTCTGTTCGAGCGCAGACTCTCTTTGGCCTCGAGCTTCTTCTTGACGTACTTGACGCACGTCTCGGTGCAGTCGTGCTCGTGGTTGGAGCAGATGTTGCAAAAGAAGTCATGGCTAAACGCTACCGCCAAAGCCTCCGCATCTGCGGTAATCTCCTCGACCGAAGCCGGCGAGCCATCGGGCTTGAGGACTTCCTGAATCGCTCCATCCTCGTTCGTCTGGAAGAGGCTAGCATGGCTGGCTGCCATGGCAGGCTGAGGAGCGCCACCTAGCTGCCCGAAGCTAGTTCGTTGGCGGTAGCTTGAAAACGTAGACTGAAAGGCTCCTGTGAGCGGGAGGCCCCGGTACGCTGCAGCGCCGATTGCAGGCATCCGGTTCTCTGCGGCTGCCCGCGCTCGCTCCTCCACCAGGTGCGGCTGCTCCACTGGCGGGCCGAGAGGCACCTCGTCGCGCAGGGTGCCGTCCTCCTCTTCCCCTCCGTCCATGCGGCTCTGTCGTTGCTGCCTGGCTGTGAAAGGCTCTGGCGCGACGTCAGGAAGCCCAGCTGCCGTGCGGGCTCGTTGGCAGCTTCGTACTGCACGGTCTCCGCGGTGGAAAGAAGCGCAGTTCGCAGCTCCCGAGCGGCGGTGCGCAGGCCTCCGACCACTGCCGACCGCAGCCACGCCATCGTAGGCCCGATGACGCTGTGGCGTGAAGCCCCGACCCTGTGCTTCGAAAGGCGCTTGCACATCAGTGGTGCCTGGGGCCACGCACGGCTGCAGAGTCGCTGCCACGTCGTCCTCCGTTGCCACCGCCTGTCGGGCCAGCGTTGTGCGGCCAACAAACAGGCGCTCTAAGCCGATGATGTAGCGGTAGTAAAGCTCCGTCATCAACAGGAAGAACTTGGCCTGCGCCCGTGGGTCTGCTGCCACTATCTGGTGCATCCGCTCCAGAGAAGGCATTGTCGGAGCTGGACTCCGCAGGTCAGGGCCAGCAGGCTGAGAAGCGCCGCCGGCTCTGGCCACCGCGCCAACCGCGCCCCCGCGAATGTCTAAGTGGCTCCGCTTTCCGGGCCCTTCGTGGAGTTGGAGGACCAACGGGCTGTACGTGTCTGCGAAGTTCGGTGTGACGAAGAAGCTGGCCACGCCGAACTTGAGGTTGTTGCCGTGCCCGTCGAAGCGGAGTGCGGTTTTCCGCCCCTCCGTGCCAGGGACATCGGAAGTGCTAAGTAGCAACGTCCTGTGGGCAGTCTTGACCTTGGCAGGCATGCCCGGGCGTGAAATGGCGGAGCCGATGCAGTCGGCCGGCTTAGCAATGTTCAGCGCCTCCATGAAATCCTCCGCCGACGCCTCTGACAGGATCTGGAGGTCAGTGCCGAAGCCTTTCCTGCCAATCGCCGCCCGAGTGCCTTTCAAGAGCCGCAGCCGGCGGATCACGTCGCCGAAGACAGCAATGATCTCTTGCGAGCTGAAGCGGCTCTGGCAGGCTGCCTCGTAGGGCTCCTCGTCGGTCGCGAGAGAGTACTCGAGCTCCTCCAGGTTGATGAGGCGCCGTGCGACCTCGAAGGACGAAGAAACGAGACACTGCTATGAAGACATGTAGGTCCAAACGCAACCTTGCGTTCAACGGATGTATGTCCAAACGAGACACAACTATCAACACATGTAGGTCCAAACGAGACACTGCGATCAACGCATGTAGGTCCAAACGGGACACTGCTATCAACACATGTAGGTCCAAACGGAACAGTGCTATCAATAGATATAGGTCCAAACGAGACACTGCTATCAACATGTGTAGGTCCAAACGAGACACTGCTATCGACACATGTAGGTCCAACCGAGACAGTGGTATCAGTGGGTGTAGATCCAAACGAGACACTGTTATGAAGACATGTAGGTCCAAACGAGACACTGCTATCAACGCACGTAGGTACAAACAAGACACTGCGATCAATGGATGTAGGCCTCCACGAGACACTGCTATCAACACGTGTAGGTCCAAACGACACACTGCTATCAATGGATCGACTCCTCTATCAACGCTGGTAGTATAAGTAGTATTCCTGGGGAAGACCTGTTCGAACAGCATGGGCCGCTCCCGCTCGAGGTTCGGCGCGCCGTCCCCGAACCAGAACTCTGTGTAGCACGCCGGCCAAGACCTGCTGTCGAAAGAACTCAAGGGTTTCTGCGTAGGCCCCGATAAGGAGTGCGGGCCCACAGCTCTGCACGCGTCTGCTCCTGCTTGCGCTTTCTCCAGCACCACCTGCGCTCGCTCGTCGAACGAACGAGCAGCACTCTGTACCTCGAGAACCATGCTGCGCATCGTATGCCTGCCGCCCTCGTCGGCAACAGGCTGAAGAGCACCGCTGCTGTCTGCCACTGTCGGTGTCACCTCGTTCTTGGCGATGCGTGCTGCCTGCTCCTGCAGCGCCACCAGCGTGCCTTGCAGCGATTGCATCATTCGGACTGGAGCGATGTCATGCACTGGATCCACTGCAACTGTGACCTCTGCCACATTTTCATGCAGGTAGGCCATGTCAGGCTGTTCTGCTGATTCTCCGTCTTTGTCTGTCTCTGTCTCCTCGTCAGACTCGTCTCCCGCCTCGTCGTCTCTGCCCACTTCCGGCGCCCTGGATGCTGGCCCCAACAGACGTACCGGGGCTTTGTCCGCACCGTCCACTGGTTGCAGACAGGCTTGGATGTGGTCTGGCACGCCGTCCTCCGGCAGCCGTGTCGGGGCAACATCCTCCCGGACGGATACCTCGGAAAAGGTTGCGCACTGCTGCTTGCGCTCCCTCACGATCTGCATATACTCGCCGCGCTTGACTGTTGCCCAGTGCGCCCTGTGGAGTTTGTGCGCGGCGCCCGAGAAAACGATGTTCAGAGAGTCCACAAGCGCGCCCTGCTCCGGGGGCAGCTCCATGGTCGGGATTTGCGCCGTGGGCTGGGCGAAGAGGATAGTGTTGCCCGAGATGCCTTTCTGCTGGACATCCGGGGCGCCCTGGCCGAGGCGGACTTGCTTCCAACAGCATCGGCCAAGGGACGCCAGCATCTTAGTAGCTTTCGAAGCGTTGCGGACGAGCATGAGCTCCCGGCCGATCCAGTTGTCGTTGACCAGGGCGTTTAACGGCATCTTCGGTTTCTTGGCGCACAGGTCATTGAGGCAATCCCAACAAACCCACACCAACGCGTTGGCATCTCCCACCCCTGCGCACGGAGGCCTCTCGTCCGCAGGCTGAGAAGCTCCGCCGGACCTGTCGGCAGCAGGCTGAGAAGCACCGCAGGTTCCCGCCGTTGCTTCTGGTGGTGCAACCACAGGGACTCGGCGGGAGTGCAGCAGCCACCGCCACTCTGGGAGCTCCGGATGCTGAACGCTGGACGCGTGCAGCTGTTCACACGGGATCAGTGGCCACCGCTGCCTGTACCTGTCCACGTCCAGGAGCTTCTGCACGAGCTCCGGGGACTGCAAGTAGTACACCCCGCGGTGCTTCTCCAGAGCACGCTTGGGTGGAGCATCTGCCTCGCCATCGGATAGGTCATCACGATCGCTTGCTGAGTCGGCGCAGTGCTCAAAGACACGCTCCTCCGGCACTGCCCCAAACAGGCTCAGTTTGTGGCGGTGCTCCAGGTAGTCATTCTGCGCACAGACTACGCAGGCTGCCTCGCATCGGGGCACCGCCTCGCCGCCCGAGAAGCGGTTGCCCTTGCTGCCCGGGTGACAGAACTGCTGGAAGAGAGCAAAATTCTGCACCATGATCCTCTTCTCCTGGGCAGCTATCGGCCTGCAGCCGGCCTCTGCCATCAGGTACAGCACCCGTTTGCGGTATTCTGCCTCGCCGGCGTGGTTGCACTGCTTATGCCGCGCAAAGTCCTCTTCTATTAAGAAATCGCAGTCGCAGAGCTGGCAGACGAGCGGTCCCGTCATGACGGCACGGTTAGAGAAAACGCGCAACTGGTTCCCCTCTACTTCGCCGCCGGGGACGTAGCAGCTCTTCCCCGCGGGAGCAGCCAACGCTCTCCGCACTCGCTCCGCGTACCTCTGCGCAAATTCCCTGTGCTGCGCAGGCTGAGGAGCGCCGCGGCTGGACACAAGCTCTTTGTAGGTGGCCAGGCGCCGCAGGATTGCCTTGTTACGAATGCCACTCTCCAGCAGCAGCAGATCCTGGTCGATCCTGTTCCCCGCCTCCTCAGCGAACCCTTCCATGGGGTTTGGCCTTTCCTCCGCCTCCGCGATGCGAAGCATTGTTTTGCCATCGCTTTCCGCCAGCTGGAGTGCCTGGAGCTCGGCCTCCTGCTCGGGAGAGAACTGCTTGGCCTTCAATCCTTTCCGAACTAGCCAGCCTAGTTGCCGCTCTGCAACACTACGCCCGGCGGACTCTTTGGGAAAGCGGCCGAGTTCTCGCGCCTGCTGCATGACCTCCTCGATCTTCGTCTGCTGCATGAGCCCGTCGGACTTCGTATCCGCCTGCTGCAGAGTTTGAAGCTCGGCCTCCTGCTCCGGTGAGAAATGCTTGGCCTTCCGTGTTTTTCGGATGTGCCAAGCCAACTGCCGCTCTGCAAGCGGGCGTTGAGCGATCTCCTTCGGCCAGCTGCCGAATTCGCGCACCTGCTGCAGGATCTCATCGGTCTTCTGCTTCCGCTTGAACTCCTCGGTTGCAGCACGCTGAGCAGCAGCACCTGCAGCACGCTGAGCAGCAGCGCTGACGGCGCGTG
>CAUYUJ010004336.1:440877-483377 GCA_963575745.1 Prorocentrum cordatum
CTCCTCGTCCTCCTCCTCCTCCTCCTCCTCTTCCTCCTCCTCCTCCTCCTCCTCCTCCTCCTCCTCCTCCTCCTCCTGGTACTCCTCCCCCTCCCCTCCTCCTCCTCCTCCTCTTCCTGGTCGTCCTCCTCCTCCTGGTCGTCCTCCTCCTCCTGCTCGTCCTCCTCCTTCTCCTGCTCGTCCTTCTTCTCCTGCTCCTCCTGCTCCTCGTCCTGCTCCTGCTCGTCCTCGTCCTCCTGGTCTTGCTCGTCCTCCTCCTCGTCGTGCTCTTGCCCCTGCTGAAAATGTGGCCCAGGAATGGGAGTTCTGGGAAGTCGAAGAGCACGAAGTTGCCTACAGTTGGCTACGGGCATTCAAAATGTGGCCCGGGAATGGAGTTCTGGGAACTCGAAGAGCACGAAGTGGCCTACAGTTGGCTCCGGGCATTCAAAATGTGGCCCGGGAATGGAGTTCTGGGAAATAGAAGAGCACGAAGTGGCCTACAGTTGGCTCCGGGCATCCAAAATGTGGCCCGGGAATGGAGTTCTGGGAACTCGAAGAGCACGAAGTGTGTGACTGTTGCATCCGGCCCCCCAGAATGTGGCCCGGGAATGGCGTTCTGGGATGTCGAAGAGCACTTTGTGGTGACTGTTGCATCCGGCCCCCCAGAATGTGGCCTGGGAATGGAGTTCTGGGAAGGCGAAGAGCACGAAGTGTGTGACTGTTGGTGAAAAACGAGCCCGGCTCACTGCCGCCCGGCAACTCCCAACACCTGCCCGGACCCCCCTGTGGAGTGATCTGCTGCTCTCTTTTGATCCCACTAGAAACCTATCAGTCTTCGCTGTTAAGTAAAAACGGCCTGGTGCAAGGAAGGCGCCTCCTCGACTCTTGCGCAGAATGTGCAAAGACGGTTCAGATCGATCAAGCATTCTATCCGCCCGTTCGTTTTTCCGTCCCCCTCCGTAGCCGTTCTACAACGCAAGGCAACACACGTAGTATGGACGTGCGCAGCAGAGTGCGTATGTTCACGTGTCCGAAGTGCATATCTCCCGTCCTGACCCATCCTTTGTGAGCGAAGAGAGCACTGCCTTTCCTTCGCCTGCGGCGGCCGTGGGAAGACGGGACTCCCCCCTGTCAGCTTCTCGATGACCGGTGCTCGACGAGATCTTCAAAACAACAACGGCGCGGGCGTCTCGATGTGCCCCCTCTGCCAATCGGGCCAGCTCTGGCCCAGCAGCCACACTGACCGGAAGCGCCCCGCCATTCCGTACGGCAGGTTCGTGTCGTGCCGACTTCGGCGTTGGTTTCTGACACCGAGGGGATCGTTCAAAGTTGAACGATCGGCCGATTCCGAAACATCAGATCGTTCATCATCGACCGATTCTAGGTCGCCGGCGGCGTTCAACGTTGAATGCGGGCGGCGGGGTCGCCGCTGGTCGACACGACGCAAACCTGCCGTACCTGACCCAGCAGCAGCTCTGGCCCAGCAGCCAGCTCTGGCCCAGCAGCCACACTGACAGGACGCGCCCCGCCATTCCGTACCTGGGATCCGGCGCGTCTGGATCAAAGCCTCCTCTTCCTCCTCCTCCTCCTCCTCCTCTCTCTCTCCTCCTCCTCCTCCTCCCTCCTCCTCCCCTCCTCCCCTCCCCTCCTCCTCCTCCTCCTCCTCCTCCTCCTCCTCCTCCTCCCTCCTCCTCCTCCTCCTCCGCCTCCTCCCTCCTCCTCTCCTCCTCCCCCTCCTCCTCCCTCCTCCTCCTCCTCCTCCTCCAGCTCCTCCTCCTCCTCCTCCTCCTCCTCCTCCTCCTCCTCCTCCGCCAACCGCGACCGCGGCGCCGTGCGCCGCCCACCCGCCCCGCGGAGGGCCCGCGGTGGGGCACTGGGGAGACACGGCGCTTCGTGGGCCAAGGACGCGACAAGGCCGTTTTTTTTTTTGTTTTTTTTTTTAACCGGCTCCGCTTTGCCGTTTTGTGTTTGCCGGTTCCGACGCCGTTTTCTCACCGGTCAGTAATGTCATTCTACTGGCGAAGCTTTTGACGACAAAACGTACTTCAAAAAAAATACATGCTTAAACGCCATATGATCGGTACAGCGTCGGTTTAAAGATACATGTTTAAAGCCGGTGACCGGCTCCGTCGCCGTCTTTTGACCGCTCCCGGCTCCGGCTCCCATCCTGGAGCCGGTGTCTTTCCGTGCCGGGGCGCCGTTTTTCTCTTGCCGCTTCCGTTCTCGAGGGGCACTTTTTTCGGGAAGCGGTGAAAAAACGGCCCTGCCGTTTCCGGGGCCCGCAATCGGGGATGGACAGATCTCCCTTTCGGAAAATGTGGTTTCGTGACAACGACCTCGGGCCCAAACCTGGCGGGCGCAAAGCCTGGAAGATGACGGCCGCGGCGCCCTCCCGAGAACCGAAAACGGACCATTCACCAATCGACGCGTCCGGGTCAGGAGGTCTGCTCACCCCCGACACAAAGAGAGACCGCGGCAAGACGGAGTACCTACCAGACCACCCCAACCCAACCCGAAGACCCGAATTTCGGGTTGGGGGGGGGGGGTAAGGGTTCCACATGTGTTTTTCCCATGTTTCCCGACCCCCCCCCCCACTGGAAATCGAGGGTAGATCTGAGCCTTCGGGTCGGGTTGGGGTGGTCTGGTGGGTGGTGATAAGACTGGGAGAGCGCGGCAGCGAGCGCCTGCTCTGCTCCGCCACGGTGTCCGCGTCCTGGCCCTGGCGGGGATCCGCGCGGGGAGGGGCGCGCACCGGGCCGGAGCACCCCGAGAGGAGCACCCCGGCCAGGTGCGGCCAACGCCCTCCCCTCCAGCAGGTGGACAATATATATATATATATATATATATATATATATTCGAGCCCTTCCACGCTCGAGGGAGATCTTAAAATCGCCCCCGCGCCCCCGACGTCCATGCTGATCTCGGCAGAGGCGGTGCTCTGGGGTTCGAATAATCTCTGTCCGCTCACGCCCCCCCCCCGTCGCCACGCCATCAATACCAATTTCGGGAGGAGGAGGAGGAGGAGGAGGAGGAGGAGGAGGAGGAGGAGGAGGAAGGAGGAGGAGGAGGAGGAGGGGGAGGAGGAGGAGGAGGAGGAGGAGGAGGAGGAGGGGGAGGAGGAGGAGGAGGAGGAGGAGGAGGAGGAGGAGGAGGAGGAAGAGGAGGGGGGCCACAGGGCTCGAACGTAATGGGCCCCCCTCCCCCCTGGAAGCCGTTCGGGCCCAGGGTGCCCGGTCGTCGCCCGCCAGCCGCGCCGCGGAAGAGCTCGGCACAAGCTTCCAGTCGGGCGTGTCCCCCCGCAGGAGGGTCGTGGGCGAAAGATCAGAGATACTCAACAAATACCCCCCCAAGTGGGCAAAGGTAGTTAAGAAATCGTCCCCTGACCATGTTTTTACTATTTTTGAATTTTCCTCCTGTAGAGGGGCACGCCCGACTTAACACAAGCTCCCCTGACGACACCTCCCTGACGACACCTCCCTCCTTTCTCATGTCCCTCCCGCTCTTCCTATCCGTCACCTTTTGGCATGACCGAAGCTCGAACGGAAACAATGGGTGCGATGCCCAACAGCAAACGCTGTCCAAAACCGGCAACGGCCGCTGTTGGGCAGGCGGCCTTCTGTCGAGGATTGGCAACGTCCACGCGACACCGACAGCGAGCCCTGTTCAAAATGGGCAGGAGCTGCTAACCGTCTGCGTCACCCATCTTTCCGTACCAATTTCGATCGCACCGAATCCTCCTCTCCTCGCCCCGCTGGCAGAGTGCGGGGAATGCCGCACGCATGCTCTGACAGACGGACGCGACGGACCGAGAGGGCACAAAAACACTTAGACCGCACGCGCGGGCGATGAATGTGAGGCCAGCCGGGTGCTCGCGCCAGACGCAAGACGCCTGCCGCCGCGTGTGACAGGCCAGGCACGCCTGAAGGACCCAAGGAAGCTGGCTAGCCGTGGGCGCGGGTCGGTCAGGATTCTACAATCGGCCTCGAAATCGCTCTCCAGACATACCGCGGCGATTCACAAGCTTCCTCGCGTACCAGGGCGCTCCCAAAACACCCCCAAGAGGCTGCAGGAGGCCCCCCCAGAGGCCTCTAAGACGCCCCCAAGATGCCTCCAAGAGGCTCCCAAGAGACCCCCAAGAGGCCCCCGGGACTGCCAAGAAACTTCCAAGACGCCCCGAGAAGACTCCAAGAAACTCTCTGAAGACATCTGAAGAGACTCCGAGCCTCTGGCCTTTCTACTCGCATTCCTCCTCCTTCTCGTCTGCGTCCTCGTCCTCGTCCTCGTCCTCGTCCTCGTCCTCGTCCTCGTCCTCGTCCTCCTTCTCCTCCTCCTCCTCCTCTTCCTCCTCCTCCTCCTCCTCCTCCTCCTCTTTTTGTTCCCATCCTCCAATTCCTCATCCTTCCTCCCTCCCCCCCCCCCCCTCTCCGTACTCCTCATTTTGCTCCTCCGATTCCTCCTTCATCCTCCTCTTGGGGAATGGCGTCTTACCCAGCTCTTTATTCGACTGCATGCTTCTGCACATCCGTGATCAGGGCAACTCGTCTGGGCATCGTTTCTGGGTGCGCTGGAGGGGTTATGCGAAGCGTCTAGAATTCTCGTCTGATCGGCGACTCCAAGCGCGCCAGAGACTTTACCAGAAGAGGTAATATCAGAAAACGATATGGGCAAGCAGGCGGCGGGCCCGACAACGACAATACCACACACCACTGGGCCGAATCTGGTCGACCTTACTACCAGGACCCTGGAAACACACGTGGCTGGCATCATATGTGGAACGCGCGGAGGCCACTTGCTGGACGCACATGCCTGAGCCCAGCCTGCACGGCCATACGTCCACGGGTCGAAAGTGCTTCTTTTTTGGTTCGGAACGACGGTTTGACGTCTTGAGCAAACGCGTATGATAAAACCGCCGTCGGATCCAATGAAATTCGCGCGGGTCCAATGTTGGTCTTGGTCTCTGTTTCGGCGGATCCGATCTCTGTCCGCGCGGATCCGGTTTCGGATTTTCTGGATCCGCGTCCGGTCCTACTTTTACGGCGGATTCGATTTCTACAAAATTTAAAAACTAGGACGTTTATAACAAAACGGGACACCAACAAATCGGATCCGCCGACCCCGAAGCCCGCCCGTGTCAAGGTTCTACGTGGGAGGGAGGTTCGGTCATCCACCTCCCCAGATGATGGGTCCCGCGCTGTCTCGCGCACTCCCATCAACTTTCCGCGCGCGCGGGTCCCCGTCAACATACGTACACCTCTCCCCTCCCAGTTGCTGCGCGCAGCTCGTCCAGACGCTGTCCGTAGGGCGGCGCCGATGCTATCTCGCGCGCTCACCATCGCCCTTTTCACCTCGAGAGGAAAATCTTTCGTCCCTCGTAAATGCGTTTCGGCCTTGCGTCTCCTGTCCCAACGGAGTGCCTGTGCGCTCTCTCACGCGATGGTGCGGCGCCTTGCGCTCGGCGCGGTTTCCATCGTCGCGCATCCTGGCCGCCCCCGCCAAGGTCGCACGCGCGGGGCCCGCGGGACTATGTGGCAACCGACAAGTCCGAAGCCCGAAACGCCAGTGCGTTTCGGGGCTAGGTGGTAACCAACGAGTCCGAAGGCCAAAACGCCCATCCCCAAGACATTGTTTTTGGTCCGGAACGACGGTTTGAAGTCTTGAGCAGACGCGTGTGAGATAACCGCCGTCGGATCCAATGACGTTCGCGCGGATCCAATTCTGGTCTTGGTTTCTGTTTCGGCGGATCCGATTTCCGTCCGCGCGGATCCGATTTCGGATTTTCTGGATCCGCCTCCATTTTTACGGCGGGTTCGATTTCTACACGGCTATCAATATATACATTGAAAGAAAACTGGAAAAATCGGATCCGCCGACCCCGAAGCCCGCCCGTGTCAAGGTTCTACGTGGGAGGGAGGTTCGGTCATCCACCTCCCCAAGATGGGTCCCGCGCTGTCTCGCGCACTCCCATCAACCTTCCGCGCGCGCGGGCCCCCCTCGACATGCATGCACCTCTCTCCTCACAGCTGCGGCGCGCAGCTCGTCCAGACGCCGTCCGTAGGGCGGCGCCGATGTTACCTCGTGCGCTCACCACCGCCTTTTTTCACCTCAAGAGGAGAGTCCATCGTCCCGCGTACGTGGTGGGCAGAGCGCTGGACAGACATCCGGACGTATGCAGCTCCACCTCTCGCCCAGGCCAGCCACACGATGTGTATGCATCCTCCTCCTCCTCCTCCTTCTCCTCCTCATCCTCCTCCTCCTCCTCCGCCTCCTCCTCCTCCTCCTCCTCCTCCTCCTCCTCCTCCTCCTCCTCCTCCTCCTCCTCCCCCTCCTCCCCATCGGCTATTGCACAAAGTCTCGCTGCTCACCTGTGGGATCACCGAAAGCAGCGGGACACCACCGCAAAGCGCGGGCGCCACGTGCATATGCTGCGACATCAGCGCTGCCCCCAATCCGACCATCGGCCAGCGACGACACGAGACGATGGCATACAAACGGGCGAAAGGCGCATCAGCATACGTGCGAGTCTCACAGCGTGAAACTTGCAGGCGGCAACATCACACACACATACACACACACTGTCGCGCTTCCTCCAACACCTGCTCGATCGATAGTCGAACTGCCATCAGCTATACGGCGCAAGCCGCTTCCCGCTCACGCCAGACGACATCGACGGACTGGTACAACGAAGACTTCGAGCAGAAACCACTGGACGACAAGCAGATCACCACCGCTATGAGGCCCGCGTGCCTGGAACTCGCTGGCGCCATACACAAGTGCATGAGATACCGACGGCATCTGCAATCACACCATCCATCTAGGCAATCATGGTGACGCCAACGGTGCCCAAACTCACACCAACATCCAGCCCGTGCGGACCAAACGTGGCTCTTCGAATCAATGGCACGATTATAGCACATAGGTGCGGACTGAACTCGTCATGGGCGAGCTGGTTCTTTGGGCTTTGGGCAGCGACGCCACCACGCGGCCATCTCCGCTGGCAGGAGCTCGAAGCAACACGTGAGAGCAGCGCGCTTCGAGCTCGCGATCCTCCCCCTGCATGCGTGCCTCAACACACGTGGCTGGCCCTCGTGGGGCGGTGCCTGCGGGGGCCAGGCGCAGCCAGGCAGCTGCGCGGCCACGCATCTGGAAGCAGAAGCGGAAACAATGCAGAAAAAAAACAAAAAACATCGAACAGCCGGGCTTGTAAGACCACGCCCGGCATCCAAAACGAATGGCACCTCCGCCGGTCTCCGCCGGCAGAGGCGGCCCCCGTTTGACTTCCACCGCCATGCGCTGTGGCCCTTCGCCGAGGAGGAGACGCCAACTCCCGCGGTCCTCGAGGGCGGAGCCCTGTCTGGAACGCCCCGCACGGAATGCGCGGGGACAACTGGGCATCGCTTCGCCAATCGTTCTCCCCACAGGCGTGGCCCGGGCCCCACTGGCCGACTTACCCACCTGGCTGAGGATATAGGCTGTTCCCTTCGGGTTTCGAGGGGCCTCTCCCCCACTGGGGGTGGGCTGGTGGGGCTGAGAGGCCATGGCCCAGTGGGGATGGGGCCGACGACACTGGACACAGACAGCAGCCCCCAGCGGCCATGTTCGCCAGAAGTGCTCGACGCGGCGGGGGCGAGCGGCGCGCGACGCGTGCTCGGGCCTTGGAGGGGGCCCGGATCGTGGCAGCTGTATGGCCGCTGTATGCTCGGTATCTCCCACAATGAGCAGATCAACCGCCTGTGAGCGACGTGGACGACGCGGAGGTTGCTCGAGGCACGAGCAGCTGCACAACTATAGACTGTCGGAGGTTCGCGCTGATTTGTTGGATCGGCGCTGGACCCCACTCCCTGGCGCGCGGAGCGCCTGAGGGGCGGCGCTGGAGGCGTCGCCAGTGGGCTCCAGCGCCAATCCAAGAAGTCTGCGCAGGCCTCCGAAAATGCATTATTTGTTTGTCGAGCTGTATGCCAAATTTGCCGTTGCTGCCAGTGCATTCAACCTGGTCCTGGCGATTTCGCACCGGTGCCTGCTCGAAACTGCGGCCTCTTGCTGTTTCAGAGCGCCGCGGCTTCTCAGTGTAAAAGCGTGGATAAGAACACGATTGGTGCTGCAGGGCAAATGCACTTCGTGAGTACTGGGATCATGTCGTCGTGCGCTGACAGAGGCACAGCGCATGCCGTTTAGAAGCCGCATCGGCATGGCCGTCCTCTGCCCGTGCAGACGTGCGAGCTGCTGCTGCCGCCCGCTTGATCCGAGCGTCGTGCCTGAGCAGGAGCCGGCGAACAGCACCTGAGCCTGCGACGTGCCCGCGACCTCCAGGATCATGTCCTCCCCGTCGCTCGGACGTCCCTTCCCTGTGCTTCTGTCCGGTCTCGTGCGTGTTTTTTCTCCGCAGGATGATCCAGGATGCTCCTCCAGAATCCCCGCCGAGAAGAAGTGCACACGTCCGAGCGATACCGAGTGCCCTCGTGGAAGCATCCGCGCGGAAGTTAGCGCCGGCGCAGGGAGGGCCGGCAGCTCCAATGGCCGAGGCGGCGGGGCGGCGGCACCCCAAGAAGCCGGCACGGGGATATCCGTGGAGCGGGGCCGGCGGCCCATCTTGAGCAGCGCGGCGACCTGGGCCCACGCGACCACAACAGCACTTGCTGCGGGTGATTCGAGGAAGTAGGTGCGGACCCAGACCCCTCGAGTTATGAAAAAATCACGACGGGAGGTTTTTCATTATTTTCGGCCTTTGGGGGCCCTTACTGGCCCTCGGGACCGTGAAAAAACGACTCAGGACGAAAAACCGGTCCCGGGGAATGGGTCGAGACCTCGGGGGGTCGACGCCATGAAAAAATCATGACGTCGGGGGTCTGGGGATAGAAAAAACGATCCGAATAAATACCAGGGTGATGATCCACACAAGGACGAGGACGACGCAACCCCAGCAGGCAGGAGTATGTGGAGAAGCCGAGAGCACCCAGCCGATTCACAACGCCTGTGCCGACCAGAGTGTCCACGACGACATAGAGTATCCAGTTCGCGTAGATTGGTGACGTCGAGTATTGACACTCCCCCAGCGTGTGCAACAGACAGTTAAAGAGCAAGCGCATGAGGTACTTATGCCGCGATCCTTTCAAGGGGAATATCAAGGGCGGCAACTGATTCGAATAGCGCATCAGCACGAACACATAACTCGCCATCTGCATACGCCTTCGACTTTCGAGAAGGTTGTGCCATAGAGCACGCAACGCTGGCACAGTGGTCGACAAAGAACAGGAGGTACACATCGAGCATCGTGTTTCTTCAGCTGGCCGCCGAGTTTCGCCGAGCACGTTGTTTGTGGCGTATTCAGTTCCTTTCATGAAACGTGGGTGAAATCGAAGATACCGCAATTGTGGAACACACATGCTCCAAGGGGTACGCAAAAAACAGAGCCACGGATTTTTCCGAAATGACCACGGCAAATATAAGGACGAGGTGATCATGATGATGATGGTGTGCTGATGATGAGTATGATGAGGATGACGACGGTCATGGCACTGGTGATCAGGATGATGAGTCATCGAAACGATTTTCGCGAAGAGGAGGAGGGCCTGGAGGATGAGCGCGACGACGACTGTGAAGGGAACAGGGGGAGGAGGGCGGACCAGCTTCTTGCTTCAGGAGAGACCCTCTGCCTAGGGCGGGAGACGAAAGTGCGAAGTATTCCCTGTAAGTCTCCGCAAAGGCGCGACAAGGACAACCGAGCGCGGGGCGGGCAACAACGGCCGCTGGCCTCGATCGGGACGCAACTTTTGGGCTGCTCTCCGGTCTGGCCGGGCTCCACCTGGTGGCTGCACTTGCACCTTGGGCGCGGGGGGGTGGCCACGACCGCCGCAAGGCCGCGCTCGTGGCTTCGAGGGTGCCAGCATGAAGCAGGTGTCCCGCGAGCACCGCACAGACTCCCTCCTCTGCTCTTGCTGACGGCTCGGGCGATCCCAATGACAAAGGGATCTGCTCTCAAGGGAACCGCTCCGCCAGCTGGACGGACCACATGCTCGCCAGCGCGAGGCACCAACAGGGAGTCGTTTCACCCTGGACGTGCAATGTGTGGGTGCAGCTGAAGGACTTGCAGTAGTCAGCCTGAAAACTCGCGCAATCAATCACACGCACCCGCCCGCGACTTGCTGGCAATCCTCAAAATCGGCCGCGAGTGCAGGGAGCCATCAACTCTGTGGGCAAATCCCAGCAGGTGCAGTGACGCACGGGCAGATCCACGACTCGGGCGGGGCACGTGCCTGAACAGCTGTCTGCCAACGTCTGCTAACGCTTATGTTCTGGTGGTTTCGACTTGCGCGCGAGTGGGCGCACGCGTGTGGCCGCATTATAGTCTTCGACAGTGATGGCCAGACATTTTGTCTCGTATGGTGCCAACAAGTTCGCGCGCGCAGAAAGCATGCTGACAACAAGGCTGCCGTACATGGTTTGCACATCAATACCTTGAGACCCTTCACACATGGTGATGTCACGATTTCGACGTGGGGGCGCGCGCGCGTGGGGCCCGCATGATCTCACATGATACCCCTTCATTCCTACATACAACTTCTGGCAACACGCTGTTTGTATGTGAACGCGTGCGCGCCGCGTGTGCCGGCGGGGGGAATCGATCACGGTTTGGCTGGAACGGTGCGACTTCGGATCTGGGAGGGGCGATTGGAGGGTAGGTCTGCAATCCTCGTCGACCGTGGCTTTATTATCTAGGAATGCAAACCCAGGTTCATGATCTGCAGATGGTACGCTATGGATTATTGTCAGGAGGGGACACACAGACACAATTAATCCTCGATTCCTCAGAAAGCATGCAAAATTATGGGAAGTGGGGAGGGGGGGAAGACAAAAGCCCAGGAAGTATGGGAAAATCTGGGGGGATCTTTTTATTTGTGTGTATTTATTTGTGTGTCCTGGGGCCCCTTCATATTGTCCTGTGAATGGATCGGGCTGGGGCGATGGTGCAGTGTAGAGAGACGCGAGGCCAAGACCCCGATGGGGGGACCGCGGCGGCTGGCCTCGGCCACGGGGGGGTGAGATCGAAGCTGTCCTCGGAGAAGGGACCCGAAGGGGCCCTGGGACGCACACAGAAAGACGGGTGCAGAGAAACCGGACTCCCCCCATATTTTTCCCTAGACCTTCTGGGTTTCTTCGTCTCCCCCCCCCACTTCCCACATCTCTCCCCATACCCTCTGGGGAAGCGGCGATCGATCGCGTCTGCGTGTTTTTTTTTCCTCCTGAAGGGGGGGGGGCTGCCTCCTAAATAAGGGGGCTCCCAGGCGCCGAGTGCTGCGGCTGGCCGCCGGGCCTCGGCCACGTGGGGGGGGGGGGAGGGGGCGAGGGCGGAGCGAGGGCCGGCGCGGCCGAGAAGACGGGCCGGCGGGCCGCGGGCTCGACGGCTCGGGCCCGGGGGAGGGGGAGGAGGAGGGGAAGTTGGGGGAGGAGGAGGCAGGGAGGAGGAGGAGGAGGAGGAGGAGGAGGAGGAGGAGGAGGAGGAGGAGCGCACGAAGCTCGACGGAGGAGGAGGAGGAGGAGGAGGAGGAGGAGGAGGAGGAGGAGGAGGCGTGTCTTTTCACCTCCTGAGAGTCTTTGAGCACGCTCGTGAGCGATAGCCGGCGCAGGCGGCGCCCGCGAGGCGGCCACGGGCGTGCTCCGAGCGAGAGCCCGGAAGCCCAACCAACCCACCTGGGCGGCCACTGGCGCCCATCGAGGGAAAACTTGGGACAATCGACGAGCGCCTTCCACTGCTCGCAGAGTAACCGCTCGCAAATGGCCCGGAACCCCCGCGGAGAATCTACGATGAATGACATCAGCGCAGACATGTTGTTTTTTTTCAGACTTTTGCGAGTGGGCATTTTGCGAGCAGTGGAACGCGCTCGGCGAGACAAGCGTGATCTGTGTTACGCACGTGCAGTGAACGTGACATCGAGTGTCCTCAGGTTCCTGCGGGTCCGCTGTATTGAATGTTGTAGTACACGTCGTTCATTTCTAATCGTGCTCATTTCCAATTGTGCTCGTTTCTAATTGTTCCTGGCCCCCTAGTGGCCAGGAAGAGGCCCAGGATAGAAGAATTAGGAATGAAATGATCTTGCCCCCCAAAAAAACAAAGACCTCTCGAATAATTAGACATGAACAATGTGTACCTGTTTCACGCACATACAGAAAGCGTGAAATCGAGTGTCCTCGGGTTCCTGCGGGTCCGCTGTATTGGATATTGTACTACTCATGCAAGGACCCACAGCTCCTCATGCAAGGACAAGGACACTTCCATACACTTCCAATGCTTGGCCCGCGTTGTCGCGTGCGCTTTCTGGAAGCATTCAGGCTTCAAAACGGGCCGAGGGGGTCCTCCAGACGGTCCAAGAGGTGCTCCGCGTCGCCCAAGAATCACTCCAAGACGCCGGGACCAAGCGGCCCCCAAGACGCCCCAAGAAAGGCCCAAGAACATCCCCAAGAGGGCCCCACGATGCCCAAATCATTTACTTTCCCATGGTTCTTGAACAATTTCATCGTTCTCGCCTTCTCAGGCGCCCGATGCTTCAAGACGGCCCAGTGGGCCCCCCCGCGATCGCCCCAAGACAGCCCACGAGGGCACCAAGACGGCCCCAAGAGGGCGAACTCGAACTGACATGTCGAGCCCTCCGTCCCAAGAACCCCCGAGACCACCAGCACGTCCCCCAAAGCCCCAAGGCACCCCAGGAGGCCCCTCACCCCCCACACCTAAGAGGCCCAAATCAGGCCACCGAGAGGCCCCAAGACACCCCAAAACTGCCTCCAAAAGGCCTCCCAAGGGATCCCGACAGGCATCAAAGAGGCCTCTGCACTACAACCCAGGCGCGGTGGCGGGATGGGCTGAAGGCCACTCTTCTTCTTCTTCTTCTTACTCTTATTTTTCTTTGGGGGGGGAAGGGGGGCGTCGCGGCCACGCGCGCAGCAGCGCGGCGGAAACTTTTTTGGCGCCGGCGGCCAAGCAGAGCAACTGCGCTGGCGGAAGAGCTCACTGCACGGAGGCACCGCTGTGGCGAAGTGTGCTACAGAGCGCGGCGGGAGCAGGCCAGCGGAATCGGCGAGAGGGTCGCGCGGCGGCCGCGGCCGGGTACTGCCCTCCGGTGGCCCCGAGGGATCGCGCAGGGCTCACCCCGAGGGACCTCGCCGCGTACAATCTAACGAGGGGGGGGGGGAGGCGAGAGACCGGGACGAGAGAGGGAGCGACGGGGCGGAGGAAGGGGAGGCAAGAAGGGGGCCGGCAGGCGCTCGAGCGCGCGGGGAGCTCGTGGAAGCTGGGCCGAGCGAGGGGGCGACACGGGAAGCCAACATACACGCCGAGCACGGGGAGAGGTCGCCAAGCAGGAATGCCACAGCAGTGCGCGTAGAGCACGGTGCAGAGGTTCTGGCACGGGCCCCAGGCTCGTCCGCACGCGCACACGCACACACGCACACACACACACACACGCACACACGCACACACACAAACGCACAAACGCACAAACGCACAAACACACAAACACACACAAACACAACACACGAACACACAAGCGCACGAACGCACAAACACACAAACGAAAAAACGCACAAACGCACAAACGCACAAACGCAAAAAACGCACAAACGCTCACGCGCACACGCACACGCACACGCACACACACAAACACACACGCGCACACGCACACGCACGCGCACACGCACACGCACACGCACACATACGCACACACATACATACATACATACCTACCTACCTACATACATACATACATACATACATACGTACGTGCGTACATGCATACATACATACATACATATACATACATACATACGTACATACATACATACACACGCATACAAACAAACATGACATTGCATTGCTTTACGTTACATTACAATGCATTACATTACAGTACCAATACATTACATTACATTAATTACATACATGCAGACACACATACATACACACATGCATCCACACATCCAGACATACACATACGCATACACATACGCATGCACATGCACATACACATACACATACACATACACATACATACATACATACATGCATGCATACATACATACATACATACATACATACACACATGCATACATACATACATACATACATACATACATACATACTTACATACATACATACAGACATACATACATACACACATACATACATACATGCATGCACGCACACGCATGTATGTATGCATGTACGCACGTACGTATGTATGTTTGTATGTATGTACGTATGTGTGTATGTATGTATGTATGTATGTATGTATGTATGTATGTATGTATGTATGGGTGTATGTAGATATGTGTATGAGTGTATGTACGTTTGTGTGTATGTATGTATGTATGTCTGTTTGTTTGCATACGTTTATATACACATATACATATATATATATATACACACATATGCATATATCGTATATATCGTCGGCGGCTAGGCAGAGGGACTGCGCTGGCGGATAGGGCGTTGGTAGGTCATACGTAATGCGAATTAAGCCACGATGCGCGAGGAGGAAGGAGGAGGCGCCCGGTGGTGGCAGGAGGGAGACAGATGCCGTGCCCGCTCAGAGCAGGGCCAGGCGCGCGGCAAGGGCGACGCCGCGGGGCGGACCAGCATACGGGGCGGCGGCTGGGGGGGGGAAGCCGGGAGGGCGAGCTGCCAGTCAGCAGGCCGTGCAGGGGGCAGCACCCAGCAGAGGCCGGTGGCGAATGTGTGCACGCAGCGCCGAGGGTCAGCGGGTGCCGAGGTCACGCGTGACCAACGCGAGCAGCCGGGCCAGCGGCGACCAGTACGAGACCACCTCAAGGTGAGGGGTCGGCCTGAAAACCAGGCAAGGCGGAGGCGGGGGGGGGGGCGGGGCGCGGCCGGCAGAACCAGCCCAGGCCCCAGAGCGGGGGCGGGGGCGCGGCCAGGGAGCCGAAAAGCGGTCCCGTCGCTCAGCGAGGGCCGCGGCGAGGGACACCGAACTGGTGCGCGGATGGCGGACCCAGGGCCCGGAGCGGGCTGGAGAAGAGGGGGCGGAGGGGGCGGAGTGCCCCCAAGGCTGGGAAGGGGAGGACGCAGCAGCGCCGGACGCGCAGAGAGACGCCAAGGCCAGGTGGCAGAGCCCGGGCCGCGGGCCGGCACCTGCAGGACGCGGGCGGTGGCGAGTAGGCGGGCCCCGGGGACTGGGGGGAAGGCGCCCCGGGGCCCGAGTGCTGCCGAAACAGCGGCCGAGGCGGCGCGAGGAGCAGCACCGCCTCGCGAGAGGAAGGTGACTACCTACCAGACCACCCCAACCCAACCCGAAGACCCGAAGTTCGGGTTGGGGGGGGTAAGGGTTCCACCCGTGTTTTTTCAATGTTCCCCGACCCCCCCCCCACTGGAAATGGAGGCCAAATTGAGGCCTTAGGGTTGGGTTGGGGTGGTTTGGTGGTGGGTGGTGAGAAGGCCAGTCAACTGCCATGCCAGCCAAAGCGGCAAATGGGGGGGGTCGTGGGCGGCAAGACCAGCCCAAGGCCCCACCCCTGGGGGGCGGCCAAAGCCGAGAGGCGGGCCGGCCGCGGGCGAGGGCGCAGCAAGAGACACCCAAAGGCGCACAGGCAGGAAAAGAGAAGGCGGCCTCTGGCGAGGCCAGACGCTGCGCAGTGCCAGCAAGCCAGAGGTCGGCGGTGGCGCCGCCGGCTGGTGCAGGCGGAAGCTCCCAGAAAGCCCCCCAGGGACTCCCAGAGGAGCCCAGAGACGTCCCCAGCTGCCTTGGATTCCCTCAACCTCGGAGGAGGAAGGGGGGGAGGAGGGGGAGGAGGAGGAGGAGGAGGAGGAGGAGGAGGAGGAGGAGGAGGAGGAGGAGGAGGAGGAGGAGAAGGAGGAGGAGAAGGAGGCGGAAGCCCAGCCGTCAGACCACGGGCGCCGACCCGGGCCAGGAGCCCAGCGCCGGGGCCGCCAGCGCAGACGGACAGGAGGAGGGCGGACTCACGCAGGCCAGTCCAGCGGGCGCAAGGCGCCGAGGAAGCAGGGAGCCGGGCGGTGGGCGCGCAGGTAGCGTGGGGCAGCTGCCACGGCGAGCCAAAGAGGGGAGTTCGCTGGTGGTGCGTGGGGGGGAGGCACCGAACTGGTGCACTCGCACGCACACACACAATCGCGCGCGCACACACACAAACACACACGAATACGAACACGCACACGCACGCACACGCACGCACGCACACACGCCCACACGCCCACACGCACGCACGGACATCCGCACACACACACACACCCACAAACACACATACACACAGACACAGACACAGACACAACCACACACACGCACACACGCACACACACACACACCACACACCACTCACACCACACATACACACATACACGAGCACACACACACACACACACACACACGCGCACGCACGCACGCATAGACGCACGCACAAATGCATACACATACACACACATGCACGAACGCACCCACGCACACCCACCACACACAAACACACACACAAAGACACAAACACACACACAAACACAAACAAACACACATACGCACACACACACACACACGCACGAACGCACGCACGCACGCACGCACACATACATACACACACGCACACACCCACACACACACACGCATACACGCAAGCAAGCACATGCACACGCACACGCACACGCACACTCACACGCACACGCACACGCACACGCACACGTACACGGACACACACACGCACACGCACACTTACACGCACGCGCGCACGCGCACACGCATGCGCTCACGCGCACACGCACACACACACACAAGTACACTCACACACACACACACACACACGCACACACACACACACACGCACACACACACACACGCGCGCACACACGCGCACACACACGTACACGCACACGCATATGCACGCGCACACGCGCACACACGCACACACACGCACACACACGCACAAGCACACACATAAACACACACACACACGCACCCACACACACGCACACGCGCACACGCGCACACGTACGCACACACACACACACACACACACACGCACACATACACACATAAACACACACACACGCGCACACGTACGCACACACGCGCACACACACACGCACACACACACACAGACACACACACACACAAACACACACACACACACACACTTTTTTTGGCGTCGCGGCCCCGCGCGCAGCGACAGTGCGGAGACAGTCGAAGAACAGTAGCCGCGCGTGCGCTTCTAGAGCGGCCGAGCCCTCGAGGCCGCACGGGCACACACCAGAGGTGCAGATCGGCGAAGCACGAGCGAGCGGCCGGAGACCCAGAATGTTCAGACATGCGCGGGACGGGTGCGGCAATTTGAGCTCCAAGGCCGCGAAAGAAGCCCTGCAGACTGGGGGCAAACCAAACACCTTCAGATGATCCAGGCAATGCCAAAGGGGGGCACCACTACGAGGGTCACCTCCTCCAGAAAACGCGCCTTCCTGGACCACCCTGGACACCCCAGGACTCCCAAAGACGGCCCAGGCGCCCAACACCTGCTCGATACTCGATCCTCCCTCCTCCTCGACCTCCGCCTGCTGGGAGGCGGTGTGGCGACATCCATTGGCAGCTCCCTGGACGCTGCCTGACAGGCGCCGCGACGAGACCCCGAGCTCCCGGAAGAAGCCCAGAGTATAGAGAGCAGAATACCCACCCTCATACTAAGCACCCCGACCAGCGAAGCCGCTTAGCCAACGCACCCAGGGGAGGAACCGAACGGGGCAGGGCTGTCTAAGTACCGCCCAGGACCTTCTACAAGCCTCGTCAAACATATCCAGACATGCAATGGGAAATCACGGCGATCGATATTTTCGAGCGGTTGTTAGAAACTGCGTTCTTCAATGCTGCGAGGGGTGTGCCGGATTTTTGACACCCTCGCGTCCAAGTCACTTATCTGGTGTCAGCATTGGAGTAGCGCTGACCATACAAGTACCGAAAACAGAAGACTTCTGATTATTTCTGACGAGTGATGTAGCAAACGCCAATTATCGGTGTCGGGTGGTTTTTCCCTCGCCCGACAGAGGAATCACCGAAGGGGGCCCGGGCGCGCCTGCAGGTGCCGGCGTGGGGCACCGGCATCTTGCACCTGGCCACGGGGCGGGCGGTGCCCGAGCGGGGCGGAGGTGCGGGTCCACTCGGGAGGGCGGATGGGGTCGTCGTCGGAGGGTGGCATACAGTCATCGGCCTGACCTAAGGAACGATAAATAAGGAACGAAGCCCCTTTTTATTCCAAGGAAGAACGCATAAGGAACGATAAATAACAAATAACGCATAAGGAACTGTAAATAACGCATATAAAATCTAAGGAACGACCGAGCCCCTTTTGAAAAGTAAGTGTTCCTTATACAAGCCGCTCACT
The DNA here is from genome assembly GCA_963575745.1 of Prorocentrum cordatum. Lineage (NCBI taxonomy): Eukaryota > Dinophyceae > Prorocentrales > Prorocentraceae > Prorocentrum > Prorocentrum cordatum. The sequence goes on from CAUYUJ010004336.1 coordinate 459,232, forward strand.
GTAAGCAAGGGGCCGTGCTCAGCAATGACAGCCTTCCATTCCTCTGTGTCTCTGGCGGAGCAAAGAGGGATGGGCCAAAGGCGAGATAGCGAGCCAGCGAAGGCGAGCGCTCCAAGCCGCCTGCTCCTCCAGCCGGGCGGCGGGAAGGGAGGCGAGGGAGGTGCGCGCGTCCTGCCCTCGACATCGCCGGGAGATGAGGGGGCCGACGGAGGCGGCGATGTCGGCGACGGCGCCGACGGCGGCGGGGAGGACGAAGACGAGGACGACGACGGCGGTGAAGATGAAGAGGGCATCGCCGGGGTAGGGCCCCTCCAGAGAGCACCTCGTTGTCAGCGCACCCCTGCGGGCCACCTCGAAATCTTTCCTTTGTCCTCCTCCCCTCCTTCCGTCCCCCCTCGCCTCCTCCCTCCCCTCCTTCGTGCCTCACCTCCCTCACTGCCTCCATCTGTCTCCTTCCCTCCTTTCGACGAGCCTGCGTCGCTCCTGTGGTGGCGTTTTTGAAAAGTTAGGTTGAACATGATCAAAGCAATCCCGTTGAACCTCATGCTCCCTTCCACCCTTGCTCTCTCCACTGCTCTCTGACTCCATCCGTTGTCCTGGTTCCCTTTATCTCCTCCTCCTCCTCCTCCTCCTTTTCTCTTCGCCCCTTTGTCTTTATGTTTGCATTATCTCCATCTCTCCCTTCGCCCCGTCGCTGCTTTCCCCTGCGTACCCACACGGTTTGCCTCTTGCCGACGCCTTGTCGGCCCAACTGACCCAGGAGGCCCTGAGGGGGCCACGACGAAAATGTGACCAACACCTTCTGAATCACCGATCTACCGACTCGTCGTGCCAAAATGGCCAATACGCTGAGCCAACACGCAGCGTCTCGGGGCAGCTAAGGACCAGAGCCATCGACCCTATCTTTCCGCGGCATCTCTCGCGCCGTATCGATCTGTGATGGCCCCCGGGGCCCGAAACCCGGCGAAAACGCAGGGCGCGGAAAACCTGCAGCGCCCGCCGAGACGTCCGACGTCTTGACGATTTCAATGCGAGGCCCCAGAGCTCGGGACCGCTTCCCAGGGATCGGCTCTCTCTTCCTGGCTCGCTCTTGGAGGGTCACGGGGCCCCGCGGGGGCTCCCCAAATGCCAGCAGCGACGAACATCCTCCATTTGGGCCTCTCTTTTTTCAGAGCGTTGGAGGTCTGGGCGGACCTCGGGAGATCGCAGACGGTGCCCGCTCTCCACAGGACTTGCTGGCACCCTCCCCTCTTGGCGGTGGACAAGCCTCCCCTTTATCGGGAGAGGCCAAGAGGGGGGTGTCCAAGAGGGGGGGGTGCAAATCATGACCGGCGGCATGTGCGCGGCCCAGCGGAGGGGCCAGGGACGTAATGAAATAAGAAGAGGCGCCATGAAATCTGGGAAAATATCATGGCCCACGCCATGATATCCCCCCCCTAGTGATCACCCCCTCTTTCCCGCCCCCGACCTTAGCAAACCTCCCCTCAGTGAAAACGGCCTGGGACCGAAACCGACAGACCCGGACGCGCAAAAACGACGGCCGCGGCGCCCTCTCGCGAACCGACAGCGACCAGTTCGCTGCTCGACGCGTCAGGGCAGGAGGCCTGTGCACCTCCCTCCGCAGGGGCCCCAGGACACACACACACACACACAACACACACACAGACACACACACACAACACACACACACAACACACACAACACACACACACACACAACACACACAACACACAACACACATCACACAACACACACACAACACACACAACACACAACACACAACGCACATCACACAACACACAACACACACACACAACACACACAACACACAACACACACAACACACACACACAACACACACACACACACAACTCACACACAACACACACAACACACAACACACACAAATCACACACACATAACACACACACAAAAACAAACGCACACAACTGACAGGATGCCCCATCTTTCCCCATGTTTTCGGGTCTTTGGTCTTCCCCCCCCATTTCCCATATGTTCCCGTATCCTCCTGGGAATCGACGACTAATTGTGTCTGTGTGTGTTTTTTTTCCCTGCGAAATGCTTACGCCCTGCGAAATGCTTAAGAAATCATGGGTTAAGAAATTCAGAGTATCAGAATTTGAATAAAAAGGCCCAGACTTTCGATTGACATCTTAGGATGCACATTGCAGCATCAGGACAAATCGAGACCCTGGCCGAAAACTCAAGTTTTCTTAGGCATCGCCTGGGGTGCAGGAATCTGAGTGTAGGAACAGCGCAATTCCGACGAGTAGCCTGCATTGGGGCGTGTCGTGATCCCGACCTCGTCTTCGTCCGCGCGGTATGGGGGGAGGACGACGAGGAGGAGAGGGAAACAATGAGGATAAGGAGGGGAATGCTTCTTGGGGCCTTCTGGGGGCTTCTTGGGGGCCTCCTGGGAGATTCCCGCTGTGCACCTCCCGCCGAGGGCCCCGCGCGGGCGGGCGGCGGCGCCACGAGCCGCCGAGGCACGAGGGCACGCAGACGGAGTACTCCGGGTCGCACGAGGTCTGGCCTGCAGAGAGGCCGGGGGGCGAGCGGCGGGGCGCCGGACGGCGGGGAGCAGCGAGCAGAGGAGGAGGGGGAGGAGGGGGAGGAGGAGGAGGAGGAGGGAGGAGGAGGAGGAGGAGAGGAGGAGGAGGAGGAAGGAGGGGGAGGAGAGGGAGGAGGAGGAGGAGGGGAGGAGGGGGGGGGAGGAGGGGGGGAGGAAGGAGGGGAGGAGGAGGAGGAGGAGGAGGAGGGGAGGAGGAGGAGGAGGAGGAGGAGGAGGGGGTGGGAGGAGGAGGAGGAGGAGGAGGAGGAGGAGGAGGAGGTGGAGGACGAAGGGGAGGAGCAGGAGGAGGAGGGCGGAGGAGGAGGAGGAGCGGGAGAAGATACAGCGGTAGAGGGTACAAAATCCACCCCGACAAGAACCGCCCCGACACGCGAGGCCTTTAGCAAGCGCGCCCAAAGAAGCAATCGAACAGGGCAGGGCTGTTCAGTAAACGCCAAAGGCCGTTTAGTCAACGCGCAGTGTCCGGTCCGGGTGGTTTTCCTCCCTTGACAGCACAGACATGAGCCTTTGGGATCCCTGCGCGGATTTCTCGGATCGGCGCTGGGCCCCCCTGACGGCGACTCCGGCGCCGCCCCTGGCGCGCTCCGCGCGCCAGGCAGAGGGTCCAGTGCCGATCTCCCGAAATTCGTCGGAGCTCCAGCAGTTTGCGTTCATGCAGCTTTCTCTTCTTCGATGGAGTCTCAACGGATGCAACTTGAGGGGGAAGAAGATGCTGTGGCTGAAGCTGGGGAGGAAGAGGAAGCAACGCTGACCCTAAGCCATATCGCCTAAAACATCAAGCACGTTGGCGAAGGGATCATGCACATTCTATGAATGTTTCTGCCACGGGGGCTGGCGTTCATGGGAGTCAGGATGAGCCGTCGAACGATTGAAGAGGCCAATCCTGACCCTCTCTCCCACCGGTCTTTCTGATAGACCAGTGCGACGGCTGGTGAGGAGTGTCGGGGCCAACGCCGAATGACTCGCGCGCACTCGCGGGATGCCGAGGCAAAACCGCAAACTGCGTCGACCGAAGCACTGCCGCCGTGCTGGTCCCGTAGCTTCCCCAGAAACAGACGGGGGCCTCCTCGTAAGCTCCTCGCCTGGCTCTCGAGCTGCGCTCGCGGATCCTGAAACCTCTGGTTCCAGACGAAGGTCGGCGGCGCGCCGAGGGGGGAAGGCAGAGGGGGCGGGCCTTCTCAGCAGGCGGAGGGGCTCCGGAGAAGGCCTCGAGAGCTTCGGAGAAGGCCGGAGGCCCTCTGAGCCTTCCGAGAAGGCCCGCCCCCCCCCCCCTCTACCGCCCCCCCGATCGGCGCTCCGCCGAGAAGGGCGCTACGGAGAGAGGCGGGCAGCAGGGGGCCGGAGGAGCAGGAGGGGGCCCCCGCCCTCTATGTTTTGACCCTTTTGGGGTACTTTTGGGGTATCTTCTATTTTTCGTCGAAAATCCCCCTGTAGGGGGGCACGCCCGACATAAGCCCACCATCTCATGCCATCTCATACAGTCGGGGCGCTGAAGAAGGAACCCTTCTCGTTGGGGAGGGGCTCGGTGTTCCTTGACTGTTTCAGAGTTTGCCCCGGGTGTTCCTGAGGTTTCTCCATGGGAAATCGAGGTTGAACTTCTGGGAAAAGGGGCCTCGTTCCTTAGGTCAACGCCTCGACTGTACGTTCAAAACCTCGGGTCCCTGAAGGTTGTGGAGCGACGCTGGCCTTCCTGCACGGCCCCTTGGGGGCCCCTGGTGGCGCCTCTCGGGGCTCTCCCTGGAGGCGTCGGGCTGCAACTCGATGCAGCGTTGGGCCATCTTGACGGCCTCGGTGGCCTCCCTGGGCCGTCTTGCAGATCCTGCAGAGCGCCAGGAGAGCGTCGGGGCGCCCAGGCAGTCTCGGCCGACGCCTCGACTGTACCCGGCCCCCCCGCAACACCAGGGACCCATGCCGCCGCGTCGCGAAGCCGAGGGGCCAGCGGCTGCTCCCGCGGGGCGGATCCGGACAGCCCTCGCTCGAACGCGGCCACGGGGGAGGAGGAGCGAGGAGGAGGAGGTGGAGGAGGAGGGGGAGGAGGTGGAGGAGGGGAGGGAGGGGAGGAGGAGGAGGAGGAGGAGGAGGAGGAGGAGGAGGAGGAGGGTGGAGGAGAGGAGGAGGATGAGGAGGAGGAGGAGGAGGAGGAGGTGGAGGGGGAGGAAGAGGAGGGGGAGGAGGAGGGGAGGGGAGGAGGAGGGGGAGGAAGGGGATGGAGGAGGAGGAGTGAGGAGGAGGCGGAGGAGGAGGAGGAGGGAGGAGGAGGGAGGAGGGGGAGGAGGAGGAGGAGGGGGAGGGGGAGGGGGGGAGGAAGGAGGAGGAGGAGGAGGAGGAGGAGGAGGAGGAGGAGGAGGAGGAGGAGGAGGAGGAGGGGAGGAGGAGGGGAGGGGAGGAACGAGGGGGGAGGGGAGGAGGAGGAGGAGGAGGAGGAGGAGGAGGAGGGGAGGAGGAGGAGGAGGAGGAGGATGAGGAGGAGGAGGAGGAGTGCCGATGGCGCGGCGAAGCAGACAGCGCGCGCCGAGCCCAAACGGGGCCGCAAGCAGCACGGCAGCCCCGCGCGGCTCTGACTTCTCTGGGCGCGGGCCAGAGGCCCCCGCACAGAGCGGAGGAGGCACAGGCGGGGATGCCAAGCAGCTGCTGCAGTTTGCACTGTTGAAGGGGCCCTGGCACACACACGCACAGACACAGACACAGACACAGACACAGACACAGACACAGACACAGACACAGAGACAGAGACACACAGACACACAGACACACAGACACACAGACACACAGACACACAGACACACAGACAGAGACACAGAGACACAGAGACACAGAGACACAGAGACACAGAGACACAGAGACACACAGAAGCACACACAAATAGAAATATTCCCCCTCTTTTCCCATAGTTTCTGGGTCTTTGTCTTCCCCCCCTCTTCCCTCATAGGTTCCCCTATTCTCTGGGGCATCGACCATTCCTTGTGTCTGTGTGTTTTTGGTCCCCCTCCCGCACTGTGGGCAACTCTGGCACGAGCGCGGCACTCCGCCCGCTCGCGCGCGGCCCCGCCGCCGCCGGCCCGGCGAGCGAGAGCACGAGCCGCGCTCCTCTGGGGACGCAGCTCGCCAGAGAGACCTCCCCTGCGCTGCCGGGCAGTTTTTAACACATTGGATTTTTAAAATATAGGATTTTAAATACATGATTAATTCAGGAATGCATGTATGCATGAACTCATCGTTGGTTTTAGCACTCAATCCCTGCATTTTTCATACACGATCCGCACGCGGAGCATGTATCAAAAACGGCACTGCAGGGCCAGAGCAGCATTTCGCCCTCTCGCGCGCGGCCCCGTTCCCACAACTTGGCGAAAGGAGGCGCGCACCGCGCCCCAGCGCGAGCGGAACTTCCAAAGAAGAAGCCTGCTCGGCGCGCGAGCGAAACCGACGCTTGGCCGGCTCTGAACGCCTGGGGACCACGGAACGCTGTCGTCCTCTCTTGGGGGCATCTCGTACTTCCGCCAACGTCCGCCCGCATTCCGCCAACTTCCACCTGCGCAGCCGGAGGGTATCGGAAACCCATACTGTTTACATGGTTTCGTGCCCCTCCCTCCCCTCCAGGGAGGCCCCGCCTGAGCGAGGAGGGTATCGGAAACCCATACTATCTAAATGGTTTCGTGCCCCTCCCACCCCTCCAGGGAGGCCCCGCCTGAACGAGGAGGGTATCGGAAACCCATACTATTTACACGGTTTCGTGCCCACGTTGCACTTCCGCTGGCTTCCTCCGGCTCTCCGCCAACTTCCCTGGAGGAAGAGACGTCAACTCCTCCGGCCTTCGAGAGCGAGAGGCCCTGCCTGGAGCGCTCCACTCGGCTTGCCTGCGGGCGGCCCACTGCCCGACGACTCCGGGAGCGAGCGGCCATCGCCGCGACCCGGCAAGAGCCCAACAGCGCTCGGGAGGCGAGACGCTTGGCTCGCTCGGGCGCGGCCGCGTTGGCCCACGACCCAGCCGGCGAGAGACGCGCGCCGTGCCAGAGCGGGGACGCAACTTCGAGGAAGAAGGAAGGGCGACAGCGCCTGCACCAGCGCGAGGAGCCATGGGGGGGTCCTGGTGGTTTGCCCTGGCCCTCTCGCTCGAGGCATCTCCGATCCCCAGCTCGGGAAGGCATCGTGTCTCGTGGTGGTGGTGCCGCTTTTCCTTGGTCCGAACTTTGGAGACAAACCTGCGCGGTGATCGGGCGATAGCGCCATCTCGCGCCTTCCCACGCGACGTACCCCGCGTCCCGCTCCGGCCGCACGCATTTCGCGATGTCCAGGACGAAGCGCACATGCTTGGGTTGCAAGACACGGCAAAACGTAGAACTTGTGTATTGTTTGTTGATGGGTGGTGTGAGGCGTCCCGCTTCTTGTCGCTATCGGGACGACAGCGAAGGCAATGGTGGTATACGAAGAGATACGAACCGTATCTGGTAGGGAGCGATACGAGTCAAGGTAACGACGTAGGCCACCACACCCAAAAACCTGTGTCCATTTGAGCTTGCCACCATCGAGCCAAAACCAACGTGGCACTCGTTGCGGATGGGAACTCACTGTAGACACTGAGGATGTCGATATGGCGGGTTCCGGAAAGCCCGCGCCCAAACACGTTGAGATCTCTTGCAAGGCCGACGTTCAGCTCCGCCGGCTTCCGCCGCTGGACCCGCCTCCGCTTTACTTCCGCCGCCTTCTTCGGGAGCGGCAAAGAGGGGGGTGTCCAAGAGGGGGGGGTGCAAATCATGACCGGCGGCATATGCGCGGCCCAGCGGGGGGGCCAGGGACGTAATGAAATAAGAAGGGGCGCCATGAAATCTGGGGAAATATCATGGCCCCCGCCATGATATCCCCCCCCCCCAGTCATCACCCCCCTCTTTTCCGCTCCCGACTTCTGCCCAGGAAGAGGTGCCAACTTCTCGATTCCTCGAAGGCGAGGCCATGTCCAAAACGCACCACACGTCGAGGCTCATTTGGTGTGCTCTCCTGCGGGCAGGGCCCGCCCGGTCTAAAACCACGCGCGCCGCGCGGCCTCGTGCCTGCTGGGCCCCGGCGGGCAGGCAGCGCGCGCCGTGCCCCGAGCCCGGGGCGCAGGCTTCCGCAGAGATCGGCTAGGACCTCTTGGCGAGCGCAACACTTCGCTGCCTCGCCCTGGCCAGCCGGCGAGCGAAGAGCCGGCACCGCGCGCCCCACGGAAGCGCAGCTCCCGAGAAGCACCTCTGCGGTGTCCGCCGCCCGCCTCCCTGCCCCAGCGCCCGCCCTCGAGCCCAGATGAGCCCAGCGTGTCCCGGCGCCGAGGGGGAGGAGGAGGAGGAGGAGGAGGAGGAGGAGGAGGAGGAGGAGGAGGAGGAGGAGGAGGAGGAGGGGAGGAGGAGGAGGAGGAGGAGGAGGAGGAGGAGGAGGGTAGGAGGAGGAGGAGGGAGGAGGGAGGAGGGAGGTTGGGGAGGAGGGAGGAGGAGGAGGAGGAGGGGGGAGGGAGGAGGAAGGAGGAGCGAGGAGCGAGGCTGAGCGGAGGAGGAGGAGGAGGAGGAGGAGGAGGAGGACGAGGAGGAGGAGGAGGAGGAGGAGGAGGAGGAAGGAGGGAGGAGGGAGGAGGGAGGGTGGAGGGGAGGGGGAGGAGGGTGAGGAGGGGAAGGAGGAGCGAAGGAGGAGGAGGAGGAGGAGGAGGAGGAGGAGGAGGAGGAGGAGGAGGAGGAGGGGTAGGGAGGAGGGAGGAAGGGAGGAGGGAGGAGGAGGAGGAGGAGGAGGAAGGAGGAGGAGGAGGAGGAGGAGGAGGAGGAGGAGGAGGAGGAGGAGGAGGAGGAGGAGGAGGAGGAGGAGGAGGAGGAGGAGGAGGAGGAGGAGGAGGAGGAGGAGGAGGAGCGAGGAGGGGGATGGGGCCGTCTGTCGATCGGCCAACTGCCCCCCGTGCGCGCCCTCGGGCCCGACGTCCCCCCCTTGCCCCCAAAAGGGGGGGCCGGGCGGTCCGCTGGCAGGGAGGGCCCAGGCGCGGTGCGGAGGGGGCGCCTGCGCCCATGGGCAGCGCGTAGCAGCTCATGCCCATGTCTCGGTCGTACCTTCGGGAGCGGCGTCGGCGGCGTCGTGAGCACGGCAGCCGCGAGCGAGGAGCCGGGGGGAGGTCGAGCGGGAGTGGGCGGGAGGAGGAGGAGGAGGAGGAGGAGGAGGAGGAGGAGGAGGTGGAGGAGGAGGAGGTGGAAGTGGAGGTGGAGGAGAAGGGGGAGGGGGAGGAGGACGGGAGGTGGCATGACGGCTGAGAGCGAGAAGGATGGGGGGGAGCAGGAGGGGGGTGGACAGCAGCGGTAGCAGCTCTAGCAAGACTTGTCATGAGCATCACGGGTATCAGCAACAACAACCATTATAATCCAATTCGCTCATCTTCGTTCGCGTGCCACTGAATACATGCTTGCACCCCAAACCCTCGATTCCCGCGTCCTTCGTCAATGACAACATCCGCTTTAGGGGGCTCATTGCTAGCGTGGTGCCAGCTCCAGAAATAAGCCCCTCGGGTTGCGCGGACGGGCACCCACGGGCGGGTCGGGCGGGCGGGCCCTGATGGGCGGATCGGCCTCCTGATGAGCCCTCCCTCGTCCTCCCTCCATCCCCTCTCCTGCTGGAAACACCCCGTCTTACCGTCTGCCACCGTCCCTCCGCCCTTGGGCCGCTCCTGGGCCCTGGCGAGATCTGGGCGCTTCTGGGTGCACTACTTCTGCCGGCGGCCTCGGTGCCCCTTGATCGTGCAACCCCCCGGCTCGACACAGGGCAGCACTGACGAGACAACCCCCTGCAGGCCGTCTCCGTGGACGACGGCCCATCCCCTCGATCACGCGCCCGAGGACGTGTGAGATGCATACCCACCTGGCTCGCCCATCTCCCTCGCCCCCCTCTCCCCTTTCACCTTCCCCCCCCCCCGCGCCTGCTCTTCCTTCCCCTCCCTCTCACCTCTCCCGCCCCCCTTGCCCCTCTCCCGGAGCAGGGCGAGCCAAGACAGCGGCAGCTCAACCTCGATCCCTGGACCCCTCTCGGGGCCCAGACGCACCGGCCCTCCGAGCGGCGCGCCCCGCCGTGGCGAGGAAGGGCCCCCCCCCCCCCCGACGGCCAGCCACCGTTGTGGTGCCAGCTCGCCCTCCGCTGTGCTCTGCCCTCCGCTGCCCCTCGGCCCTGCTAGGGGGCCCACGAACCCTGCCCCTGCCCCCCACGCTGGGGGGGAACACGAGCGAAGTGAACCCCCCTCCCCCCCAAAAATCGTGGGGGTGCAGTCGGGGCGTTGACCTAAGGAACCCGAAATAAGGAACGAGCCCCCTTTGTCCCATGAGTTAAACTTCGATTTCCGATCGAAAACAAAAAGAAAGACCTGAGGCAAGCTGCGAAACACGTAAGGAACGCGGAGCCCCTCCCCAACGAAAAGGGTTCCTTCTTCGGGGCCCCGACTGTAGGGGTAGGGTTCGCCTGTGGCCCTCAGCCCTGCCCTCCTCCCTCCTCCCGCGGCGGGCACCCGGCCAGGCCCGGGGCCACGAGCGGAGGGTGGGATTCACTTCGTTCGGGAGCTCACGAGCGAAGAGTGCCCCCCCCCCCCCCCCCCCAAAAAAAAAAAAATCGTGGGGAGTAGGGAGAGGCATAGGGCTCGCACGTGGCCCCCTCGGCCCTGCCCTCCTCCCTCCTCCCCAGTCCCCCGACGTCATGATTTCTTCATGACGTCGACCCCCCGCGGTCGCGACCCATTCCCCAGGACCAGTTTGTCGTCCTGAGTCGTTTTTTGACGGTCCCGAGGGCCGGTCAGGGCCCCCAAGGGCCAAAACTCACGAAGAAACGCCTCCCGCCGCGATTTTTTTTCCTGACTCGAGGGGGTCTCTGGGCCCCGCGGCGGGCACCCGGCCCGGCCCGGGGCCGCGAGCGCGCCCAGGCCGACCAGGCACGCCAGCCGCGGGGCCATGGCGCCGGGCCTGTGGAGAGCGGGGGCGGCCCGGGCGCAGCGCCTCGGCTCGCGGCGGCGCGCGGCGGCGGGGCGGGCCCGACGGGCGCGTCGGCCGCGGGCGGCGCGGAAGTCCGCGCACCAGGGCGGGGGGGGGGGGTGCTGGAGAGAAGGGCGGTGTCTTCCCAGACCCCCTCGCGTCGTGAGCAAAAACACGGCGGGAGGCTTTTCATGATTTTTGGCCTTTGGGGGCCCTTGCCGGCCCTCGGGACCGTCAGAAAACGACGCAGGACGAAACACCGGTCCCGGGGAATGGGTCGAGACCTCGGGGGGTCGACGTCATGAAAAAAATCATGACGTCGGGGGTCTGGGTTTGGGGGGGGGGGGGGGCAAGATGGGGGGCGGGCAGCATGGCTCTTCTGGGGGGCAGGGGGGAAGGCAGGAGCGGGAAGCACGACGCGAGAGGAGGCGTCGAGGCGCGAGCGCGCCGCCACACAGCAGAGGCCGGGCTGCAGAGCACAGCAAGCAGCGTACCCCGAGCAAGAGAAGGGTCAAGGCACTCCTGTCCACGGCTCTCGGGCACCCTGGGCCCTGCCCAGGGCCCAGGGCGTCAACAGAGCGTTCCAAAAGGACACTGCGTTCGTTAAGGAATTGGTGGTCCCCAAACGTGGTGGTGAGAACACCCGGTGGTGAGTTCTGGGCGATTTGGGTAACGGTTTTCGAGCGCTGGCTGGCCCAAGAAACGCAAAACCTCGTGGCGACCGCGTGTCCCCAAAGCCGGTGGCGACCCAGAATTATTTTTTGGGGGAATCGGGGTCACCACCGGGTGTCTCACCACCTGGTTTGGAGACCACCAAAAGAATATCCAATCCAACAAAATCCTGGACACCCCCCTGGACAACCTGGACAACCCATGCTGATTTCATGGCGACAGGACGACCTGCCCCGGACAGTCCCTTGGACAGCCCAGCGGGGATGCAGACAACCCCTCTGGTCAACCCCCCCCCTTGGACAAGCCTCCACGGGATTCCTCTTCCACGAGATGTGAAAAGCTGGTCACGGGGGAAGCCCCCTGTGGCCCACGAGGGCCTCGTGCCGACTCGAGGAGGGGGGGGCGGATGGGGGAGGGGCGCGAGCGGCCAGTGGCGTGGCAGGGAGAGGGGGGGAGCAGGAGAAGGCCCGGGCGAGGGAGGAGGATGGGCTCGCCATGCGCAGGCTGGCGCTCCGATGGAGGCCTCGCCTCCTCAGCCTCGACGCGTCCCAGACGAGACGTGTACGCAGGAGGGGGGCCGGAGGTGAGCGAGGGAGGGGCAGAGCGAGGAAGAGGGGGCCCGCCCGCGTAGGTTGGCGCTCAAAACGAGGCCTCGCCTCCTCGGCCCGTCGCTTCCCACACGGGGCGTGTGCTCAGGTAGGGGCTGGAGGTGATGGGGAAGTGCGGCGCGGGGGAGCCCCCTCCTGGCAAGACAAGGTGGTGGGCCGGGACGCACGGCAAGTCGGCATCTCCTCCCGCGCTGCTCCTTCACTAGATGCTCCTTCTTCGGGGGGACCACTTTGCGCTTTGCCGCTTTACCCTTTTTCCGTCCGCCACTGCCGTCGTCTCGATTCGTTTCCTCTCGTGTCCTCATTCCTATTCCAATCCCTTTCGCTGTCCGCAGCAGCAGCCCTGTAGCAGCACAATTATATGAAGGAGAATGTACATGATTACGCATACATATGTATACATATATATATATATATATATATATATATGTCTAGATAGATTGATGGGTATATATATATACACATAAATATATAGATGCACATGCATGTGCGTGGCATTATGTACGTGCACATCTTTTCTACATACACACGTGGACACTATCGTGCATTTGCGCTCCGCGCCATGCACCTTGGCCCTTCAGGTGTCGCATGCAGGCGGAACGAGACCTCGTATGTAACATACAAATATTTTTTAACTATAATATAACCGTAGTTGTCTATATATGTATACAAGTATATACATCGATATCTTCACACATACGAATGTACATACACGCAAATAGTAACATAATGACTATCATATAAACAAAACTGCGATGAACTTATGGATCCCGGTTCCATTCTCATCGCTATCCTCTTTTTACTGCTTCTCCCTGCCACCTTTGCTGTCACTCCCTTTCTCGCTATGGCCACTCCCGGCGCGCCCTTCCTTCACTTACTTTGTGTGGCGAGGGCTTCTCCTCGGAGGGTCTCTTGGGGGCCTCGCGGAAGCTTCTTGGGGACTTCTCTGGGGGCCTCGGGAGGCCTGCCGGCAGCGTTTTAGGGGCCTCCGTGGGCTTCTTGGAGGGAACTTGGTGCCAACCACGGTCTCCCTCGACGATCGGGTCACGATGTGGACAGCTTTTGGGAGCGTCTGGGGGCCATCTTGGGCCATCGTGCGGCTCTCTTTGGGTCGTCTAGGGGAGAACTCTGCCTGGTCTTGCTGGATTCTTCCCCAACTAGCTTGCTGAACGGGTTGCTGTTGTGGTCGTTAACTAGTTTCGCTCGAGGAACGCCCGCTCAGACACATCCTCAAAACAAAATTGATGGTCCAGGCCGTTCCGCCAGAGTCATCCTCACAACTCTCGATTCTGAGTTGGCCAGAATTGGGCGTTTGGCCTTAGACATCCTCGCAATTCTGGGCTTCTAGATGCTGCTCGCGAGGTGGTCCAGCTTGGCTCGCTTGAAACATCCTCGCAAATCTGAGCTCCCAAAGGCTGAGCAAGAGGAGGTCCGGCGTGTTTCGCCTGAGAGATCCTCGCAACTCTCAGCTCCGAGATGCCGCGCGCGAGGTGGTCTGTCGCATTTCGATTGGGACACCCTCGCAACTCTGAGCTCCGAGCTGCCGCGCGCGAGGTGGTCCAGCCCGTTTCGCCTGAGACATCCTCACACTTCTGGGCTCCGAGCTTCTGGGCGAGAGGTGGTCTGGCGCGTTTCGCCTGAGACGACCTCTCAACTCTGAGCTCCGAGCTGCCGCGCGCGCGAGGTGGTCTGGCGCGTTGTGCTTGAAACATCTTCACAAGTCTGAGCTCCGAGCTGCTGCGCGCGAGGTGGTCCATCTCGTTTCGCTTTAAACATCCTCACGTCTGGGATCAAAGACGCCGCGCCCGAGGTGGTCGGGCACGTTTCGCCTAGCGCGATTCCTCGGTTAATTCCCAGTGCTTGAGCAAATCGTGGAGATGCCTCGAGCGAGAGCGCGGTGAGCAGGGAGGAAGCAGGATCGGGCAGGAAGAAAGCGAGGAGGAAACAGGAATCGTGGACGAGGGGGACGGGACCAGGTCCAAACTGTGCTCGAGGGCCTACACGTCGAGGATGCCCCCTGGAAGCGGCACCCAGAGTGCGAAGGCATCCCTGGCATGGCGGAGGAAGCGGAGAAGAGGAGGGACGAGGAGGAGAAGGAGGAGGAGGAGCAGGAGGACAACGGCGGGGAGGACGAGGAGGAGGGGGAGGAGGAGCACTCCGGCGCCTCCCCTGTGCGAAGATGGACGCTCCGTGCGGGGCGGGGGCTATACCCTGGGATGGCCACCCCTGAGGACAGCCGGCGAAACTCGATTTCTAACTGGGGATTGCAATGACAATCGTATAGGATGACGACGAGGACATTCAAGCGATTTCAGGAACAACTTTGAACATGAAGCCGCCGATCACCGTGGGGAATGCGGTTCGGTTTGCCCAATGCGCTCCGGACGCTCCAGGCATTCTCAGGCAGGCTCCAGCACGCTTTCAGTGAGATCAACTCCGCAGGAAAAATCATCGTTGCCATCGTATATTCTCGTGCGACGTCAGGAACCTTAGCACGCCGAGGTTTCCATTTCTGCGCGCGGGGGTAATAATTATTTTCTGCGGTGCTGAAGATATCGCTCCGCTGATTCCGCCCCCGTGGATTACTTATTCTATTTCGGCGCTAACGAAATCCCAGGGGGGGTTCTCTATCGCTTCCCGCGGTTAGCGACGACCGCAACAGCAGCCCTTTCAGCAAGCCGTTAGCGGAAACAATATGTCCGAAGAAAAATCGATAGCCAAAGTCCAATATCCCAAAACGGAATGTTTTGTGCTAAGGTGGCTCCTCAGAGTGTTCGCTCGTCCTCCTGCTCCCGATCCGCCTGCGCCTTCGGCGTCATCGTCGAGCTTTTCGGCATCGTCGTCGTCCTCCTCCTCCGCAGCAGCCACGTCGTTCTTCTTTTCGCCCTCGCCCTCCCCCCTTCCACCACACCTCTTCCTCATCGTCCCCCTCTCCTCTTCCTCTCACTCTTCCTCAACCTCCTCATCCTGATCCTCCTCCTCCTCCTCCTCCTCCTCCTCCTCCTCCTCCTCCTCCCTGTCGTCGTCCTCCTCCTCCTCCTCCTCCTCCTCCTCCTCTCATCATCTCATCATCAAATCATCATTCATCAATCATCATCATAATCATCATCTCATCATCATCATCGATCAGCATCAATATCAGCATCCAGCATCAGGCATCAGCATCAGCCTCAGCATCAGCATCATCATCATCATCATCATCATCATCATATCATCATCAATCATCATCATCATCAGCATCAGCATCAGCATCAGCATCAGCATCAGCATCATCATCATCAAATTCATCATTCACAATCATCATCATCATCAGACAGCCAGCATCATCAGCATCCAGTCGCATCTCGCGGGGCCGTAACTAGACCATCATCATCGTCATCATCATCCTTCTCCTCCTCCTCTTCCTCTTCCTCCTCCTTCTCCTCCTTCTCCTCCTCGCCCTCCTCCTCCTCGTCCTCCTCCTCCTCCTTCTCCTCCTCCTCCTCCTTCTCCTCCTCTGGGTGCCAAAATAACGATTCGGGGTGCTGAATGCGTTATCGTTTCACCGGAAAGGGGGGGGATCTTCATGGCTTCCCGCGGTTAATTCCGGACGGCGGACGGGCGTGCAGAGACATCCCCCAAAAAATGTAGTGGTCCAGGCCGTTTCGCTTGGGACATCCTCATAACTCTAGATTGAGATGGCGGGGGTTGGGCGCGTTTCGCCTCAGACATCCGCGCAAGTCTAGGCCCCAAGATACCACGCGAGGTGGTCCAGCGTGTTTCGCCTGAGAGATCCTCGCAACTCTGAGCTCCGAGATGCCGCGCGCGAGGTGGCCTTGCCCGTTTCGCCTGAGACATCCTCCCAACTCTGAGCTCCGAAATGCCGCGCGCGAGGTGGTCCAGCGCGTTTCGCTTGAGACGTCCTGCCGACTCTGGGCTCCGCAATGCCGCGCGCGAGGTTGCGAGGTATGTACCGCGCGCGAGGTGACCCAGCGCGTTTCGCCTGATACATTCTGGCAACTCTGAGCTGCCATATGCCGCGCGAGAGGTGGCCAGGCGCGTTTCGCCTGAGACATCCTAGCAACTCTGGGCTGCGATATACTGCGCGCAAGGCGCTCTAACCCGTTTCGCCCGAGACATCCTCGCAGCTCAGAGCTCCGAGATGCCGCGCGCGCGGTGGCTTCAGACATCCTCGCAGCTCTAAGCTCCGAGATGCCGCGCGCCAAGTGGTCCAGCCCATCAGCTCATCCGCTCTCCCGCCTCTCTCCCACTGCCTCCCACCTGCCTCCTCCTCCCTGCTCTCGCCTCCCGCCTGCTGCTCCTCTGACTCCGCCTCCCCGTCGCCGCCGGCGTCGTTTCTGGCGCCTCCGCACCCGCCGTGCGCAAACCCCGCTCTCCGCCTCCCCCAAGGCATGCGACGCCACGATTTTTGTGCGCTCGAGGCGCGGGCCCGCGGACAAACCCGAGACGCGGGCTGCGCGGGCCTCCCCGTGGGCGCAGGGCAAACGATGTGGCCCACGACCTGGTACAACCCCCCTATATGTGGTGTAAGCGCCGTGTTCTCCCGCACGGGGTAGACCTACGAACGCGGTGGGGAATCGTCACGCGCTCTGAGAATGCTGCTCGGGGACGCTGCGCTCGGGCTATGCTTTTGTTCGTGGGTGCGTTTTTGTGCGACTTCCGTGGCCTCTTGTGTTGTCTCGGAGGCCCAGGAGGCCGAATAGCCGAGCATCCCCAACTCATAGCAAACCCGCAAGGGTAAAACAACGCGCTTGGAGGGCCTCTTGGAGGTCCTGTTTGGGCCGTCTTCGGGCGGTTGGGGAGCGTCTGGGGCTGCGCGGGCCTCTCGCAGGGCCGCTTGGCCGCCGAGAGGCCAGGGGCGTCCAGGAGGCCCAGGGAGGCCGAGGCGACGTCCCGCATGGGGCGGCCTGGTTGCTCGGGGAGGCCGAAATTCGTTCACGGGGGGGGGGGGCTGCGGGCTGCAGGCACTGCGACTTGCCTCCCCCTCCTTTCTCCTTCCTCCTCCCTCCTCCTCCCTCCTCCTCCCCCTCCCCCTCCTCTCCTCCTCCTCCTCCTCCTCTCCTCCTCCTCCTCCTCCTCCTCCTCCTCCTCCTCCTCCTCCCCCCCACCTCCTCCTCCCCCCTCCTCCTCCTCCTCCTCTCCTCCTCCTCCTCCTCCTCTCCTCCTTTCCTCCTCCCTCCCTCATCCTCCCCCTCCTCTCCACCCTCTCCTCCTCCTCATCCTCCTCCTACTCCTCCTCCTCCTCCCCCCTCCTCCTCCTCTCTCCTCCTCCTCCTCTCCTCCTCCTCCACCCTCCTCTCCTCCTCTCCTCCCCTCCTCCTCTCTCCTCCTCCTCCTCCTCCTCCTCTCCTCCTTACCTCCTCCTCCTCCTCCTCCTACTTAAAGGGTGAACCTGCCTCCCCCGAGGGGCAGGGAGAGGGGCGCCCAGCCCCGGGAGCCCCCCCCCCCCCGAGCGGCGGAGCGGCCGCAGGCTCCCCGCGAGAGCCCTCGGCCCTCGGGCCGCAGGGCCCCGCGCGAGCAGCCCCACCAGGGCGACCCCCGCGCGCGAGCACGCTGTGCTGCCCGCCGTCGCTCGGACGTCCATGTCCCGTGCACTTGTCGGCTTCGTGCGCGTTTTGTTGTTCTGCCCGATGGTCCATGGTGGTCCTCGATGCTCCTCGCCGAGGAAAAACGGTCCAGGGTGGTCCTCGATGGTCCAGGGTGGTCCTCGAGGGTCCAGGATGGTCCTCGAGGGTCCGCGTGCTTGTTTTTTCGGCCCGGTGGTCCAGGATGGTCCTCGGTGCTCCTCGCCGAGAGAACAATGCACACGTCCGGGCGATGCCACGTGCTGCTGCCCGCCTAGGGGGCCCGCCTGCGGGGGTCCCAGCGGCGACGGCGGAGGCCTCGAGGAGGGACGCCCCGAAGCCTGGTCGGGGCAGGAGGGCACGCAGGGACGATGCGTACCTCTCCCAGGAGTTGGCGCCGAGCCTCGGCCGTCTATGCAGACCGACGGCATCCCCTGCAAAACAGGAGGAGGAGGAGGAGGAGGAGGAGGAGGAGGAGGAGGAGGAGGAGGAGGAGGAGGAGGAGCAGTGTAAACTTCAGACTCACCGACGAGATTGCAATCAACCCTCCCTCCAAGATCCCTCTTCATAGTCCCCATGCGAGGACTCATTTTTACCGAGGAAGTGCCCCGTTGGAAGACAACCGTTCGAAAATTTTGAACTGCGCCAGAACACCACTCCTGGGAGTTCCACGCCGCGGACCACCGTTACTGTTGCGTCTTGACGATCCTGAACCGCTCTAGAACACGATCCCTGGGACTCCAACACCGAACATTAGCATAACTGTAGCGCCCTGACAGTCCGACATCGTGCCGGAGCACTGCTTCTGGGACGGCTACCATGGGATCTCCTGAGGCCGCTGCGAACTCCTACGACGACTGGGCGCGGCGATGCGGCGAGAGCCCCGCTTTGAGACGGGGCACCCCCTCCGTCAGTGAAGCTCGTGCTGCTTTTGCAGACGAGGTGTGCGCGAATGTGCGCGGCGCCTCAGCGAGGGCCGCACCTCGAAAGCGGGCCTGCCTCCATCCAGCAAGCCCTGGTCTTAAGACGAATGTGCGCGGCGCTAAGACGAGAGCCAGAGTCTGAAAGCGGACCACCCTCCATCCGCGAAGCTCCTCCAACTTCTTCAAGCGAATGCGCGCGGCGCTAAAACGAGAAACGCACTTTGAAAACCACCCGCCCTCCATTCCATCCATGAAAGGGTTGCAAATAAGTCTCAGGCGAAATGCCCGGCCCGCCCTTTCGACCAGCCTGTCGTCGTCGACCCATTCCATGTTGTCCTGCTCGTCTTCTCCATCCCCCAACTGTATTTTATGAAACGCTTCCTTTTTGAGACCTTCCTTCCTTCCTTCCTTCCTTCCTTCCTTCCTACCTTCTGTGGTCCTCTTCGTCTAGGCGCTTCCGCATTTGTTTCAGATCGCATGGCTGGCTGGATCGAATGTCAATGCGGGCTGGTCGAGGCCGCCTGCCTCGAAATAAAAATGCCGCCTCTCCCGCTCCTCCACCTCCACTGTAGCCCAAGCAACAAGCAGAGAACGGAGGAAAGGCGGGAGTGCCACGGGAGCGGCAGGATGACGGCGCATGGAATGGCAGAAGGGAAAATGGGAATGTAAAGTGGAGTACACGAGAAGCGCTCACACACCAACTGCGCGTAACAATAACATCCATGGAAATTTAACGGCGCCAGAACAACATGGGCGAACTAATGAAGGTATAATGGATGCTTGCGGAAGGCAGGCGTGAAGCAATACGTGGGAAACCCAAGAACCTGCCTAGAAATGCATGAACAACCCAAGAACCTGCCTTCTTGTACGATGGGGTACACCAGGACTTCAACTCAAAAATGACAGAATAAGAGGTGGCACGCATATAGGCTCGTTCAATCGGGCTTCGGTTGTAAGTGATTGAATGCCGCAATATAGTTCGACCCTCATGCTAACCAGCGTGGACCCCAAACAGTGAGCTCTTGCACTCTGGGTGTGAAAGCTACGTGAAGCAAGCTATGCGCGTTGCAAGCCTTGCGGTGCAATCTGTGCTCCGTGCAAGCTATGCGAGCACTCCACGTGGTGAAAGCACTGTGGTGCGAGCTGTGTGTGTGTGGCACGCCATGTGGTGCAAGCCAGGTGGTGCAGGCTGCTGTGGAGAAGCTGTGCGGCCAAAGCTGTGCGGTGCAAGCTCTGAGGTGCGCGTGAGCCGAAGCGGTGCGGGGCTGCACTGCGCAGGCAATGTGGTAATTACACGAGCGACGCGGGGCGCCGACGGAGAGCCCACGGCTGAGCAGGGAGCGACCGCCCCGGCATTCCTATAGTCCTGCCATGAGATGTTCTCAGAGCCCAAAAGTGTTCTAAGAACAAAAACAGTGCTCTTAGAACATGAGCCCGATGTGATGAAACGAGACGGGCTCCGCCAGAACTGCTCTGAGAACATCTCGTGGAAACCACAAAGCTTCCCAGAACCTTCTTTGGTAGGACTATAGGCGACACAGGACGCTTCCCCAGAGATCCGACGTCGTGATTTTTTCAGGACGGCGTCCCTGGAAGTCCCGACCCCTTCCCCGGGACCGGTTTTTCCTCCTGCGTCGTTTTCTGACGGTCCCGAGGCCCGGTAAGGGCCCCCAGAGGCCGAAAGTTTAGAAACACCAGGAGCGGTGCCCAACGACCCTCAGGGCTCAGGGCTTGGCCACGGAGCTGTACGCACGCTGGTCCTTGGCCCAGGGTCGGCCTGGTCAGCGGCGGAGGATGTGTGCAGATTCTGTCGCCCGACTCCGCTTCCTGGGGGCACTGAGAGGTTCCAACACCACTGCTCCCCTGGACCTCTCCTGGGGTGCAGTCGGCCCAGAGCTTCGAGGAGAAGCCGGCCGTGGCGACGAGGGCTCTCTGGGACGAGCAGCGGCACCGGTACCTCTGAAGGGGCCCTGAGACACACAAATAAATACACACAAAGAAAAGGATTTCTTATATTTTCCTATACTTTCTGGGCTTTTGTCCTCCCCCCCATTTCCCATATTTTCTGGGGAATCGACGATGAATTGTGTCTGTGTGTTTCTTTCCCTCCTGAATCTCTTCCTCCTCTGGTTTCCGTCTCGCCACCGCGCCCACCCGCACGTCCCCGGTGGCTCCGACGAGAGCGCCCGAGAAAGCCTCGAGCCACGAACCTCACGTCGGGCGTGCCCCCCCGCAGGGGGATTTTCGACGAGAAATAAAAAACACCCGGAAAATAATCAAAAAATATTACAAAATCTGGGGACTATTTATTCTGTATTTGACAATTTAGGGGTATGTTTTTGCATATTTTCAATCTTTCGCCCAAAAACCCCCTGTAGGGGGACACGCCCGACTTAACACGAACCTGCCGCCCCCCGGGACCCTGCACCCCACCCCGCAGAAGCGGTCGGCAGAAGCGCGCGCGTTACCCGCCCTCGCTAGAAGAACAAGCAACGGCACTGACTGTGTGATTTGCTCTTCGGCTCACGGCCCGGCCAGAACCCGGCCAGCGAGCCGGCGAGACCGCCCAGAGGCCTCGAACCTCAAACATGCCGTCCCCCTTAAGCCTTTGAGCCCATCCCACTCCGCAAAATAGATGCCTCCCAAGTGGGGTCCGAGCAGTTGGGGTCGGAGGATCGCGCCGCCTAGCCGATGCATCGTCGATGCATCGGCGACGTAGGCGACGCATCCGCGAAGTCGGCGCAGATGTATTCGGGCCCCACATCGAGCCGCATCGCCGATGCATCGGCGATGCGGCGCAGTCCTCCGACCTCACCTGCTCCGACCCCACCTGGGAGTCCTGGACTTGAGGCTGTCCCATGGGACGCACAGGAACATACTAATACTGTATGTCCTCCTTGGAGGCGCGCGTCCGACTCGAGCAAACAGTATACCCATCTTGTAGTATATCGTTTCCCGAACGGTGTGGCCAGAAAGCGCCCGCCATGACGCATATACTATAAGATTTCACGGTGCGCGCATCGCCCCTGGGGGGCCACGCACATATAGTATAAGTATGTTGGGGTGACGCCGATCCCACTCCGCCGAACCGGCCAGCAGAAACTCGCGCCACCCGCTCCTGGACGGCCCGGCCGAAGCTGCCATCGTGGATCGGCCGTGAAAATCGCCGCGCCCCTCATGAGATGAGGGATCCTCCAGGGTCTGAGGCTTCCAGGGCACGCTCCTCAACGAACGCCCCCACCGCATCGAGCCACAACTCGGCTCCACGGCAACCGTTCGGGGCAGTCCGAGCACCCCGGGAACGCCCTCGGCGGGGCGCAGCTGCCGGAAGGCGTCCCGAGGCCGGAAAGCCGCGGAGAACCTCCGAAGTTCCCGTCCGCACCCCAATCCACAGACCCAGACATCCGATGTCTTGAGTTTCTCAATGCGAGGTCCCCAGAGGCCTGGACCTCTTCCCCGGGGCTGGTTCGGCGTCCTGAATCGTTCTGTTGTCGGCCCTCGAGCCTGGCGGGAGCCTCCGGAGGCCGACCGAACGTAGCAAGGATCCCCTGGGGCAACTGCCTTCTCGCTTCGCGCTCCACGAAGCGCGATCCTCTTCGCGTTCTCGCGCCGCCCCCCCCCCCCCCCCTGGAACAGGACTAAGGACTCGCGCCTCGCTCTGAGATCGCCCAGGCCTTTGACCGCGACGCGCGACGAACTTCGCGCCCTCGTGGTGGCCCCTCGGCCTGTCTGAGGGACTCGCGCCTCGCTCTGAGATCGCCCGAGGCCTCAGACCGCGACGCCAACGACGCACTTCGCGCCCTCGTGGTGGCCCCTCGGGCTGTCTCGGAGACTCGCGCCTCGCTCTGAGATCGCCCGAGGCCTCAGACCGCGACGCGCGACGCACTCCGCGCCCTCGTGGTGGCCCCTCGACCGACCGTCCCGGCATTCCTATATTCCTACCACGAAATGTTCTCAGAACCCAAAAATGTTCTAAGAACCAAAGCAATGTTCTTAGAACAAAAATCTGGTGCGCTAAACCAAGACAGACTCTGCAAGGAATGTTCTAAGAACATCTCGTGGGAACCACACAAGGTTCTTAGAACATAGTTTGGTAGGGCTGTAGGCGAGCCAGGACGCTTCGCCCTCGTGGTGGCCCCTCGTGAGGGAACAAAAAGTGACATAAACATAGAAACTCGGAGGTCCGCGCGGATTTCTCGGATCGGCGCTGGACCCCCCTCCCTGGCGCGCGGAGCGCGCCAGGGGCGGCGCTGGAGGCGCCGCCGGGGGGCCCCAGTGCCGATCCGAGAAATCCGCGCGGACCTGAGAGTTTTTATTAGGGCGACGAGATTTATACATATCCACTGCTGCAAGCCAGGCCCATCCTGGGGCCAGGAATACTGTATACGCCTCTTTGGCCAAACCAGGGGGTCGTATACACTACTCCTGGGCCCCGGATGAGCCTGGCCAGCAGCAGGAGGAGGAGGAGGAGGAGAAGTAGGAGGAGGAGGAGGAGGAGGAGGAGGAGACGAGGAGGAGAGGAGGAGGAGGAGGAGGAGGAGGAAGGAGGAGGAGGAGGAGGAGGAGGAGGAAGACGAGGAGGAGGGGAGGAGGAGGAGGAGGAGGAGGAAGACGAGGAGGAGGAGGCGGAGGAGGAGGAGGAGGAAGGAGGAGGAGGAGGAGGAGGAGGGGGAGAGGAGGAGGAGGAGGAAGACGAGGAGGAGGAGGAGGAGGAGGAGGAGGAGCGGGAGGAGGAGGCGGAGGAGGAGGAAGGAGGAGGAGGAGGAGGAGGAGGAGGACGACGACGAGGAGGAGGACGACGAGGAGGAGGAGGATCAAAGGAGATCCCCGTGGCCCCGCTCCACGCGCCGCGGCCGGCCCGCCCGAGCGCGCGCCGCCCGCGCGTTTCACGGCCCGCGCCTCACGGCCCGGCACGGCGCCGAGGCCCGGCAGCCTCTCGGCGCGGCGGCGGCCGCGGGGGCCGAGCGCGAAGCGCGGCCCGCTATGGCGGCAGGAGGCCGCCCACCGGCGGGCCGAGGGGCGCCCGCCGGCGGAGCTCACGCCGACGAACATCCGAGCTTTGGAGCTCCTCCTCCTCCTCCTCCTCCTCCTCCTCCTCGCCTCCTCCTCCTCCTCCTCCTCCTCCTCCTCCTCCTCCTCCTCCTCCTCCTCCTCCTCCTCCTCCACGCCGGGGTCCACGGGGGGGGTCACACAGGAGGCCGCCCACCGGCGGGCCGCGACGACGACGACGACGACGACGACGACGACGACGACGACGACGACGACGGCGACGACGACGAGGACGACGACGACGACGACGACGCCGACGACGCCGCGGGCAGCGGGCGGCGCGCGGCGCGGACGGGCCCGGCGGGGGGGGCCCAACCGGTGGGGGAGTCCGCGCCGGCCCTGCCAGTTTTCAGAGGGTCCACGGGGAGGTGCACGCAGGGAGGAGCCGTGCGAGGGCCCCTCCTCATGACCCAACCGCTTCATTGCACTCATCCGAAGCAGCAGTCGGAATGCATGTGAAAACATATGGCTTCGGGATCACCGAGTCGCCATAACTCCACTCCTGACTCTCATTTCGAATGTCTGAACCACTTCATGCTCTTCGAGCTCTCAGAACCCAGAAATGCGGACCGTCTGAAGTGGACCCGAACATTATCGAACCGTTCAAGACTTCGCGAACACATGATTTTCATGATCCGCACTGCCCAGCTGCCAGCGTCTGGCTGCCATCACCAGCATCTGATGTCGATTGCCTCGTAAGGCGCAGTTCCTGTTTTCAGGTGCAGCTGTTGCTTCCCCGAGCTTCTTCAGGATCCCTCCTCCAGGTGCGCTGCTAGTCAGCG
>CAUYUJ010004336.1:485394-500394 GCA_963575745.1 Prorocentrum cordatum
CCGCCTGCACCAGCTCCCTCTCCCGAGACTGCCTGGGCGCCCCGACGTTCTCCTGGCGCTCTGCAGGATCTGCAGGACGGCCCAGGGAGGCCACCGAGGCCGTCAAGATGGCCCAAGGCTGCATCGAGTTGCAGCCCGACGCCTCCAGGGAGGGCCCCGAGAGGCGCCACCAGGGGCCCCCAAGGGGCCGTGCAAGAAGGCCAGCATCGGTCCACAACCTTCAGGGACCCGAGGTTTTGAACGTACAGTCGAGGCGTTGACCTAAGGAACCCTACATAGGGAACGAGGCCCCTTTTTCCCATGAGTTCAACCTCGATCTCCCATGGAAACCCCAGGAAAACCCGAGGCAAGCTTCGAAACAATCAAGGACCCCCCCAGCCCCTCCCCAACGAAAAGGGTTCCTTCTTCAGCGCCCCGACTGTATGAAGTCCTGGGCCTCTCGGTGCAAGATGGCTCCAAGAGGGCCTCAGAGCCAGAGGAAGGCCCAAAGCGACCCCAAGGAGGGCCTCCAGCAGCTCCCCACACGGCACGGGGCAGCCCCCAGAGGGCCCCAGGACGTCTTGGGGGCCCAGACCAGCGCAAGAGAACACAAAGATGCCCCGCGAGGGCCCCCCAAGAGCCCAAATCAGCCACAGGACGGGCCCACGTAGCGCCCTCCAAATATTGGAGTTAAGTCGGGCGTGTCCCCCTACAGGGGGATTTTGGGCGAAAAAAAAAACCCAAACATACCCCCAAATTGTCAAAAAGTGCAACAAATAGCCACCAGACTATGTTTGGACTATTGTTTGATTATTTCTGGGGTATTTTTTATTTTTCGTCGGAAATCCCCCTGTAGGGGGACAGGCCCGACTTAAGATTAGAGTCAAGAGGTGTCACATGTGGCTGACTTCTGGGAGGTGCCCGAAGCGTCGCCACGCAGAGAGAACTGCGCTGGCACAAATGGCGAGACTCGCCGCAGGCAGCTGGTGCACTGTTTACGATGACGCCTGCGCCACTCTACAATCGAGAGGGGATTGCGAAGAGTAGCCAGCCTGACCAATGTTCGCCCCGATGAAGACCGAGAAGAAGAACGCCCCGATGCCGCCGACTGCACCTGGGGGATGGCAGAACATAGATCCAGATCGGAACAACCGTTCGCCGACCTCACGGGGTACCCTTGGAACAACACGGCACTCAGAAGACCAGGAGCAACAAGCCTGGATCCGACTCCGACCCAACCAGCCAACCGCAGCAGCCAAAGCCGAGCTCGGGGCTTCGGGCCTGGCCAGGGCCTGCTCGGATGTTCGTGGGCCTCCTCGGCCGGCTGGGTGGCCCGAGCGGGCCACGGGTGCTCGTGGACCCCCCCCCCTTGGCCATTCGGCAGCAGGAGGGGAGCCTGGATGGGGACTCACGGGGCGGGGTGTGGAGTTGGCATGGAGCGCTGGAGGAAGGGGGTCCTGGACCCCGGGACCTGTGCCCAAAGACAACTTGCCGAACAACTTCCTGACCGTTTCGCGGCCCGCGGAGGGCCCCACGGAGCCCCAAAATGGGGAGCAACTGGTGAACAACTTCGGCAGAGCAACCAGCAACGGCATAGGCACAGACTCTCGGAGCTCTGCGCGGATTGCTTGGATCGGCGCTGGGGCGCCCTGGCGGCGCCTCGGGCGCCGCCCCAGCGCCGATCCAAGAGATCCGCGCGGAGCTCACAACACTTGTATGTGCATTGTTTCTGCTGTGGCGCTCTGGGCCCCAGAAGCTGCACGGCATTTTTTTCTCGCTTCCAAGAGACTGTCTCTGGAACATGAAAGCGGCAATGCCCCAAATAACGAATAACAGCCTGCTCCGGGATTGGAGCCAGAAATGGAGACGTGGAAAAGCGGGGACGGAACTAAGATTAGGTCAGGCCTGTCCCCCTACAGTGTGATTTTGGACGAAAACAAGTGGCACGTGTGCCATGGCTCTTGCACGAAAAGGAAGGGGGAGGAGGAGGAGGTGGAGGAGGAGGGGGGGAAGAGGGGGCAAGACATCGCCCCTCGGGGCCCAGCAACGGGGCGCAAATCCCAGGTGGGGAGGGGGGGAGGTGGCGCGCGTCGCGACGCGGAAAAAAGTGCACGGAGCGGAGGGGGCACGGGGCGGAGGTCCCACTGGGGCGCTGGGGGTGCGGAGAGGAGGAGGGGGGGAGGTGGCGTGCGTCGCGACGCGGAGTATCTAAATGGTCGGGGCGGAGGGGACACTGGGCGGGAGCTTGGGCAAAGGGCCACGGGGCGGGGGTCCAACTGGGGCGCTGGGGGCGGGGGGGGGAGGGGGGGAGTGGTGTGCGTCGCGACGCGGAATAAAATTTATCGGGGCGGTCGCCACGCGGAATAAAGCGTTCGTGGCGGAGGGGGGCAGTGGGCGGGGTTCCCGATGGGGCGCTGGGGATGCGGGGGGGCTCGGGGCAGAGAGCCACGGCGGGGGTCCCACTCTGGCGCTGGGAGACGCGGGGGGGGGTGCGACGCGGAATAAAGCGTTTCGTGGCGGAGGGGGCAGTGGGCGGGGTTCCGCTGGGGCGCGGGGATGCGGGGGGGCTCGGGGGCAGAGAGCCACGGCGCGGGGGTCCCACTCTGGCGCTGGAGACGCGGGGGGGGGGTGCGACGCGGAATAAAGCGTTCGTGGCGGAGAGGGCAGTGGGCGGGGCCCCCGCTGGGGCGCTGGGGGCGCGGGGGGGCTCGGGGCAGAGAGCCACGGCGCGGGGGTCCCACTCTGGCGCTGGGGACTCGGGGGGGGGGCGACGCGGAATAAAGTGGTCGGAGCTCTAGACACCCTGTGTAAGAGAATAAACAATAGTCAAAAAATACCCTCCAATGTTGGTCAAAAAATCGTCCCCTGACTATTTTTGACAATTTTTGAATATTCCTCCTGTAGAGGGACAGGCCTGACTTACAACTAAAAACAAAAACGGCGCCAAGACCGGAAAAACAGAAAGGGCAAAAAGGAACCGGTAAAACATCGGCCCCGTCGCTTCCGAGGGCCACGAAGCGTTGGACCCGTTCCCCTGAAGACCCGCTCGATGGCGGGGGACCGAATGGTCCTGGTGTCACGACGTGGATCCGAAGATTTATTTCATCAGACAGACGCACGGAAGGAATTGAGGGATGAAAAACGACCCAACCCTGGGTTACAAGCGCATGGTCTGTGAACCTCCTGGGACCCCCCCAAAGCCTAGAGCCGCCAGGACGCGGCACATCACGCAGGGGTTGCCCTGTCAGCCCACAGGAGCTTCAGCGCACAGCGCCTCGTAAACCAGGGCAGGGGCGTTTTTATGCCCTTGAAGGAAGGCACTTCGAATGCGGGCTTCGTCCGACGATGGCGCGCAAGCCCAAACCCCCGACGTCATGACTTTTTCACGACGTCGACCCCCCGAGGTCTCGATCCATTCCCCGGGACCGGTTTTTCGTCCTGAGTCGTTTTTTGACGGTCCCGAGGGCCTGTGAGGGCCCCCACAGGCCAAAAATTAGTGAAAAACCTCCCGTCGTGATTTTTTCATAACTCGAGGGGGTCTGGGAGGCTACCATAGACTCAACGTGGGTGGGCGGGCATGGGCAGCGCCGGCAGCAGGCGTCTCAGAGGGCAGGGGCCCCGGGCGCCAGGGAGTCCCGTCGCAGCCGCCACGGCCGCCGTCTCGGCCACGCCGCCGTAGCCGATGACCTGCGCGCCGGGGGGGAGGAGGAGGAGGAGGAGGAGGGGAGGAGGAGGAGGAGGAGGAGGAGAGGAGGAGAGAGGAGGAGGAGGGGGGAGGGAGGAGGAGAGGAGGGAGGAGGAGGAGGAGGAGGAGAGGAGGAGGAGGAGGAGGAGGAGGAGGAGGAGGAGAAGGAGGAGGAGAGGAGGAGAGGAGGAGGGAGGAGGGAGGGAGGGAGGGAGGGAGGGAGGGAGGGGGGCGGGCGCGCGGCGGCCAGGCCCTGGCTTCTAGGTCGCGGGGCTCCGGCGTCAGCGCAAGGAGCTCGGCGCCTGGGCTCTCCAGCTCCACGGGTCCGGGAACGCTGCGCCGAGGCGTGGGGCCCATCTTGTCCGGCTTGGCGGAAGCCGGCTCTGCACGGCAACCGAGCGGGACCCGTCGCTAACCCTCGCGCCTGAAAGTCCATGTCTGCGCTCTTCCTCGCAGGGAGCTCATCCTCCTCCGCCGTCCCCGCCGCTCTCGCGCCTCCTTCCTCCCAGGCGGGGGGCTCTATATGCAGGACGGGGGAGCGGGGGATCCCGTCCCACCGAGTGGGGGGGGGAGGGGGGGAGGGCGGCGAGAGGGCGGGAAGGCGCAGGGCCTTCGTCGCCAGGCTGGGGAAGCGATGCGGTGGAACCGGCGCGGCGAAGTCGCCCTCTTCCCGCGCCCCAGCCTTTTCCCCAGTCGGTAGGAGGAGAATTGTGCACACACACACACATCCATGCTGGCCAGGCTTAAGTCGGGCCTGTCCCTCTACAGGGGGCATATTCTGGCCCCCAAGAGGCCTCTCAAAGCACCCTTGATGCTTCACGGAAGGCCCTGGGAGGCCCTAAGAGGACCCCAAGATGCCACCACGCGGTTTCCTCTACCTCTTCCTTCTCCCTCTACTCCTCCTCCTCTTCCTCCTCCTTCTCCTCCTCCTCCTCTTCCTCCTCCTCGTCTTCTTTTTCCTCCTCAGTCTTCCCCAAATGTTACTCCAAGGGTGCCGAACATAAAACGGTCTGCTATTTGTCGCGCCAGAGGTTGCGCCGTCCGCTGCCGCACAGAAAGCTGCCTGCTTGTAGTTTCGTCATAGGTCGCGCCGTCGGCTGCCAAAACTAATTCCTTCCGCTAACTGATGTGACCAGTCAGTCAGTCAACGCACCTCGTAAAAGAATGACGTTCGGGCTAAGCCTGAAAATAGCGAGAGAGGTCACTCGGCCCACAATGGAAAACCAGGGGGCGTCGATCGAAGGATGAGTTCAACCACCCAGCTGGGATCCAAACCCAGGCTACGGCCAACGAAGGGCGCCCCAATAGATACACCGAACCCTCCGAGTCGCGAGGGCTCAGCGAGAGGCGACCAGACCTGTTCTTGCTTATACCGGCACACTGCAGGACCTTCTAGCACGCGAGCACCCCAGTCCGACGGAGTCCGATGACACTTGGACGTGAAAGAGGCGAACATCGTGCCTCCTCAGTCCTCCAGCCCCAGACAGCGCACACACGACATCCAGCGTCCTGACAACCAAAGACCGCGTCCGCCCTGAACCCCCCTCACCCGCTCACCAGCAGCACTGCCCTGATCCCTGCCCGCCTCTCCACCCCCCTCAGAGGTAATTCCACCAGCCCTTTAGGGCGTAGGTGGTTTAGAGCGCTTGCTCTTCCAACCCCCTCCTTCCTCCTCGGGGAGGGTATGATCCCTCCTCCTGGCCGCATCCCTTGGGCCATGACGGGGCGCCTCGCGAGCGGTCAGAGCATCCAAGATTGCCCAAGGTGGCTCCAGGAGGGCCCCAGATAGCCCCAGATGGCCTCCAAGATGGATCAAGATATCCCAAGATCTCTCCAGATGGCTTCCAACATGCTCCAAGAGCTCCCAAGACCTTTCCAAGATGGCCTCAAGTAGCCATGGAGCCTCCCACGGAGGCCCAAATTCTTTCAACACATACATGATGATTTTTGCCTTCTCGCCTTTTCGCTTCCGACGGGCGTATGAGGCCTCAAGAGGCTCCACGATGACCCAAGAGGGCCCCAAGAGAGGCCTAAGAGAGCCCCAACATCGCCCAAGAGCGCCCCGAGAGGGCACCAAGAGGCGACTTCAGGGGCTCCAGGAGAGCAATTATGCTAAGGGACACCCCCTCCTATGATCGATATCCTCCAGATGGTGCCAAGAAGGCCTCCGAGGCTCCCAAGAGGCCCTCAAGAAGGCCCCTTGAGAACCCCAAACGCTCGGAGAATGGCTTCAAGAGGGCTCTCCCAAGTCGCTCCAAGATGCACCCCGAGAAACAGCAAGAGGCCCTCAAGGCGCCCCAAGATGCCTCTGAGAGGCCCTCAGGAGGCACCCCACGACACCCAAGGAAGCATCCAAGGGGCCCCTGGCCACACAGGCCCCCGACACCTCCGACTGGTGCCACGCTCTCTCCCGTTCCGGGCAGCTCGCTGCTGGATGGGCTGGCGGGGACACGCGAAACGCCCACAAGGGATCCGTCTTCGCCGTCCGCCGGGGCCCTCCCCGCGAGGCTGGGGCCAGGGGGTCCCGCCGTTCGCCCGCGCCCGGCGCAGCCCCCGGGGCCTGGAGGAGGAGCCCGGCGAAGCCTGCGGGCGCAGCCGCGGGAGCAGCGGGGAGGGGGGAGGGAGGAGGGAGGAGGGAGGAGGGAGGAGGGAGGACCATCGCATGCGAATGAGGAAGGCCAGGGTTAGGCCGACCCGACCCTAACCGAAACCTTGGGATTACATCCGCTCTCCCCTTACGCACTCTTTCGACCCTACGTCGCCGCCCCTTCCTTGAGGAGCTGGGCTGCAGGGAAGGGCTGGGAAAGTCTGGGGCGGGCCTTCATACTGTCCTTAGGATGACGGCCGCCTGAAACCAGAGACCACGCACCTTCTGAGAACTTGCTTCTGAAGCGCTCACTGCATTCACCTTTGAGTCCTTTGAGGTTGCTCTCCGAGTATCGGCCGCACCTCTTGCAAATAATGAGAAAGGACTCGACATCGAGGTAATCGCAAATCATAAGTCGGTGCTTCTTGGGTTCTCTAATTCGCTGGGACAGCGCTACAGAATTGCCAGGGCACGCTTCGCACGAACGGGCCTGGCGGGTGCTGTCGGTGCGGGCACGAGTGTGACACGCTAGGCACAGCCAGTGGTTGTTGATCCAATCCCATAGGTGGCGAGCCAAAACCTGAGGGTTACGGCGGGCCGCACGGGCCCGCCGAGGAAGACCCTCAGGGGGCTGAGGGGGTGGGGTCCAGTCCTTGACCGCACCCGCGGCTCCAACAGGGGGGTTGAGGCTCTGGGGGGGCTTCTCGGGGGGGGGGAGGAGGGAGGAGGGAGGAGGGAGGAGGGAGGAGGAAGGAGGAAGGAGGGGGGAGGGAGGATGGAGGAGGGAAGGAGGCCACAGGAGCGCGCGAGGGCGTCCGGCGCAGACCCGGGCTGGCCCCCCTCGCGGGCAGGAGCTGCCGCGTGGCGTGTCGCGGGGGCGGCCCCGGCGGCAGGCGGCGCCCTGCGAGCTGACAGCGCGTCGCGGCGGCGCGACGCGCGAAGCAGCGGTTCCTGGCCGCACGTGCGGGCCTGGCCACTGCTTGCGGGGT
Source organism: Prorocentrum cordatum (assembly GCA_963575745.1). Lineage (NCBI taxonomy): Eukaryota > Dinophyceae > Prorocentrales > Prorocentraceae > Prorocentrum > Prorocentrum cordatum. The sequence continues at coordinate 492,635 of CAUYUJ010004336.1, forward strand.
GCTTCGAGCAGGGCAGCATGATGGGATCGTTGGGTTTGAGGGTCGTTGGGCTCGTGGGCTGCTGGCCCAACGTCGCGTCCAGCCAGAGTTCCGAGCTCCATGCGCCCGAGCGACCTTCGGGCGGCCCCCCATCAACGGGCCGATCGGGCGGGCCCCGCAGGAGCTGCGAGTAAGGAAACGAGCCCAGCGCTTCTTGACGTGTGCGCGTCGTGCCTGCGCAGGCGCTGCGCAACTCGTCTCTGTGCCTTCCAAACTCCATCTTAGGGTCCCAATCGCTGACGGTCAGTGCGGTGACCTTGAAATCCCGAAAGATCTCATCGCACGGTCAGTCACCTCAATATTATCAGGGACCCTGGAGGCCCCAGCCGCCCAAGACATCCCCAGAGAATGACCCAAGCCCCAAAACAGTGCGGTCACCCAGAACCCCTGACTCCTCACCATACGGTGTGGTCACATGTGGTCACCGCATCATCTGGAAGCCCGAACACATCGACGAATACAAGAGCCCGTTTTTTATATATGTTCACGGCTCTATGTTCACGCGCTCGTTTTTCCGTTTTCAGTCACTCGGCCTCTAGGTTCGTTCACTCGGCTTCTAGCTTCATCGACCAACGGGGGGTCCACGGGTGGAGCCTGGGGCCTCACGGGGGAACGGGCGAGGCGGGCGCCCTCTGCCCGAAGCCCCGCAGCGCCGCGCCACCGGCCGCTCACCGTGCAGCTCGACCGATGACGTGCCCAGGCCTGGCACCGCTGGCACCGCCGACGTACTACAAAGACACGGCCGCATTAAGATCCACGTTTGCTCATGAAACCATGGCGCCTCTGTCACCGAACAACGCCTGCGGAGACGCATGGGCTAGTCGGCATACCACCGCTGCACCAACCACCACCTCTGGGCCCTCGCCGCCAACCGCGACAGCCCGCTCTTAAGCTATGAGCCACAACGAGGGCTCGCAGCGAAGTGGGCCCACGCATCGACGGCCTGAACAACACGCAGCCCAACCTGGGGGACCAAACAGATGGAAATGATCAAGGCACCACACGAGCACCAGCTCTGGCGAGTCCCACTGCAGCAGGGGGACTGCGACGAGACCCAGAGCGATGCCAACCGACGTGGCACGCAGCACCTCGGCCAGGAAGCCGACCTCAGCAAGAGCAGGGCCAACCTTGTGGATGCCACGACAATGGACACCCTAACAGACCTATCATCGAATTAAACATGTATTTAAAATGTCGGAAAATGTAATGAAAATGTTTTTTTTTGTTTTTTTTAATATGTTTTTTACATGTTCAAAACAGTTTTAACACATTCTCTAGACATCTGGAAATTGTTTGGCGACATGCTTCATCTCCATTGATCGTCCTCCACAAGGCCAGCCTGGACCTCTGCCCCGTGATCACTTACGGAGACGGCCACATAAGACATACGGCTCTACCGCTGCTGCCACCGATCAACAAGACTACCAGCGAAAATACAACGCTTCACCGACGGTGCCATGAAACGGCTCGACGAGCGGTTCGAGACAAACGGAACCGCCACCGACAGTGGGAAACACCATCACCAACGTTGCGATGATCACTACACCAACTGATACTGGAACCGAAATCGCAACGCCACAACATTCGAAGCGACCAGCGCACATTCGAAGCACAACCGGCACGCGATCGCCGATTTCACCATTAAATCGGAGATCTATAATGACAGCCCATCAAACGCGACAGCAAGCTTAAGAAGGCGCACATGCACACCATGATCACCCGTCAAAATGGCATCACAATCGCCCCCCGCCCGCTCCGTCTCCGTTTCCAGGCTGGGCATCCTCACTCTGATCCGCCATTGAGGAGTTGAGGTATGGACCTGCATGCGCTAATAGAGAAATGAGTAACAGCATGAACATAATTTGTCGGAGGTCCGCTTGGATTTCTTGGATTGGCGCTGGTCCCCTCTCCCTGGCGCGCGGGGCGCGACAGGGGCGGCTCCGGAGGCGCCGCCAGGTGGGCCCAGCGCCGATCCAAGAAACCCGCGCGGACCTAAGAGCAAGCATGGCGTTCTTTATCAGAGAATGGATGGGTTCGGCTTGTGTTCGGGATTCGGTTTCCTGCTACGTTTGGGGCCAAGGGGGCCAGGCGGACAGCGACGACGACGACGACGACGAGGGCGACGAAGACGAGGGGGAGGAGGAAGAAGACGACGACGAGAGGCGTAGAAGGCCAGCACCCCAATCCGTCCTATCGGCCCAGGCCAAGAGCAAGGGGAAAAGGAAGAGACGCATCGGAGTCACGTTGGAGCCATGTTGACACAATCTTGGGGTCAATTAGGGTCGAAAGGGATCATCTTGGGGCAATCTCGAAGTCGTCTCGGACTCATGGCTTCGTTCTGAGGTCACCTCGGAGTCAAATTGGGGTCACGCGGTAGGCTTGTCGGAAGACAATGGGTTCGTCTCGGTGTTCTCTTGGGGCCGCAGGGTTGCTCTGGGGTCATATTGGGGCCATTGCTTAGCAGGGGTGGGCATCTTGGGGCGGCAAGGGTAATCTTGTGATCCTTTCAAAACCCTTTTGGGTCCATCTTGGAATCGTCTTTCCGCTGCTGCCTCCCAAGTTGTTGTTGCTACAGACGTTGCTGTTGCTGCTGGCGTTGATGCTGCTGGTGCTGCCTGGGCTGCCCGTGGTGCTGGTGCTGGTGCTTTGAGAAATTGCGGGCCCTCTTGGAGCTAGCTTGGTGCCCTCGCGGGGCCCTCATGGGCCTCTTGGGGCCCTTGGGGGGCCTTCTGAGGGCCCTTTAGATGCCTCCGAGAGGGGAAAGAATTCATCGCACGCTTAACACAAACCACCTCGTTATTGGAGAGCGTCTTGTATTAAATTGGTGTTAGAGGTTTTGGCCCTCTTGGAGCCGTCTTGTGGCCCTCTTGGGGTCCTCCTGGGCCCTTTTGGGTCCCTGCGGGAGCCCTCTGAGGGCCCTAAGAGGCCTCAGGAGGGCCAATCATTCAACACAAATTTAAGACAACCCGCCTCCTTATTGGAGAGCGTCTTGTGTTAAATGTATGTTCCCCAATCAGAGCTTGCCTCTGTAGGGGGTCCTAGCGGATTCATATGTGCAGGTGACCTACGTCGCCGATTTCGGTGGCCGGGCCCGGGTGCCCGGGCGCTCGGGGGTGCCCGGGGGTGCCTGGAGTGCCTGGGGGTGCCCGGGTGCCCAAGTGCCCGGGTGTCCAGGGGTGCCCTGGTGCCCGGGGGTGCCTGGCGTGCCTGGGTGCCCAGGTGCCCGGCTGCCCGGTAGCCCTATAGCCCTATAACCCTATAGCCCAATATCCCTATATCCCTATAGCCCTGTAGCCCTATAGCCCTATAGCCCTAATAACCCTGAAGCCCAATAGCCCAATGACCCAATAGCCCTATAGCCCTATAGCCTTATCGCCATATAGCCCTATAACCCTAATTAGCCCTTTGGCCCTAGAACCTTATAGTCCTATAGCCTTAGAGCCCTATAGCCCAATAGCCCTATAAACTTATAGCCCAACAGCCCTATAGCCATATCGCTGTAAAGACCAGGAGCCCCGTAGCCCTGAAACAAATCTGATAGGGTTTTTATCCGATATCATTTAATGTCGAGCCCTCTGAAGAAAACCCCAAGAAGGCCCAAGAGAGACCCAAGAAGGCCCCAAGAGAGACTTTAGTTTAGCTTCCACGTGGGGGGGTCCACCATGTATCCGCTGTTTGTACAAATGTTTCCTCTTGCAGGACTCGGCTTGAGGTTTGGAGGGCCTTCAGGAAGGTTCTAACCTGAGGTATTCAAAGACTTCGCGTGAACTTCGAGTGCGATTGCGCTGCTCCGAGACGGCCCCAGAGCGCTCCAAGATGCTCACAATGGCTTCAAGACGACCAAAGAAACCCTGCAGACACCCCCGGGGGGGCTCCAAGACGACCACCTCGCGGGCTCCACGAGGGCAGAACCATAGTTTTTCTTCTCGTTGTCTGAAAGATTTTAGCGTTCTCGCTTTTTCTAAGTGCCAACGCTCCAAAACGGCCCAAGAGGCCGCCAGGATCGCCCAAAGGCGGCCTAAGAGGCCACCGAAGAGGGCCCCAAGACGACCCACGATGGCACCAAGACGACCCATGAGGCCCACAATGCGGCCCAAGAAAACCCCAGGACGGCCCCAAGAGAGGACCCAGGGGACCACCTGAACTCACGTTGCGAAATTTTGTCCATCAGGATCGCCTCTTGTGAAGTGGCGTGGGGGCATGCGGAGAGCCTCCGCAAGTAGACGCAGCGCAGGGGTCACCATGTATCTGAACATGGTACGAATTCGTACATGTCTGAGACGATCGCGGAGCCTCTGGGGAGCCTTTTTGGTGGCCTGCTGGGGCCTGCTGGGGGTTCCTTGGGGCCTGATATGGGGGTTCCTAGGGTGCCTCTTGAGGTATGTTGAAACTTCTTGGGGGGTTCTGAAGGCGTCTTGGGGGGCCCTTCAGGGGGCCTCTTGTGGACCTACTGGGTCCCCGAGAAGATTCCAAGAGGGTCCCGAAAAGAAACCGGGTCCGTCGGAGATGCTGCAAAACCATGTCCGGGTGACCCAGAGACCTCTCGGGTTCTTGGAGCTCTCTTGGGGGGCTCCAGGACGGCTTGGGAGCGCTCAGAGAAACCACAAGGAGGCCCCGAGAAAACTCCAAGAGAGTCCCGAAAGTCTCCGTGCCACCCAGAGATGCTGCAGCACCATCTCCGGGCGACCCGGAGACCTCTCGGGGCCGTCTTGGAGCTGTCTTGGGGGGCTCCAAGACGGTGGGGGGGAGGGCGGGAGGGGGAGGGATCTCCTGGAGATGCGGACGCGGAGGAGGGGGCGGCTTCTGGGGGCCTGATGGGGGCCACTCGGGCGCCTCTTGAGGTCAGTTGGGGTTTCTTGGGGGCCTCTCAAGTCTTCCTGGGAATCCTGTGGAACCCTTGAAGTGTCTTGGGGGCTTCCCGGGGGTGTCTTGGTACCCTCTCTGGGGCCGAGAAGCGATGTTGTTGTTGCTGCAGTTGTTGCTGGTGCTGGTGTTGTTGTAGTTGTTGTATGTGTATGTGTATGTGTATGTGTATGTGTATGTGTATGTGTATGTGTATGTGTATGTGTATGTGTAGTTGTAGTTGTAGTTGTAGTTGTAGTTGTTGCTGCTGGTGTCGTCGGTGATGTCATATGTGTTACTTGTTGTTCTTGCAGCTGTTGCTGCTGTTGCTGTTGTGGTTGTTGTTATCGTCGTTGTTGTCGTTGATGTTGTTGTTGCTGTTGTTATTGTTGCTGTGTACTGGTACTGCTTGTCTTGTTGGTGTTGTTGTGGTTATATATATATGTGTATATATAATTGTTGTTGATGCTGTTGTTGTTTACTCATTTCTCAAGAATAACTATTGCTGATCTCCGGAAGCGGTTCCGCGCGCTCTCGCCTCGACGCCAGCTACATTTTCTATGTAAACGAGGCTCCCGCTCGAGAGTTGGCTTGAGCCTAAGTGTGGGCCCTTGGAGGCCCAGCTGCGACAACAACGGCTCCCGCTGGATACGTCCTCACAATTTACCCCGAGATACCCTGGCCAGAGAGGCCCCCGAACTCAGGAAAGGCGCACTCGCTCGAGACTTCCTCGCAATTCCATTAAGTTGGCGGAGGCCCAGCCACGACGACAAGGGCTCCTGCTCGATAATTTCTCACGATTTACTCCAAGAGCCCCTGGCCAAGAAGGCCCCAAAACTCAGCTAACGGCGCTTTCGCTCGAGACTTCCTCGTAATTCAGGCAAGTTGGCTGAGGCCCGGACACGGCGACAAGGGCTCCCGTTCGACATTTCTCGATCGGTATTCCGAAAGCCCCTGGCCAGAGAGGCCCCCGAACTCAGGAACGGCGCTCTCGTTCGAGACTTCTTCGCACTTCAGTCAGTGGCCGACAAAGAACAGATTCCCCCCGAAAAGGGGTGCAATTGAAGACGAAATGGGCAGGTATCGAGGGTTGGGGTATACCCAATGCAAAACACGCGTGCCAGTAAGATCGAACAGTCTTGAAATGATTGTTGTTGTTGTTGCTGATGTTGTTGTCGTCAATGTTGTCGTTTGTTGTTGCACTTCGCTGTCGTGCTGTATAATGTTCTTTCAAAGGTAGACGGGCACGCAAAAAAACACACACACACAAATTTCATCACATAGATTGCACCAGACCGGGTGTACCACGTAGATTGAGCACCACCATATTTTTTACACCAAATAGAGTCTCCTTTCTAAAAAGAGAATCGACTCTACCCCCCCCCCCCCGGACTTATCGGTTCCCCCTGGGATAGTATGATTTCATAAATAGATTCTGCACACTCGTCCATCCAAAATATGAAATCATATCATCCCAGCTAGGCCGGTTTCCCCCCCCCCTGAGGTTCCCTTGCAAAAAACCGGTGACATTTTTTGTTCTAACATAACACTTTTTCACGAATCCCTTGCAACAAATGAGACAAAGTGCACACGCGCGCGTCGTCGCGCGCGCATGCCGGAATCCTTAAAAAACCTTCGGTGCCGGAAGGATTTCGCACTGATTTGCTAAAACAGCTTCCGCGCGAGCTCTTGCGAAATCTGAAGAAAACCATATGTTTTTCAAGACTTTCACAAAATGCTACCAAACGGGCTGCGCGCGCGCGCATGTCGAAATCTGTCGAACGCCGTTGCGCGTGTGTCGTCGCGAGAATTTGCAAACAAAAAAAAAACTAAGTGCAGACGCGCGCGTCGTCGCGGGCGTATGCCGAAAACCTTCAAAACCCATCGGTTTCGGAAGGATTTCAAAATTGTGTGTCCCAAAAACCTACAAAAACCCAAGGTTTCGCAACACGGATTTTCAACAAAAGCGTGCGCGCGCGCTCTTGCGTCGTCGTCGTCGTCGTCGTCGCCGTCCTCCCTCCTCGTCGTCGTCGTCGTCGTCGTCGTCGTCGCCTACGTCGTCCTCTGTTTTCTCGTGTTCGTCGTCGTCGTCCTCTTTGGCGTCGTGGTCGTTTCCGTCGTCGTTGTCGCCGTGGTCGTCCTTCCTCCTCCTCCCACGTCGTCGTCGTCGTCCGTCGTCGGCGTCTCGTCGTCGTCCCTCCTATTTCGTCGCCGTCGTCGTCGTCGTTGTCGTCTTCCCTCCTCCCTTGTCGTTGTCGTCGTCGGCGTCGCCGTCCTTCCTCCTTCGTCGTCGTTCGCGTCGTCGCCGTCCTCCCTCCTCCCTCGTCGTTGTCATCGTTGTCGTCGTTGTCGCCGTCGTCGTCCTTCCTCCTCCCTCGTCGTCGCCTTCGTTGGCGTCGTCGTCGTCGTCTTCGTCGTCGTCGGCGTCGTTGCCGTCGTCGAAGTCGTCGGAGACGTCGTCGGCGTCGTCCTAGTCGTTGTCGTCGGTGTCGTCGTAGTCGGTCTTAACAGGTTTTTGCAAACCAAGTTGCGGGTGGGTGGGTGGGATGTTTGCACGAGCAGTAGAGAGGACAGCTTCAAGACGGTCAAAGTGGATTCTCCTTTCTAAAAAAGAATAGACTCTACCCCCCCCCCCGGGCTTAACGCTTCCCCCTGGGAGAATATAATTTCATATATATTCTGCACACTCGTCCATCCACAATATAAAATCATTCCATTCCAGGCAGGCCGGCTTCCCCCCCTGGGGTTCCCTTGTAAAAAACACTATGCGGTGGCATTTGTTGTTCTAACATCGCACTGTTTCGCAAATCCCGTGCAACAAAATGAGACAAAGTGCACACGCGCGCGTCGTCGCGCGCGCATGCCGAAATCCTTCAAAA
>CAUYUJ010004336.1:505394-555394 GCA_963575745.1 Prorocentrum cordatum
GATGGCTCCAAGGGGACCCAATGTTTCAACACAAGTTTAACACAAGACGCTCTCCAATAAGGAGGCGGTTTGTCTTAAATGTGCGTTGAATTCTGGGCCCTCTTGGAGGCCTCTTAGGGCCCTCAAAGGGCTCCAAGAGGGCCCAGGAGGGCCCCAAGAGGGCCCCAAGATGGCTCCAAGAGGACCCAATGTTTCAACACATATTTAACACAAGACTCTCTCCAATAAGGAAGCGGTTTGTCTTAAAAGTGTATGTTGAATTCTTGGCCCTCTCGGAAGCCTCGTAAGGGCCGTCAGAGGGCCCCCGCAGGGCCCCAAGAGGCCCAGGAGGGCCCCGCGAGGGCCCCAAGACGGCCCGAAATTTCACACAGCACCAGCACCAGCACCATGAGCAGCCCGGGCAGCACCAGCAGCATCGACGCTAGCAACAACAGCAACATCTGTAGCGACAACGACATCAACGAGTGAAGCAGCAACGGAAAGATGATTCCAAGATGGACACACCAGGGTTTTGAAAGGATCAGGAGATTACCCCTGTCGCCCCAAGATGCCCACCCCTGCTAAGCAATGGCCCCAATGTGACCCCAAAGCGACCCTGCGGCCTCAAAAGAACACCGAGACGAACACATTCTCTTCCGGCTGAACTAACGCTACCGCCTGACCCCGATGTTAGGTGTCCTCGGGACGATCCCATGAGCCCGAGACGACTTCGAGATTGCCCCAAGATGACCCCTTCAAACCCTAGTTGACCTCCCCAAGATTGTGTCAACATGGCTCCAATGTGACTCCGATGCGTGTCTTTGTTCTGCCCTTGCCGTTGCCTTGGGCCGATGGGACGGATGGGGGTGCCGGCCCTCCGCCCCCTCGTCGTCGTTTTCTTCCTCCTCCCCGTCGTCCTCGTCGCCCTCGTCGTCGTCGTCGTCGTCGTCGCTGTCCGCCTGGCCCCCTCGGCCCCATACATAAAAAAAACCGAATCCCGAGCACAAACCGAATCCATCCATTCTGTGATGTTGTTCTTCGAACTAAGGCGCCCTTGGGGACCCCTGTCCCGAGAATCGCTGCCTCGAATTATTCAAACATCGCGGGAAAATGGCTGCTTGTGGACCTCATTAGGAAGGCTGGGCTTCACACACCGTCAGCGTCCAAGAAGGCCCCAGGAGAGGCCAAGGATGGCGCTGATCAGCCCTAAGAAGGCTCCCCCTGAGAACCCAAGGACGGTCTCAAGAGCACACAAGAGGCTCGCAAGAAAACACAGCGCAAGCACAAAAAGATGGATACGTGTTTCCGTACGCCAGCAGACAGCGCTAAACGTTAATGGCAAAACCTGGCCGCATGGCCCAAGGGCCGTTGCCCTCCACATCTCCCTGTCACAATATAACACCTTGTGCTATACCACAATCTGCCACCCAAGAAATGAAAGGTAAACATGATAAGAGCTTGAGCACCCAGAAAAAATGCGCGCGTGGCCTCGCAGAGCGCCCGATAACATGATTTCATGTTCGAAATCGCAGATCCACCAGCGAGCTTGCGGGCGCACTGGGCTACGAACCATCTTCTTCCTCCCAACCTTCCTGTGGAACCGGGTCATGGCCGGCTCTTCCTCCCTCGTATAGGGCGGACTAAAAAGTTCGATTCGGTTATCAGCCGCCCGTGATCTCGGCGTTTGAATCGGTTGGCCATGACCCGTTGCCCATCGCGGCTCCTGCACACAGAGGGGGATCTAATCTCTCGATCTGATTGGCCATGGTCCAGGCCGTCGTGCACCGTCCATGCGGGTAGGAATCTCAACTTTCGAGTCTTGGCGTTGGCCCATGGCTCCCTCGTGGCTTGTCAGTGTGGGGCGGGATCTCGGTGTAATGTTCGGTTTCGCTTGATCCTGCGTGCGCCCTTCGCATAGGGTGAAGTATTTTGGCTGGCCCGTGGCCTGTGTCTCCCTCGTAGTGTCAACTGGGACATCACCTTTTGATTTGGACAGTCGTGACCCAGGCCCTCGTGGCCACCTCGCAGAGGGTGATCATCACCATACCACTTGTCAACACACGCAGTGGTATTAAAATTTCAGCACTCCTCGTCGGTCCTCTTTGCACGGGGATATCATACCAGAAACAATAACACATACTCTATATCAGAAAATCCGCCGGCCCCCTTGCGGGGCCATCAGGCTGCGAGGGTTAAGCTTGCTGCTCCCTGCGCCAGATCCAGTTTCCAGTTTCCATTGTTACAGTACTGCTTTCTGCTTCCTACTGTAAATTGTTACTGTCCGCGCGAGGGGGGGGGAGCCGAAAGCCACCCTGGTTAGCGTCCCCCGGGAAGGTTCTCAGAATTCCTGGGGGGGGTACAAATTGACACCCCTCACGCAGATCGGCGGGGTCAGGGCCCAAAAACATAAGGGTTGTGCCGCATTTCTGAAATTCGGTGGCACCCCTAACGCAGATCGGCGGGGTCAGGATCCAAAAACATAACGGATTTGCCACATTTCTGAAATTCGGTGGCGCCCCTCACACAGATCGGCGGGGTCAGGGTCCAAAAACATATGGGACTTGCCACATTTCTGAAATCCGGTGGCACCCCTCACGCAGATCGGCGGGGTCAGGGTCCAAAAACACAAAGGATTTGTCGCATGTTTTAAATTCGGTGGCGCCCCTCGCGCAGATCGGCGGGGTCAGGATCCAAAAACACAAAGGATTTGCCAAATTTTTCAAATTTCCTGGCACCCCTCACGCAGATCGGCGGGGTCAGGGTCCAAAAACATTTGGAATTTGCTACATGTCAAAAATTCGGTGGCAACCCTCACGCAGATCGGCGGGGTCAGGGTTCAAAAACACAGAAAGGATTTGCCACATGTCTGTTGAAATTCGGTGGCACCCCTCACGCAGATCGGCGGGGTCAGGGTCCAAAAACACATCGGATTTTTCGCATTTTTGAAATTCGGTGGCACCCCTCACGCAGATCGGCAGGGTCAGGGTCCAAAAAATCAAAGGATTTGCCACATTTCTGAAATCCGGTGGCACCCCTCACACAGATCGGCGGGGTCAGGGTCCAAAAACACGTGGGATTTGCCACATGTCTGAAATTCGGCGGCACCCCTCACGCAGATCGGCAAGGCCAGGGTCGAAAAACAAGGTCCCGACACTGCTTCACGGCAAAGCCAAAGCCTCATGACTTCGCTCTTCCATGGCCCATTATCCGAGAGAGGGGGCCGGCGGCAGGGGGCGAAGCCCTTACGGATAAGCGGGCGGCGGAGAAAAACAGCTGAAACAGTAACTGACGAATCGTGAAAAACGGCGGCGAGGCAAAACAACGAATGCGAATCAGTTGGAACTCCCCCTTAACCAGTGCGGAATTATTATGGCGGCCTGCATTTTAATAATCAGTGAATCAATATACAACGAGTAGAACAACATATTCGGAACCCAAATAAACATAGTGATACATGAACACATCCTATTTTACGCAAAAACTGACGGGACGTCAAAACAACGTCGCATGCAGCGAGTATGCAACTGATCTGATTATCTCGAACGCTTCTTTTGGAGTCCCCTTGAAGAGCATGCCGTGCAACGCGACTCTCCAGATACAGATTTGCAATTTTAAAGGGCGTGCCGCGTGACGCGGAATGGCCATACCTTCAAATCCCAACCAAGCGACATATTTCAACCCGCCCGCGGGCGCAACCGCAACCGCAACTAGGCGACAACAAAATGGCGGCGGGCTCGCCGGCCAAAATCAGTTCAAAATGACGGAGGCGGGGGAGGGGGGCGCCCAGTCAGTACTGCAGTGAGCACCGAAGAAACTGTAGTGATACGGGATGAGATGAGAGGACAGATGATGATGTAAGGCTATGGCGTAAAGATCATAGGAGCAGGGAAAAGCCTATGCGCCCTGGAACACCGGCGGGAGCAGGGCACTCTGCTCGGCCAAGAGGCTGCTGAGGTCATCGGGACCTGGACTGTCGACGATACTTAGGCCTGCGCCCCCTCCCTGCAGGGAAGTGGGGGATGGCACCGGTGGTCCCATCGAGACCCAAACTAAAACGCATACAGAGAAAACGGAAGAGGAAACGGCAGAGGAGGAGGATCAATGGCTGGGGGTAGGAATTTGCCGATGGGGGAAGAGGGAGGTCATGGGGAGGGGGGATAAGAAGGAGAGGAGGAGATGGAGGAAGAGAAGGAGAAGGAGGAAGAGAAGGAGATGTGATTCCCACCCGCGCGTGAGACGGGAGGTGAAGAATGACACATCACAAACGCGGTAAAGGTGACACAAGTCTGCCCGACAGGCGGCCACGCGCAGGACGCTCTGGCCTTTCGTCAGAAACTGGCGCCTAGTGCGGATGACAATGACAAGGACAATAACAATGATGATAATGACGATGACGATGATGAAGGTGATGACGATGATGACGATGAGGGCGACGACGACGACGACGAGATCGTACAGGCCTCGGAAAAATAGCGAACACTCATGCCACATTCATCTGTGAACGCCTCCCCCTCCCCCCAATGTTCGAAGTTGGCGGTGGGTCTGATGAGTTGCACCTCGACCGCAGTCTCCCCCGCGCGTGCCAACCTTGAGTTTGGGGGGCAGGGGGGGTGTTCACTAATTGTTTCCCTCTACCGTAACGATGGCGACGATCACGGTGATCAGGACACGAAGTGACACTCACATGTGGTCATCACTGTTCTGTATGTGCGCCTTCGTTCTGCGGATCCTTCTTCTGCAGGCTGCTGATCTTCATGACTATTGCTTCGATGGTCTCTTGCAGATCTGCAAGGTCATCGCGTACTGACACCTTCATCTCGTCGAATACCATTCTCGTGTCCTTAGGCTCATTCTGACTGGCACCCGGATCGCTGTCGAATGACGTGAACTTGTCAAGCAAGACGGTCACAACCACATTCAACATGATCCAAGAAGTGACGACCACATAAAGAAAAACCAGCACCATGATCATCACCTTGCCGGCCACACCGAACCCGTGCTCCTGGAAAAAGAACAGCGCCGGTCGGATTGCGGCCTCCGACCAGGACTCCCCCGTCGTTATCTGGAAGAGCGTATACCAGGCCTTCGCGAACGTGCCGTAGTACTCAAAGCCGAAGCAATGGCCGCGGGGAGTGATGCCGACGGCAGCCTCCTCCTCGCACTGTGCCAGGCAGACGCCGCCGTCGCCTTCGCACGTGGCCTCTCTGCTGTAGACGTCGCCCAAGATGTCAACCGCCAGCACCGAGAAGATAGACATGATAATGATCATGATCATAGCCGCGCTGGCGACATCGGGCACTGCCGCCTTGAGGGAAAACAAGATCTGCTGCAAACTCTCGATTCGTGCGAAGAGGCGGAATATACGGAACACCCTCAACATTCGCAGCAATCGGAGCTGGCCCGGATAGTCAAACCCACACAGGTCGACCACGCCAAGGCACACCACTACGCAATCAAATTGGTTCCAGCCTACCTTGATCCACTCGGGCCAGAGCCACGTACCGTACATGTTGATCAGGAGCTCGACTAAAAATATGACGTTGAACAAATTCGCTACGATCTTCCAAATCTCCCCGTGTTGCACGCCTGGGAGTGGCTCTCCGCCCATGCATGGGTCTATGCCCCTCTGAATGCACTGGGCTACAAAATTGGCAGTGATAAGCCCAGCCACGACATACTGGGACACGTCACGCTCGTAACACCTAGCCACGTCAAGCTTCTTCCTCCAGAACCAGCTGCTGCCGTAGCCGCGCTCTTCGTAGTCCTTCTCGATTCTCAGTCGCAGTTGGTCGCGGGCCATGGCCTCGTATTCATTCGTACACACATGTATGTCTGCATGTCTGCATGTATACCTGTATGTCGGAATGTCTGTATGTATGGATCTATGTATGTACGTGTGTATCTGTGTACGTAGGTATGTGTGTGTATGTTTGTGTATATGGATGCGCTTGTGTATGTACGTGTGTCTGCATGCCTGTATGTATGTATGTATGTATGTATGTATGTATGTATGTATGTATGTATGCGTGTATGCATGTATGCATGTATGTATGTATGTATGTAAGTGTGCATACATGTACACATGCATGTATATATGTATATATGTGGGTGCATGTACCTATGTATGCATGCATGAACGTATGCATGCAAGGATGCATGTACGGATGGATGTACGTATACTTGTTTGAAAGCACGTGCGGCTGTATTATATATGTATGTATGTATGTTCGCACGCATGTCTGCATGTATGCATCTAAGAATCTATACGTATGATAGACGTAAGTCGGTCTACACCGATGTATGTGCATATGTATGCATGTATGATGTGTGAATGTGAATGTATGTGGGTGTAGGTGCGTATGTGAAAAACGTGAGCAGGTATGTTCGTATGGCGCTTCTCTCCATGCGACATGGTCCTTCAAATCTTGCATGAAGGCAAACCGAAATATATACGTGTATATATATATATATATATATATATCAACCAAACCAACCATCGCTGTTGGCTGCAGTATTCGCCGCCGCCGTTATCAGATTGCTTTTCTTTTCCTTTTCTAATGTGCCCTCTTCCTCTTCCTCGCTCTCGCTTTCATTGTCCCGCGAACTCTTCCCCGTCCTCCTCAGGCTTGTTTGCGGAAACTCCTCCGCGGCGGGTGTCTAGAGGACCTCGCGGAAACTGTTCCGGGGTTCCTCGGGCGCCTCTGGGAACATCTTTGGCGCCTGTTGGCGGGCGGCCTCTGGGGGGTTCCTCGGGCCACCATGCAGCGAATCGCGGTTTCGGCTCACAAATTGAATGGCTTTCGAGGGCGCCGTGGGACAATTTCGGCCCATCCTGGGGCCATCTGTGGGCAATCCCTGAGCCCTCTTGGGCCGTCTTGGCGTTGTTTTGGGCTGTCAGGAACCCTCTGTCTTGGAGTGGTTATCGGGGCCTCTCGGGCGTTCTCGGGCGCCCGGAAGACCGAATAACCGAGTCGCCCAACATCATGCAAGCACCAATAGGAAATCAACCTTCTTGAGTTTCGAAGCCGTTTTGGGGGTGACATTTGGACCGTCACCGGGTTCTTTCTAGATTTATCCTCGGGCTATTGTTAGAACATTAACTCCTGCACGTAGCCGACGCGCGACGGAAGGGCCCAATAGGGCCGAAAGAAAGCGAAGGACGGACCCAGGAACCGCAGACAACGAGCGGAGGGACACGACCGAAAGGAAGGGGCCACGAAACAGCGAGGGCCCGAGAGCTACAAAGCGATGCTGGGAAAGCCTGAGGGCATTCGATTGCCCCGTCCTGGCTCATCGGAGGTCTTTGCATCACCTCCCCCCAGGCCTCCACATGCCTCCAATTCAAACCTTCATCCCAAGCGGCAGCAAAGCTCATTCTCTCTTTGCGAGACTGGGCAGGGTAAAACAGGCACAGCAAAGCTGCGCGAGGAATTCCAAGCGCAAGCGGCACGGGTGCTTGCTTCCAATGCGCCTCAATGCTTGGGAAGCCTCGCAGTCGGACGGCCTCAAGGACGGGGGCGGATAATGACGTCGCCCCATAGAGGGAGCGGCAAGATATCACCAAGCCCGCAAACAAAGAGAGAGAAGCTGGCCGAGCCTCTTCTCTCTTGGCGAACCTGGGCAGCGCACAGAAGCAACAAGCAAAAGCAAGGATTTCACAAGCGCAATCGGCACGGGTGCGTGCTTCCATTGCGCCTCAATGCTTGCGAATACCTTGCAGTCAGGCAGCCTCTATGGGCTGGGAAGCTTGACTGCCAGAGACTGCCCTCAGCCCGCAGCAACGAGAGAAGCAGGTTGCCTCTTTGTCGCCTGGCAAGCCCGGGCAAATGGAATTACACGCACAGCATAAACAATGAGAGTCTTACAGAATACATACTTCGCGGGCGTCAGTATCCAAAGGACTCCCGTATCGCGGTCAGATAAGCACACGAGATATCCCACCCCCTCTTTGCCAAACCCCTTTGCTAGTCATCAGGCTGCCACAGCGGCTGTAGCAACCATTCTGGGTCGAAGAGGGCCTGGCAGTCAAAAACATCGTGGGGTTTGCGGAAGCATGAGTGACGCTGGCACAATCAACTGCGCGCGCATCTCCGATCGGGCACTTTGTGCGTGGATCACGTCCATCACGCATGCGCCTCGGCGGGGTATTGCGCCCATGTCCCGAGGGGGCCCGGTGCAATTTCTAATTAAGTCCTTGACATTGCTTCTAGAGTAGCGACCACGGAGGCGGCAGAAAATAATGACTTGCAGCCTTCCGAGACAGTGTCCCCCTCCCGTGGGGGACGGACATGGGGAACGCAAAAGGTAGCGATTAGAAACCGAGCTAGCCGAGCAATCCACACATCTAAAGCGCCCTATGGAAGGGCCCCAGAAATTCTCATGCATCGCACCAGCAACAGATCCCGACAAAAGGCGGGAAAGGGGAGCTGGAGTCTGCATGTCCTCAGAACCGGCAGCCCAAACTTTCTTGGGAACTTCTTGAGAATCCATGCAATGCAGTTGCCGGTGAAACAACATAGATGTCTGACAAAGGTATCTGGCCGTTTAATGCGGTCCTGCTGCACGGTGTCATGGAAAAGCAGATCTGCACCTAGCTTGGCCAATCGGTCTGCCTGGCGATTCCCAGCGTGGCGCGCATCACTACGATCGCCCTTACGTACCTTGGTGACTCGAATTGACTGATAGCCGATGCCAGTCGCTAGATAGTGGGCCTAGACCCAAAGGGGGGCAGAGTTTAGTCCATCCATGGGTGGGGGCTTCGTAGCCGAGTGCCCAAACGGCAACCACATATTGGCAATCAGTAACAAACTCATACTGGACAGACGGGGCAGCGCGGGTGAGGTTATACAGGAAAGCGTAGAGCTCAGCCCCTGGAACGTCCTGAGCAAGGGCGGGCCAAACGCCATATGCTGCGGCGTTCAACCTGGGAGAGTCGCGCGCAACAGGCTCAGCGAAGACGTTCCGGCGCCTGGGAGCCAAAGACCAAACGCCCCATCCACGTCGGAGCGTTAGGGGCGACGGCCCAAACATTTCCGAGCCGCCCCCGTGCGCTGGCGACAAGAGAAGAGGGCCATCAGCGGCGCGCTCCCAGACAGGATCAGGGAAAAACGGCGGGGCAGGAAACCTAAAACGCGGGTCAGGAACGAGAGCTGCGGCCCAGACATGATTACCACGGCGCTGCCCGAGACGCGCGAGGGCCTGCGTCGGGCCAAACCAACGACGGAACGCAACGAGGGCATCAAATTCATATGAGGCGTGAAAAAACAGGGCCCGCTGGGGTCAGCTGGCACATAGGGCACTTAGGTTTGACATAGATACCCCCAGCTAGGGAAGCCCCCGGGGCTCACTGATGCAGCGCACTCCAACCTTCGGTCTTCTTGGACAGAAGGGAGAGGGACGGGGGCAGGAAAGGGGGGCCCGACAAATGACCGAAGGATGGGTGACGCATAAAAGCTTGCTTCGCGTAGTAGTCGCAATAAACAAATCCATCCCAGGAGAGTTCTGCCATTGGGTTGGAGTCATAGCTGACCACCCAATCCTGAATAAGATGGCAACCGATATCTGACCTGGTCCATGTAGGTCTGTCCAAGGGGTGTCACACGAAGCGGCATCGCGGGCCCGAGAGAAGACTGCCATCAATGATGCCCTCGGGTAATGCACGGCTCCAGCGAGAGGCAGCCCACAGACGCACTACTTCTGCATGAGCATCCAAAGCTGGGCCATTAACGCCATGTAGAGCGAGGTCCATCGCCGCAGATCTGCGCCTACCTGTACCTAGCCCTGCATGGTATATCGTCCTAGTATGCTGGATCTGGCAAGTACTCAGACCAACCGCATCAACGCCATGAGATATAGTCGGACGCCGGCTCGCATTAACAATGCCAGACGCCCTAGCACGTCTTTTCTTAAAACTCAAAATACGACAGGCCTTGGCCATGGCTGTCTTGAGTCTGGCATTCAGAACTGAACGGCTCCGACGTCCCTTGCGGAGCTGCAAATCAGCGCCCACATTCGACATGAGAGCTTGACCGCGCCAGAAAGACGCGTGGTCTCAGCTGCAGTGTCCCTGGTCAGTTTCGGGTCCGAGGCCAGGTGCGCGATTCTCTGCTCGGCCAGGGGTAATCGGGCAGAGAAAAGTGAGCATGCTCATAAGGGGATGGGGGGGCCCTGTGGCTAACCTCCTCAGGAAGCCCCTCTCATTCCCCCTCCCCCCCAGGACCTGAAAGTCGTCGGCCGCCAGGCCCATGTGAAGGTTCGGATAGACCGCCAAGCCAGAATCTAACACTGGCATCAACATAATGCGCATGAAAAGGTCTGCATAGGAACAACCAGCAGCAACCGCGATACCAGCAGAGACCCAAGTGCCGACGAGTCGGCGCAAGCATAAAACCCTAGGCGATCTGTAGAGAGAGATAAGAGCACGCCCAACGACGCAGGATTGGAACCAAACTGCACAGCGGGCTTGATGAAATGCTCCTGCCTGACCTGCTCATGGGCCTCCTTGATGTCCAGCAAGAGAGAGGGAGAGAGATAGAGAGAGAGAGAGAGAGAGAGAGATTACACTGGCATGCCACGTGTCATTGCGCACCCTGCCAGCGCCCCCACGCGCCACACACGCGCGCGCACGCGCGCGCTGTTGACAAGAGTGAGCGCGCGCAGCGTCTATGCGTGGACGCGAGAGTAGGCGCGCCCAGCTCGCGCCGTGCGCGCGGCGGGAGAACCTAGTGAGCGTACGCGCGCATGTAGTGAAAAGTGCCGCGGTGCGCTCACCACCATCGGGCTTCGGCAATGCACTCATCATGGATGCCGCCAAGATAGGGGGGGGAATCTCCCGCGCCATAAGACAACTCTCCATATGCCAAACGGCGCGACTAGAGAAATATCGGGGAGTTGGGCATGGTGGTGGGGATGTATACCGTCCAATCCAACAGCCGTCCGCGCTCTGTACTTCCGACGCATCTGCCAATAGCGCGCCAGGGATGGTTGCGGCAAGGACGCGGTGTCAGCTGGGCGCGCAAATCATGGCAAGCGTCGCCAGGGGTGCCTGCTATAGGTTCCCAGAGACCATGGCAAAACTCTTCGCGTGCTTTCAAGTGGTGCTCAGGAGTGCTGATGGGGGCATCAGGGGTTAGTACAGATGGCCTGAAAAGCCGCCCAATCGACCGAAGCCCTCAAAAACTTGCGCGCAGCAGATCCACCACGCTGCACAGACTTCATGGCCCAGGAAGTCCATGACGGATAGCGCTTAGCTGAGGCCACACGCTCCAAGGCAGACGCCATCTCAGCCAGAATATTCCGAAACCAGTCGGTACAGCCAGGGTCCAGGGAACCGAGCCGATTGGCATAGCAACGCCTCCGTGGCGAATCAGGAGAGGGACCCCCTTCACGCACTGAGGGGCGGAATCTGCGCAAACCAATAGCTGCGCGAGTGAAAGCTTGCCGCGACCGCTCCCCGGCTGGATGTAAGAGGGCCCCAAGGCGACTCGAGAGACACCTCCATAGCTTCCCTTCATAGGGGGTAGCAACTCCACCAGGGGGAAGACGGGGGGCGGATACCTGAATCGATATAGGGGCCTCACCCCACTAGACTACTTGGCAGACGTTTTCAGCCTGTTAGAAGTAAGAGGATCAAGCTCAGGCACAGTGGCCACTTGGTCAGGACTTGGGGACTCATCCCAAGACGGGGGGGGCAGGGGGCACATCCAACGGGCCTCTGCGCTGGTATTAGCGGGGCGCGACGGAGCACAGAGACCGTGTCATACTGCACATTCCCACGTAAAGTCAAAGCGACAAGCTGATGCTTGGGAATCAAAGGAGTATCCCACACTTGGCACGAAGCTGCTGCTGCTAAAACTGGATGCACAACGAAGTAGTGTATCAACGATTGGGCGCCTGCGGACTCGTAGCTGTGAGACTCTGGCGCCACAGTGGCACCATCTAAGAGCGACAAGAATCCTGTGGCCTGCAACTCGCTGGGAGACATCTCCCAATCCGCGGAGATCACAAAGGGGGCGCAACTGGTCCTCATAACAGCTGCAACCAGCAAGAGGAGCTGGGCGTTCCTATCCTCTGCAGCGATCTGGTGTACATGTAGATATGGGCCCGCGGTGCCCCTGCATCGACTACCCCATGCCATAGCTTGATAATGAACCGTTCAGGAGGGGGTATAACCACCGAGGTGTCAAATACCATATCAGAAAACGATATGGCGTCATGTGGTACTAAACCAACACCCGAGCTCAAACAACCTGTAGCCGTGAAAAACTGAAGGGTGCAGGTGGGCGTAATATCCGTGCTTGCGGGCACGGTGGGATGCGCATCCAACTGATTCGGCAGAGCGACATAGTTCCTGAAACCCAGCCTTATCAAACTTGTCTCCAAAGGCCTCCAGGAACGGCTCAGCATTCGTCCAAAGAGGTGATATTGACAGTCACTAAGACCAATTCGTGGCGAGGCTTCTCGACGAAGGCTGACTGGCCAGGAGGGGCCACTTCATTGCTCAAGCTGCTGCCGTAGTGGGGAAGAAGACGCAATGCCATCATATGGTCCTGATGTTCCACGGCCCTTCAACACTGGCGTGCGTCGCGGGATCCGTCAGGGATATACCGGCGGAGTCGACGTCAGCGGTAGTATCGGTGTCGGCCGTGCCAGCTCCACCCAATTCGACCGCAGCAGAAACATCGGGGGGTGGAATGGCAGGGCGCTTCGGCGGCGACGGCAAAGAAGGAGCGCGCCCAGGGCCCACTCCCATCTTAGACTGAGACTGTCCACCAGTGGAGTCGACTGCCATGGGCTGGGCGCGAGCGGGTTCAACTGATTTGGGCCTCGAGGAACCTGGAGGAGCAGAACCCGAAGAAATGCCGGGCAAAACAATGCCCTGGAGGTGGTGCAAGGCCTGTGACAACTTCTTATCGTTCTGAATGGCCTTGGAGGTGGCGAACACCTCGATGAGTGCAGAGATATCCGGGCTGTCGTCCGAGTCCTGAGATACTGCGCCAGATGCTGGAAGGCCTTGAAGCTTGCCTTCCCAGGAGGCCACGTCGCGTGCTGTCTGCTGCTGCCTGGTGACGAGAGAGACGCGATCTGCCTGCAGGGTAGCGATAGACTCATCAATCTCACGGATCTGGTCAGCCAAGTGGAAGCGCTGCTTATATAACGTACGCTCCTGGGGGACGGTGAGCATATCCGCCTTCTGAGCACGACGAGACTGCAGTTCAGCATGCAGACCTGCAATTCGTGACAAGATTTGCTTGGCATGTGGGAGAGTCCTACACGCATCTAACTGACTCTGCAGAGTTTGCATGATCTGATCAGCATCCGCAACCGTAAGCTCATTGCCATTAGCATCGACGCCCAAACCGCGGTCATCATCGTAGTCGTCATCGATATCGTCAAGTAATCTGCCCAGAAACCACGATTGCCACTATCAGCGCTAAGACCATCAGCACCATAATCATCTCCAAACCGATACTGAACCTCCTCATCCGAAGGTGCCTCGAGACGCTCGTCCAAGGTACGAAGGGGTGGGGTGGATGAATTGGATGAAGCAGGGGGCAGAAAAGGTGATGGCGGCTCGGGACGGGTCGCTCGTCCTGCTTTGCCTCCTGACGGCTGGGCCTGACGGGCCTTGCCTCCTTTCTTGCCTCCTGGAGTCTGTCCTTTGGGGAAACGACCAAGAAACAAAGATTGGCAGAACTTTCAATGGCGTCGGGGGGTGGTGTCGGTTATCCCGAGATTTTCCCAGCATCGCGGCAGGCTAAGCTCACAAGATATCATATCCCCCGCCGACGCACGCGCGGCGGTCACCTGTCGACCAGTGGGCGGGCCCTCGAGCCTGCCCTTTGGCAGCGACTAAGCTCCAAGCCTCAGGGCAAGGCTTGGAACTTGAGCCAACATGCCTACGGACGACCGTCTTCGGGCGTCTGGCAAGGGTCTGGGGCCGCTGGAGGCCATCTTGGACCATCTTGGGGGCCTCGTGGAGCCGACGCTGGCCAATTGCACAGTTCGGCGAATCCTGGAAGTCCCTCAAGATCCCTTCCAGGGGCGTCCAGCAAGGCCCGGGATCCTGGGGGCCCCTTTCGGGTGGGGGGCAAGGTTTCCGCAGGGTCCGGATTAATGAAAATATGTGGAACGGAATACATGCATCTACATAGATGTCTGTATAATTTATGTACGTCGTATGTGCTTTCCCTTCTATATAAATCTAGTTTTGCAAAACGGCGGGGTGGGAAAACCTGCCCCCCCCAGGTGGTGGGAAAACCTGCGCGCCCCCCCAAGCTGGACCCCCTGGATCCCGGACCCGCTGGACGCCCTTGCAAATGGTCCCTCTGGTTCTCCAGTGCGTCCCTGTCGGGCCTAGCCAGCGGGCCCAACGCGGTCAGGAGGGTGGTCAAACGGCCCCGCGAGAGCCCCAAGCGGCCGCAGAGACCCATCAGACGCCTGAAGACGGCCCAAGGAACACACTCAAGAGCCCTTCCAAATACCAAAGCCATATATGTGTGTGCAGGCGGGGGTTAGAGCGGTAGCTCATCGGGAATAAAGGGGAGCCACAACACACATTGATCACTCACTCTGGGCTCTGCCCCTTCTTACTCCCTCTACTCGTTGGCCAAAGCTGTTGACAGAGCTTCGAATGCCTCGAGACAACGGCACCAGCATGTGCGAGCCTCAGGACTCACCCCGAGGCCACGGCAGGAATTCACACCTCGAGTGTACCACCGTCGTCCAACGACCGGGGTCATAACGCCGTCCCAAGTGGGCCTCGAGGGGGAGCAGACTCGCACCACGCTGTGCCCAGAAGCCCGAGAGAAGCTCTCGCGAGACGCTGAACGAGCAAGATCGGCCAGGCAGAGAAGAAGCCTGGACGGCATGGCACAGGGCGGAGTGCGGGTGGGCCACAAAGGCTGCCATGCATTCTGATGCGGCCAACGTTCGCTCATTACCCCTTTGCCCACACATTGACCGTAAACGTGTTCATGTGTGTGCAGGCGGGGGTTCGCGCGGTAGCTCATCGGGGATAAAGGGGAGCCGCAACACATATTGATCACTCACTCTGGGCTCTGCCCCTTCTTACTCCCTCTACTCGTTGGCCAAAGCTGTTGACAGAGCTTCGAATGCCTCGAGACAACGGCACCAGCATGTGCGAGCCTCAGGACTCACCCCGAGGCCACGGCAGGAATTCACACCTCGAGGAGTGTACCACCGTCGTCCAACGACCGGGGTCAGAACGCCGTCCCAAGTGGGCCTCGAGGGGGAGCAGACTCGCACCACGCTGTGCCCAGAGGCCCGAGAGAAGCTCTCCACTCCAAGAACACCCACAAGCTCTCCAATGTGTTCCGAAATATGGCTGAAAGCCGCCCACAACAGCCCTTGAGAGTCGCACCTGGCCTAGATTTGAGGTTACTTGCTACAGTACGCCCGAGCGCGTGCAATCGAGGTATCTGAGAAGGTCTGGAGCGAGGAACGGGTGGCAGGCTGAAGCCGCCTCTCGGCCAAAATCGCGGCACCATCTTGAATATAAATCTTTGCTGTCCTCATTGAGCTCCAACGACCTCGAAGCATCACTTTAGGCAAGTCGCCTGACATCGCCTGACAACATATATTCGTGCGTAGCACCGCCTCTACGTAAACTATACGGGACGAGGCCAAGATGCGTGCAACCAATCTCTCGCAGGCCAGTGCGAAAGAGCAAATGAAAGGCACGAGGAGACGAGGGCCAAAAACGCCCGTCACGCTGCAGCTGCAAATGGACGACCGCTCCCACGAGCGGGTCATTCAGCGTCACCGTCTCCCGCGCTCCCTTCTGACAGGCTGTCTTTGTCCAGGGCAACGACACCACGCCTCTGCCGCAAGGCTTGAGCTGAATGACGCTGCTGGAGAGGCCGAGAGCCTCGCCTGTCCGAAGGCAGAGGTGGAAGCCTGCGAGGATCGTCGCGGCGAAGGCGATCTCACCGCGGCCCAGCGCCCAGCCCGCGAGCGCAGTGCACACCAGCGGCGGCATCGGTGGCGCACGCTGCGGCGCCTCTAGGCGCCCCCAGACCGACAACAATCTCCACGCGCCTGGGTACTGCCGGCGCGTCCTCAACAGGTGCTGCGCCCCACTCAGTGCATCGTTAGCTTGACCTTTAGTGGCACCTTCGGCCCACAAGTTTTCAAGGTAGTCTTGTAATGTGACATCCATGTCTTCCCAACTGAACGGCAACGGCAGATTCATGGCGTTAAGATAGTCAGCAACTGCTGGGCTGCTCGACGGTATCTGGCGAGAGTGGCAGCGCCGATCCGGGCATCCCGCAGCTTCCCCAGGCCAGCTCTGGCTGTGCGCCTGTCGGCGGGGCTAGACCGCTTCCCCATCCTTCAGGCGCGACGGCGCGTCCGCGGGGTTCCGAGCTGATGAGGTGAAGCCGAACGCCGCCCGCGCGCCCATCGCCAGCTCCCAGGCCGAGAAGCTGCGCACAACCTTGTTGAGCTGACTGCTGCTGGAGCGGCGCTTCGAGAGCGCACCGATGTTGACCATGCTGTCGAGGAGGTGCAAGAAGACGCGCTGCTGTCGGCCCAAAGATCGAGCACGCCATCGAATCATCATCAGCGCTCCCTGGCACCCCAGCACATTGATATGTTCAGGAAGATCCCACACCAGCTGTCGTGCCTTACGCCACTGCCCAAGACCTGCATCAATCTCTTGCTGAGGGAAAACTTTGCTGAGCTCCTCAGAGCTTCCGTCACAACGAAGGTCCGCACCATTACTGTGGCACGCCATCACAAGGCCCATCACCAGCCTACGCGAGACATCCGAATCACGCCAGGACGTAGCATCGCGTTTGGCCAGTTCTGCAAGCAGCACATCTGCATGACATGCCTCGGACTGACTGCAGTGGCAGACCAGCTTGGCGCCGCGCAAGTCCTCCAGGCGGCGAAGCAGCTCGGGCTGGCCGCGCAGCCATCCAGCAAACAGCGCCACCGCGTCCTCGCGGGAGCAGCTCGGGCTCACTGCGAACGGGCTGCCGAAACACGACGGGGCGAGGCTCCAGCGCCGTGAGCCGCGCCCGACGTAGACGAGCCTGCTGGCCGCCGTCGGCGCCGCCGCGGCGGGCCGCTCGCCCGTCCGCTGGCGTTCGCCCGATGCGGCTGCGCTGCGGGCCACCAGCTCGCTGCAGACCTCCGCGTCGACCTTCGCGCGGCTGCGTCGCAGCGAGGTGACGTCGCCAGCCCGCAGCTTGCGCCCGCCAGCCCAAGCCCGAGCGCTCTCGTGCAGCTCGGAGAAGGGCGGCACCGCCACCAGCAGCCCAGCAGCGACAGCCCAGTGCGCCAGCAGCCACGCCACCACCTCGCACTGGAACGAGTTGCCGACCAGCGAACGCCTCAACCCCTCGTACTTGCCGGGCTCGGCCTTCGCCTCACTGCTGGTCATGCAGGGCACGGTGTGGCCTTCGGCGAAGCCCATCAGCTTCTCCCTCATCCCCGCGTCAGGAGGCGCGATCCGTCCGTCAGGCCAGTGAATGCACCACTTGTCACGGAACTGGTAGGGCGGCGCCCAAAGGCCGCCTCCTCCCAGCGCGTCAGCTCAGCAGCCGTGCACTCCCCGATGCCCGCGGGCCTGGGGCGCGGCTGCGAGCGCCAGCCGGCAGCCACTCCTCCAGCGGCGGGCGCTCCACCTCCAGCGACACGCGGCACAGGCGGCGAGAGGCGCCGTCCTTGGTCAGCACCATCACGGTCTTGGCCTCGTACGACGGCAGCAAAGCCCAGGACGGCCAGTAGAGACGAGGACGCCTCACCCAGCCGACGTCACCAGCCTCAACCTCCAAGGGGATCCGCTCGAACAACCCGCTGAGGTGAAGGACGTCGGACTCTGCCATTGATGCTACATTCTCGCCAAGGAAGTCAACGCTCACCTCGGGCATGGCTGCGCGCAGGCCTCGGATGACCCTCACCATGTGATCGACCAGCGAGGCGCGCGAGTCCGACGAGCCCTTGCGGTCGACGTTCAAGCTCGTGTAGATCTGGCACGGGAAGCCGCCGATGACCACCACGCGGGTGATGCGGCCGCGGGCCCGCAGCAGGCCAGCCAGGGCAGCGGGGTCAGCAGATGTAACATCGCCGAGGTGCTGCGCGCCAGGATAAGCGCGCCGCGCGACCCGAACCGCCTGCGGGTCCACCTCAAACGACAGGTGCACCGCTGGTACCAGGCCCAATATCTCGAAGGCTCTGCGCCCACCGCCGATGCCATCAAAGACGGTGATCAGGGCGGTCTCCTCCTCGCAGGCGGCGTTAGCGGGCCGCTGGCGCCTGCCCGCAACGACGCGCCCGCGCTCGGTAAGCGCCGTGCTGTACACCACGGCTCCAGCGGCCTCCGACGCGTCCGAGGCCGTCACCAGGTGGTCGACCTCGAGCCTCATGTCAGCCACGCAGAGCCCCGACAGGGCCAGGCACATCAGCAAGTCCTCGATCACGCTCACGCTGAAGCGGCCTCCACAGCGCGGGTCGTTGAGCCACTTCCAAGTGTAAGCGAAGCTCGCGGCCAGCGGGCGGCGGAAGCAGCGCACGCGAACCCAGCGCCCAAGAATAATACGTATCAATCGCATGCTGGCTCGCCTTTTGCCCAGAACCCAGAGCGCGAGGCTGGCCATCTCAGTAATATATCCTGCAGGTGGCCGACGGACACCTTCAACACCATCAACAAGCTCGCCCAGAGTGGTAGCGCGCACCACGCGGTGCAGGTCCTTGCCCGGGGAGCCAGGCGACCCTGCGGCCTCGTAGCAGGCCCGAGCGTCAGTCAGCAGCTCGGGGACCGTCCCGCGTAACTTGTCGGCCTCAGATTTGTCGACGATCTCGGCGATCTCTAAGTTGTCGATGTACACCATCCAAGCAGGCGGGCAGGGCTTCTCTGCACCAAGCGGCAGGCGGCGGCGCCGGGTAATCTCGCAGCTGGGGCTCAGGCCGCGAGGCACCGCGCTGCCGCGACGCAGCATGTTGCGATGAAGATGAGTCGTGACCCCCGCCGCGCTGATCCAGCCCATGCCGATCACGCGCAGGCAGATGTGGGTAGTGCCGCCTTCCTTGAGACTCAGTAGGCGCGACGGCACTGGCGGCCCGATCACCAGGTACGGCCACCACGGCGGCGGCGCGCGGAAGACGTAGAAGAAGGCCTTCCTGTCGGCGCCGCTCCACAACAAGTCCTCGGACTCCGTCAAGACCAGGCCGTTCAGCTGGCTCATCGCCGGCATCTAGGGCGCGTCGCCAACGATGCACTCTTGGCAGGCGTTCGACGGGATCAGATTGGTGATGGGCCTGAGCACGGGCCTCAGCACCCCGCCCTGACACTTGACAGGGGCGTCGTGGGCCTTCGGAACCCCAAAGGCTCCGTTCAGCAGCGGCGACCCATCCCGGCGCGCGATATCAGGCGCGGGGATCGGGCCGACCATCCCGCGCTCATGCAGGGCCTCAACGACGCGATGCCACTCGCCTTCCGAGGCCCAAACCCGCGCCGAAGTCGGCGCCGCACGGCGCAGCGCAGGCGGCAGCAGCACCAGCCCAAGATCCAGCAACGCGTCGGGCACGAAGCCCGTCGCGACATCGGCAGCCTCAATCGAGGCCGCAACGCCAGGCGGCGGCAAGCCGTCCAGCACCTGCTCCAAGGTCAGCTTGTGAGGCGCGGTGATCTCGGCGCCGCCGTAGCCGATCTTGCGGTCCTTCAGGCGGTCCTCCCAGTTGAGCTCCGCAGGCAGGCTGGTCTCGATGCGCGTCGCCAGGTACAGGCGGCGGCCCAGGGCCGCCAAGGCTGCCCGCTGAGCAGCGTTCGGGCGCCTGCGGCAATGGCGCGCGAACTTCAGCGAGCGGAAGCCTGCCTCCCAGTTGAGCGCCAGCACCGTGACAACCAGCCTGCAGTGGAGCGCCTCCCAGTTCAGGTCGCTAAGGTCATCGCCGTCGCGCACGACGCCGGTCTCCACGATGGCAAGGTACGGTAACGGCAGCAAGTCACGTTGCAGCCGACCTCCCATGGTGGTCATATGCTCGCGCAGCTGAGGTTTGAGGGAGTCGCGGACGTAGCGACCGAACGAACCAGGGAAATCCTCGACGAGGTTGAGAAGGATCGGGCCCACGTCATAAGGCTCACGGAGCAAGTCACCAGCAGCACCAGCAAGCTCTCTCCAGTCCTGCCGTGGATCGTGTCGAGAAGAATTCTCATCAGCAGTGGCAGGCGGCAACTCCAGCGGGGTCGCAGCGCAGTGGTCAGGTAGCGAACGAAGACGGCGAGGCCCCAGGCGGTCCGCACGGCGCAGCAGCCTGCAAAGAAACGGCTGCTGCAGCCCGGGCGTCATCAGTAAGGGCATCGTCACCATGCGCTTTCACCGCGCCGCCGCCGGGGGGGCAGTCCCGCGGCCGCCAGGCGGGCGGGGCCGCGAGCCGTTGGCTCTCCCTGCGTTGCGTCCCCTGCCGCCGCGGCGTCTCGGGCGACCGCGTCCTGCTCCCTGGGGCGCCGCCGCCGCCGCTGCTGGCTCGTCCTGCCTGAAAGTGTGGCGCTCGGGGCTCCCCGCAAGCACAACTCGGCGCGGGTGAGGGCTGTCTCCTCGGGGGGTCCGCTCCGCCTGAAGGGGCGGAGTCCGCGCGCGGGGGCCTGAGGGCGCTGCGGCGGGCGCCTCCTCGGCCCGAGGCGCTGCCGCTGGCGACCCTGGAGCGCGAGCGGGGCTGCTCCCTCGGAGCGGGAAATAGCGGAACCGCCCGCGACCTCGACCCTTGCCCTTGCCGCGCGAGAGCTCCCGCGCTGGCTGAAGCGCGGTTCGAGGGGGGGGGCGCGGCCGCTGGTCCTCCCGCGCCCCCCCCCCATCGGGTCACCCGCGCCCCTGGCCGCGGCCGAGCGCCCCGAAGGCTCCGCGGCTCCTGGCCTCCTCCAAGCGCCTCTGCAGCAGCGCCGAGCGCCGCGCCAGATCCTGCTCGTCCATCGACGCCAGCGACGGCCTCACGTCCGGGACGATCTCGAGCTCGCTCGCAACCTGCCAGCCCGCGTCCGACAGCGAGAGCTCCAGCGCCTTGAACCTCTGCATCAGCACGTCGCTCAACTGCGGCAGAGAGCCGCTCTCCAACTGGTCCAGCGCCGTCGCCAAGGTCTGGAGCTCGCGCACCGTGTTGACCCGCAGCTGGGACACAGGGTGGTGACCGAACACGATGGCCTGCAAGTAGCCGACCACCTTCGGCCTCGTCTCGGAGCCGTCCGCCCCCTCCCGCAGGCCCATGACGCGGGCGATGTTCTGCATCGCCTCGTCGTAGAAGGCGCCAGGCTGTCTCTCCGCCAGCAGCCGTACGCTGCCGCCGCGAGAGGGGGCATCGCGAAAACGCGGCTCGCCTTCGCCATCGCTGCGGCTGCCAGACTCACTGCGAGCCTGACGCCTGCCGCGGCCTGTCACGCCGCGGCCGCCGCCGCCTCCGACCGCAAGCGCGCGGGCAGCTGCTGCCGCCGCCAGGCGGTCGGCGGCGGCTCCGCCAGGGATGGGGGCGGGACCGCCTCGACCAGCTCCACCACCACGGCCGCCGAAGGCGCTCGGGCGCACCCAGGGCTCCACCAGCCCGCGCGTCGAGCGCAGCCGCAGCCACTCCACGTGCAGGACGGCACGGCCCGCCTGCGCAGGCTCGCCACACCGCGCAGGCCCCTGCGCGCAGAGGTGCAGCAGCCCAGCAGGACCGCCGCCGCGCGGAGGGAAGGCGCCGTCAAAGCGCATCGCCTCGGCGGGCAACGACGCGCCCCTGAACTGCGCGCTGAGATACTGACCTCCAGCACCTGGCACGCCGACCCCGTCGATCTCGAACAGCGCGGTCCCACTGATCGCCCCCGCCGCGTCGTGGGTCGGCAGCTCCACGGCCAGGCCCTGGCTCCAGCTGGCCCCGATGAGGGTGGCTGCCTGCACCCAAGCTCCGTCGACGAGCCCGCCAAGCTGTACCCCTGCAGCCGGGGCGACCGCGCCTCCCAACACGCCGAGGGCAGCGCCCGGCCCCGCGGGCCCCGCGCCAGGGGGCGCGCCCGCGCCTCCAGCTCCGCCAGCGCCTGCAGCGGCCAGCGCGCCAACCAGCGCCGCTCCAACGCCGCCGCCGCCGCCGCCTCCAACGCCGTCGCCAGGCGCCCCGAGGGCAGGGGGGGGCGCGCCCGCGGCGCCCACGCCAATGGCTCCAGGCAAGCCAGGGAAGCCGCCGAGCCCTGGCACCACTGGCGCCCCAGCAGCGCCGCCTCCAGCGCCTCCGCCAGCTGCACCTCCAGCTGCGGGCGCGAGGCCGCCTCCGAGGCCGACGGGCGCCCCTGCCGCTCCAGCAGCCGCGCCAACGCGCCCGCGAGCGCGCCGTCCTCCGCCACGTCCAGCGCCTCGCCCGCGGGCGGCAGCGAGAGGCGCAGGAAGAGCCTTCGCCTTCGCCTTGCCTTTGGCCGTGGCCGTGGCCTTGCCCTTGGCCTTAGGCGGCATCAGGCGACAAGGTCGACAGCGCCGTAATCTGCGCCGCCAGCAGCCGCGCCTGCTCGACGAGCAGCGCCCGCTCCTGCGGCGCCAGCCGCGCCTCGCGCGCCCCCTGGCGCGCCAGCGCGAGGAGGTAGCACAACTCGCACACCTCCAAGAGCGTGCCGCCCTCCGCGAGGGCCAAACTCTCGCCCTCGGCGAGGCGCCCAGCGCACCAGCCGCAGATCCGAGGCCGCTGGGCCCGCGGGGCGGCGGAGCGCGCGGTGGCGCAAGCAGGGAGCATCCCAGGCCTTCCAAGGCCCTGATCCACAAAGGCTGCCATGCATTCTGATGCGGCCAACGTTCGCTCATTACCCCTTTGCCCACACATTGACCGTAAACGTGTTCATATATGTATTGTATGTATTGTATGTAATGTATGTATTGTATGTATTGTATGTATTTATGTGTATATATATATATATATCCCAAAGAAAGTCTATGATTTTTATACTCGGTTCTGCGGTCTTCGTGGCGCCTGAGACCTCCCAAGCAACCTCGAACATCTGCCCCCCCCCAAAAAAAACGACCTCGACGGCCTGCCAGGCAGTTCAAGCGAGAACGGAGGAGGAGAAGAAGAAGGATGAGAAGTAATGGGGCTGGGGGGACTGGGAATGGGAATGGGACTGGGAATAGGAACGGGATTGGGGTCAATGACGTAGTCGTAATCAACTCAAACCAAGGAGAGGAGGTTGCCTGCCCGATTCGCACGAAGACCTTGATGCCCTCGCGCCTGCCCGCCAGGATGACACCCGAGGGAACGAAATGGACGCCGCCTGTAGAGGTTGACCGCCGTATGCACCCGATGTGCCCAACACAGCACGGTATAACTGAGCCAAACACGCCCAGCGCTGCACGCCCACCGCGCACCACGAATGTCAGCCCCAGCGGAAATGGCAACCCGCCCGTCACATGCGGCAAAACAAATGGCACCTATATAAAACCGCAGTGCTGTGGCAATCACCGAAGCCAGTGCGTCGGCACTACGGCGGGACTCGAGCGAGAGAACGGCAAACACCCAATATAGAAACGAGACACTGAAAATCAGCTGGGAGCGTATCGCTGCCAACAAGCGCTACAGACCCACATGGAATTCCACGAGCGGCCGTTGTGGCCCCTGCGCCCTGGTGCTCACCACCAACCGCAAGAGGGTGAGCCAGCCCGAGCACGCCGTCCGTCACGCGGCGGACGGCGCACCGTGCGATGCGTTTGCCGCCAGATGCTTCCACGGTCCACGCGAAGCGCATTCCGTTTCACGGGAGCTTCACCGAGATCAGCGTGATATACTTTGATATCCTCACGCCCATCGTCAAGATCGACGTGACACACTTCGAGACCAACAGAAGCCAAGGTTCCGACACCTGCCCGCTCTGGTGGAGACGTACCGTCAAGTATGCCGAGACTATACACGCATAGAAGAGTACGGGCGCGAACAGACGCGGCCCCAAAACGAGAGGGGTACAACGTCCGACATGAGATACAACAGCGATCCGACGACATTATCATCGTCATCATCATCATCATCATCATCATCATCATCATCATCATCATCATCACCATCATCATCACC
The DNA here is from genome assembly GCA_963575745.1 of Prorocentrum cordatum. Taxonomy (NCBI): domain Eukaryota; class Dinophyceae; order Prorocentrales; family Prorocentraceae; genus Prorocentrum; species Prorocentrum cordatum. The sequence goes on from CAUYUJ010004336.1 coordinate 529,416, forward strand.
ATCATCATCATGATCATGATCATGATCATCATCATCATCATCATCATCATCATCATCATCATCATCATCATCATCATCATCATCATCATCATCATCATTGCCACGACCACCCTCGCGATGGCGTCCAAGTGCGACAGCAATTACAACACAAAACCCGCCACCAAGCACGGCACCAAGCACGCCACAAACTACGACAACGCAAAGTACGAGACCAGGCACGACACGCCCAAGCAGCCCGAAGAGGTTACCAAATACATCGTCCTCCTCCTCCTCCTCCTCCTCCTCCTCCTTCTCCTCCTCCTCCTCCTCCCCTTCCTCCTCCCCTTCCTCCTCCTCCTCCTCCGCCTCCTTCTCCGCCACGTCTTCACTTGCCTCCGACGTCTCATCACGCATCCCGTCACCCTCGAGGGCCGAGGTGTCCAGGGCCGGCGGCACTGGCCGCCAGGCCTCAGCAGCACAGCGTCGTGGAGACACGGGTGGACCACGGCTGCGCCGCCTACGGCGACGACGACAACGACGCCTAAGTAGTAACGGCCACCACGGGCACGACGGCCACGACGACCACGCCGCGTCCGGCCTCCTCGCCCTGCCGCCCGCCGTGCCGGCTCTTCGAGGAGCCGCTGCCTGAGCCTCGAAGGCCCCCAGCAGAGCTCCGACGGCAAAAAAAAAGTGGAGCCTCGAGGGTCGCCAGCGGAGCCTCGAGGGCCACCGGCAGAGCTTCAGCAGCAGGAAGCAGAGCCTCGAGACCCACCGGCTGAGCTTCGAGGGCCACTGGCAGAGCCACGACGGCAAGAGACAGAGCCGAGGGGGCCGCCAGCTCGGCTTCAAGAGCCACCAGCTGAGCTTGGAGAGCCACCCGCAGAGCCACGAGGACCACAGGCTGAGCTACCAGGACCACGCGCAGAGCCACGAGGGCCGCAAGCAGGCCTGCGAGAGCCACCAGCCGAGCTACGAGGACGACAAGCAGAGCTTCGAGGACCACAGGCTGAGCTACGAGAGCTGCCAACCGAACTACGAGAGCCACCGGCACCAGCCTCCCTGCCACCTGGCCGGAACAGCTACCTCGACCAGCAGGGGCGACGCAACTACCACCACGCGGCCCTGGACATGACGACGTGGACGCCGCCGTACACCAGGCCCGCCGATACACCCCTGCGTAGCTGCCTCAAGAAGCCCCCGCACCACGGAGGCATAGAGGAGGAACGCGCCGACGAGAGCGACGAGGAGGGTAATGACGGCGACGAGCAGAGCAAGGCCCGAGAGCTACCGGGGCCAGCACACCTCCAAGAGCCTCCAGTAGAGCCACGAGGGCCACCTGCTGAGCTACAAGGGCCAACAGCCGAACTGCACGGGCAACACACGGAGCTTCGATGGGCAACCGTCGGAGCACTGCAGGCAAGCTGCCGAGCTGCGGGCACCGCGAGCTGAACTACTCGGAGAACAGGCAGGGCTTCGAGGGCCACCAGCTGAGCCACCCGGGTCACCACCAGAACTGCCAGGACAACCTGCTGGGCCTCGAGGGCCAGGAGCCGAGCAGCGAGGGCCCCCGGCAGGGCTGCCGGGGCCACCAGCAGAGCGCAGAGAGCCACCATGCAGAGCTGGGAGGGCCGCCCGGCTGGCCAAGAGGACTGCACGGGCACCGGGCGGAGCTTCGAGGGCCACCAGCCGAGCCACCTGGGCCCGCAGACGTACGGGAACCACCCGCTGCTCCTCGAGGACCGCCAGAAGAGCTTCGAGGGCCACCAGGGGGGGCTTCGAGGGCCACCAGCTGGACTACCAGTGCTACCCGCCGATCTACGAGAACCACCACCAGAACTACCAGGGCCACCAGCTGAGCTACGAGGAGGGCCGCGAGCTGAGCTGCTTGTGCCACCAGCTGAGCTACGAGGGTAAGCCGCTCAGCTACGAGGGCTACTTGGGCCACCAGCTGAGCCACCAGGGACGGCTGCTTGGCTACGAGAGCCACCGCTAGAGCTACGACGACCACCTGCAGATCTACTGGGGCCACCAGCTGAACTACGAGGGCTACAACTTGAGCTACAGCTGAACTAGGAGGGCCACCAGCGGAGCTGCGAGGGCTACCAGCAGAGCTCCGAGTGCCACCTGAGCTACGAGGGCAACCAGCTGAGCTACGACGACCACCATAACAGCTTCTACCACACGATACACGCAATGAGGTGGAAGCCGCGACAGCCAGGGGGATCGCAACCACCTACTGGGACAACTGGGACAGAGAACTCGGGTTGCGGATCCATGCCATAGAGGCCGTCTACGAGGCGGGCCGCGTCTCCTACGACGAATACAAAAAGCGCATGGCCATCACGCCCCGCCGTGTGATTGGCCTGCTTACGGCCCTGCAAGAATTACCACACGATCTTCGTGTGGCACCTCACGGTGATGGCGCGGCCGGCCATCTCAATAGGCGCGACTGGCCTGCCTGAAGCCAGCTGACTACGGACCAGCTTACTATGCCACAAAGCCTACAGCGCTCACTGGTTTGTAGAGCACCCCGCATACTGCCATACTACGTCTACAGCGCTACGGACAAGGTTCGCTGTGCACGCTGCTACTAGCAAGATGCTACGTCATAGTAGATGTTGTGAACGGCCTGGTCGATCTTCCTCCTTGTCGTCATTGTCAGTGCATGGTGTCCCTCCCTCCCAGCGTCCTCCTTGTCGTCATTCTTGTGTGTCTTTTTTTTGTGTGTGTGTTTTTGTATGTTTTTTGTTTATGTGTGTGCTTTTTGTTTGTGTGTTTGTGTGTGTGTGTGTGTGTGTGTGTTTTTGTGTTGTTGTGTTTTTGTGTGCTTTTTTTGTTGTGTTGTTTTTTCCCCCCCCTCCGGAAAGGGTCCAAACTCTGGCGCGGGCTCGGCGGCTCCGTGGGCAGCGTGCGGGCCGCGCGGCCGCGCGGCCGCGGGCCATCGGAGTCACGGGAGCGCTGCTCGGCGGTCCGAAAAAGAGGAGGAGGAGGAGGAAAAGGAGGAGGAGGAGGAGGAAAAGAAAAGAGGAGGAAGAGGAGGAGGAAAAGAGGAGGAAAAGGGGGGGGCCGCTCAGCTGTCAACAAAAGAGGAGGAAAAGGAGGAGGAGGAAGAAATGCGTCGGAAGGAGAAGGCAACACATCATGTAACGACGGCGACAGCGACGGAAAACGGCAACAAGGAGATATCGCTGTTGTTACTTACTTTCCTCTCGCTGTGATTCGGCCTGCATGCCGAAATGGGAGGGCCAAGGTGCAGGCGCGAACGCCCATGCAGTCCTGTGTGAATACCTGTCTGTATGTATGCATGCGTGTATGTATGCATGCATGCATGTGTATGTATAGCTATATATGTATATGCATGTATGTGTATATATATATATATAGATGCATGTACGTACGTGTATTTAGGTGTATGTATGTAATACATGCGGGCCTGAATTCTCGACGCCGGCGCTTCTCCTGTAAACGAGAGCGGGGGAACACGAAGGTCTGGCGCCCATGCGGGGCCCTGGAACCCGGGCGTTTCCCCCCAAACGCCGACCATGGCATCCCCTTTATGTGATATGGATCGAATGAAGTTTCGGCCCGCGCCTACTTACTTCATATATGTATGCAGATGTACATAATGTATACATGCTCGTAGGCATTTGTGTGTGACCATGTCTGTGTGTATATAAATATACATACATATGTTTGTGCGTACATATGTAGGTATGTGTATGTATGTATGTATGTATGTATGTATGCATGAGTGTATGCATGTTTGCGTCCGTATCTACGCATGTATGCATGCATGCTCCTATGCATGTACAAGTATGTCTGTATGGGTATGCATGTGTATGCGTATGGATGTCTGAATGAATGCATGTATATTCGTCTGTGTGTGCGCACATGTATGTATAGATGTATGTACATGCATGCATGTGCGTATGCATGTTTGTAGATATGTGTGTGTGTCTGTATGTGTGTATGTATGTCTATGGTTGCATGCATCTATGTTAAAGTGTCTGTATGTCTGTACGTGTGTATACATGTATGCGTGTATGTCGATGTGTATGCAGTGTGTGAATGCACAATGTATATACGTACGTACGCACGTATGTCTGCAGGTACGTATGTATGTCTGCAGGTATTCATGTATGTCTGTATGTCTGCCAGTATGTATGTATATGTGTGTGTGTGTGTCTGTATGTATGTCTGTCTGTCTGTTTGTGTCTGTCTGCCTGCCTGCCTGCCTGTATATATGCATGCATGCATGCATGTATGTATATGTATACGTGCGTGTGCAATTGCTCTATGTTTCGCGGGCCGAGGCTGCAGAAGCGCCCCGCCGATTTAACCTGGTCCAAGGCCTAATCCCGATCTCGATACACGTGACATGATCCATCCCGCCGCGCGGAGCACCCCGCTGACCCACGGCCAGGCCGCCCGATCCGGATCGACCACCGAACGGATCAACGATCGGATAGAGTTCTAGTGAAGGCACCAAGCCCCCGCAGCATTCGGGCCGTGGCCCATACCCCTCACGTCGTGAAAATATCACAACGTATCACGATGTACATGTTCCGTGTTTGTTTTTTTTGCGATTTTCGGCCTGGGGCTTCCTCGCCAGGCCCCCAGGGCCGAGATAAAAACAGTTCAGGATGAAAAGCTGGTCCTGGGGATCGGCTCGTGACCTCTGGGGGTCCAGTTTATGACAGAAACCACGACGTCGGGGGTCTGAACATCTGCCCAAACTGGGGCACAGTCCAGCAATCTGGGAACTCCCCTCGAGCCCTTGGACGCGTGTCTGGGTTTCTGCTCTCCTGGGGCGCCGAACCGAGAGCCCCGGCTTCCTCCTCCTCCTCCTCTTCTTCCTCCTCCTCGTCCTCCCCCTCGTCGTCGAGCCCCGCCCCCGTAAGGCGAAGGCCATCTTGCTCCCTTTCCGGACCTCCTCGCTCTCGACGCCCACATCATCGGGGCTCAACGGCCTCGGAGAAGTCCCCTGCTCTGGCCCTGGGTTGGGCAGCAGCGGCGAGGCCTCCGGGGAGCTCATCCCCAGGCGCTGCCGGTGGGCGTGCTCCCTGAGGGTGTGGCCGCGGACGCCCAGAGGGCCTTGAGCCAAGGCAGCATCGCTGCGCCAAAGGAAGAGAGGATGACCCACGGAAGTTCCGACATGCGATACCGAGGGCCTTGAGCCAGGGCGCAAAGCAAGATAACCCGCTATCCCAAGCCTGCGGAACATGAACAGAAGCTTGGAGCCGCAGAGCTCGCCGTCGCGGGGCCCGAGGGATCACAAAACCGTCCGTGCTGAGGTGCCCTGTGGTAACAGTTTGTCACGCCGTCAGGACAACATTCTGCATACACCGTGCGAGATGAACGAGTGTGGCCTCTCCAGACCTCCTTGAGGATCCTCTGGGGGTCCTTTTGGGCTGGGGCCTCCTTGGGCTGTTCTGGGGCCCTTTTGACCTCGTCTTGGGCGGCTCGGGGCCACCTCCTCCTCCTCCTCCTGCGGTGTGCGCCTGGCGCGGGGAGGTTCGACGAGGTCGAAAGGAGGTCCGACGAGGACGGGGAGGAACAGGAGGAGGAGGAGGACGAGGAGGAGGAGGAGGAGGAGGAGGAGGAGGAGCAGGGAGGAGGAGGGCACTTGTGGGGAGTTCTTCGGGCCCTCTTAGGGCTTGTTGGGTGGCACGTGGGGCCCCGTCGGCCCGTCCTGGCGCCCTCTTTGGCCGTCCTGGGGCCTCTTGAGCCGCCTTAGGGCCCTCGTGGCGGCCTTGTCGACTGCTTTTGTTGAGGGGGAGGGGGGCCCTTAGATCGTCCTGGGCCGTGGGAGGCCTGAAGAAGTGAGGTCCGTAAGAACCAGCACAAAAAGTAGCGGGGAAACGAGATCTGTGGCCTCGTGCAGACTTCTTGAAAATCATCAGCAGGGCCTGTAGGGCTGTCTTGCGGCCCTCTTGGACTGCTCCGGCGCCATCATAAGTCGCATTGAAACGCTTTGGAGCGGCTTTGGCCTCTCTTGGGGCGCTTCTCTCTTGGAGACCTCTCGGCCCTCTCGGGGGCCTTCTGGGGCCGGGCGTGACCCGTCCCGGCTGTATTTTCGGGTAGTCTCGGAGCTGTCCCAAGGTCGTCTGGAACTCATCAGAAGGTGCCGAATTGGGTGACGCTCCTCCAGAAGGGTCCTTGCAATTCGGTAGGGTATATGTTTATACATATATATATATAAATATTCATATATATATATATATATATAAAGATATATATATATATATGTATTCATATATACACATGTCTATATATATATGTGTGTGTTGCATGTCTAACTGTATCTAAACATATGCGTATACATATATGTATATGTAGACGTGTGTATGTATATATATATATGTGTGCATGTGTATGTGTATGTGTATGTGTATGTGTATGTGTATGTGTACGTGTACTCGTACGTGTACGTGTATGTGTATGTGTATGTGTATGTGTACGTGTATGTACGTATGTATGTATGCATGCATGCATGTATGTATGTAATGTATACAAAACTGTTTAAACTATTATTTTGGGGAGACAGTTAAACAAATGGTTTTCCCCAGCGCTGTAGTGCGCCTATAGAAAACAAAAGGGAGGCGGGGCAAACTGGATCGCTGGAGACGTCCCCACGACCGCCCTGGCGCCCTGCGTGCAGGGGCAGATTCCTGCGCACCCCCTCTTGGCGTGAGGCCACGCCTGCCACGCCCTGCGACCCCAGCGTGGATAGAGACTGCGCTCAGGGACCACTCCCTGCGCACCGCGCACCCTGTCTGGGTTGCGAACAAGCCACACCTGACACGCCCGAGCCTGGCGTGGAAAGAGACCGCACTTGGGGACCATCCCTTGCGCACGCCCTCTGGTGCCGAGAGGGCCACAAGTGCTTTAAGATGGCCTCCAAGATGGCGCAATATGGTCCAAGTTGGCTGAAGATGGCCTCATCAGACCGGCGACATGTGATGAAACTATTATGCAACTAACGTTTGTTTTCGGAGGCGGGGAGTCGAGGCGGAGGGGAGCGGAGGCAGAGTGGAACAACAGGACAGGAGAGGGGCTAGACCAGGTTACGACGAAGGCCAGATCGCCCTCCAGGCCAGAAAGGCCCTCAGCATGCCGCTCAGTTCGAGGCCGCACCAAGGCTACACCAGTTTACAGCGAAGGTCGCACCGCCCTCTGGGCCAAAATTGCGGGGCTACACCAGGATACGATGAAGGCCGTCCCCCCTCTGGGCCACGCAAGCGGGGCTACACCAGGTTGCAACGAGGGCCGGCGCGCCCTCCAGGCTAGACATAAGGGACTACACCAAGCTACAATGTCCTGAAGGAGTCTCAAGTGATTCGTAACCATTGTATTTATTTTGTAGCAAGTCCTATGCGGCGGCCTGCGGCTGTGATACACACACGTATATATATATATATATATATATATATATGTATAGGTTTGCTGCGTCGTCTTCAGAATCCAGCGTTCTACTTCAGCTGAAGACAATTGCGAACGAGAACGCAGTCAAGCACGTGAAGCATCTAGCACATGTGGCTGCGCAATCTCGCAGGCACTTGCAAGCAACCGAACAACCTTGCAAACACACGCTCAAGCAAACAACCGGCAACCAAAGGAGCTGGTCGAAGAAATACCGCGCGTGGACGACTCGAGTGCGTCGGCACATGGCATGCACGTGGCATGCGCTCGAGCGGTGTCGGCGGCTGGAGCTCTCGCGCTGGCTGCTGCTTGGTGCGCCCGATCCGCCCGCGGGGACCCCCTGGGCTGGTCCCGAGCAAGGCGAAACGCACCAACACCCAACTCGCCATCGCTCGGACGTCCACTTCCCGTGCATTTTTCGGTTTCGTGCTCTTTTGCTCGATGGTCCAGGATCGTCCTCGATGGTCCTCGCCGAGGGAGAAAAAAACACACGTCCGAGCGATGCCAGGCCAAATGCCGAGGAGACGGCGGCACCCTGGCTCAGCGCGAGGCCCCCCGCGACCGTCCCCGCCGCGCGCGGGCCTCCGAAGATGGCGCCCAGGGTCACGGCCGGCGTGTCGTCGACCACGTGGAGGACTTCGTGGCCCTCCGGCGGCGCGCGGCGCTCTCTTCCGCAGCGGCTCGCGCGCTGCTTTCGAGACCCCAGGCCCGCGTGGTGACGGACCGCGTGGTGGAGGGAGGAGGGAGGAGGGAGGAGGGAGGAGGGAGGAAGGAGGAGGGAGGAGGGAGGACCTCGGAATCCCCAGCGACCTCGCCGCGCGGTCCGTCGCCACACGGCTCTGGGACCCCTGGCGGCCCCCTGTCGTCCGAGGCACCCTCGGGGGAGAAATCCGAGTCCCAAAGCTGCGCGGCGACCCCGAGCTCCCACGAAGTCACCACGCGGTTTGGGCACCGCACCGTTTGGGTGCCCTCGAGCTGCTGCAGGAGACTACGCTGAATGGGGGGGAGCCTGAGGAGGAGCAACGAAGAAAACGAGAAGGATCGGAAGAGGATGCGAGGAACGACGATCAACCTGGATGGTGAGAACTGTCATGCTCCTGGCGTGAAGGCGCAAGAAGCTTCTGAGACCATGCACGCGTCAACCTCTGATAATGATCATGCTGATGATGTTGATGATTGTGGTGGTGATGGTGATGGTGATGGATGATGATGATGCTGATGATGGTGGTGGTGGTAGTGATGGTGGTGATGATTATGACGATGACGATGACAATAATGATGCCCGTACCAGCAGGATGATGATGACGATGATGATGCTGATGATGATGCTGATGATGATGATGATGGTGATAGCGATGATGATGCTGAATCTGATGATGATGCTGCTGCCGATGATGATGGCGACGATGGTGATGATAAGAAAGAATGCAACAACCAACACGGTCAGATCCTTGAGCGCGGTATTAGTTGCCGCGGCCACTTGCTCCCGAAGAACTCACTAGACCTGATCGTCACGAACTAGCTTCAACGACTACTTGGCGCGTGGAGCCCTTCACTCCATAGAAGCATCAGCGGTGTCGGCAATGCAACTTCGTACGAACTTTTGAAACCTCTCTCCTCTTTGCGGGGTGCAGTGAGAGCAAACCGAGATAACCTTGACCTCGGAACGATCAGCCGCCCAGTTGCTACACATGTCACATTCATGCGTATGGCAGCTAGCATTGGTACACACTCTGCGCTTCGACTCAGCCTGACTCGATGCGAACTCAGCGCCCGTAGTGTTCCACGGCGGGACATCTGACCACTCAGATCAAGGAGCTCACTGACGACATCATCGAAGGGGAGCGCCTCGAAAAACTCTGTGCAGAAAAACGTGGACTAGCCGCTCCATGACCGTCGGGAGCGCAATTGCGGGAAGAAGCAGGAACAGGCTCGAAGATCACGGCGCTGGATCGAGCTGATGCGTACATCCATCGACGAGAGCTGCGTGCCTCAATACCATGTTGTCGCAACGGAGAAATCGACACTGTATAAGACAGCGTGGAGATTCCAATCTTCCCGTGGCTCACTCAGGTTGGCGTGACAACCGAACATGCGCAGTTCAGAGTATCGAAAGACACTCTTGCGCTCATGCCCTGCATCAGCAATCACAACACGAACCTTGTAATCATACCCTCCAGCGTCTGATGAGACTCGCCCTGTGCACATGGGTTTGATCTGGGAGATCCTTCCAACCGGGCAACGACGTGCACCCTCATGGCCTTTCGCATAGCATCATGTGCACATGCTGCGGAGCCTACATTACGGCCTGCGAAAGGAAAGCCAACAAAAACATAACACCGCAATGAAAACCATCCAAATCCAGTCCAGAAATATACCGGTCTTCCCCTTCCTGCCCCACTTCCCCACAAGGAGCATCTTGCATAAGAAGGTCCTGCTCGTGCCAAACAACCATATCTTCATCCCCACGCCGACTTCCACCGGCCGCAACGCAGCCCAAGGCGCGGAGCACAGAAGGCACCCGACAGAGACCAGCAGGGCGCCAGGGAGGCCCCGCGGAGACCCAACGGGATTCCCCCACACGAATCCGCAGCCCCGCTTTGGGAGCGCCCACGGGCGTGAACCCACTAGCAAGAAGGCCAGCAGGCAATGAGGCAACAAGTGGCAAAATGCACCACATCCCCGCTCCTCAAATTTCCCTGCCCCCCAAATTGCCGCGCAATCTAAGGGCGACGGAAATTTACCGTCGCGGCATTCAGCTGCCAGCGCTCCCGCGCGCACTGAGGGCGGAACGGGTCGTGCAGCTGGCGGGCCCTGACCTGGGAGGTCCAGAACGGCCCTGTGGGACAAGCAGCTGCGCGAAGCGACTGCGAAGATATTTGGGCCCAGTGCGAGCGGGAGCTTTTCACTCGCCAGCTTCGCACGACTCAGAGTGGTCAACAAGAAACTCCGTCGCCGCTATGGCTCCCCTGGCGCGAGCGGAAGCGCATGCAAAAGCGGTCAATCCGCGCCAGCCGCCTGAATAAAACAGAGCAGTCGGGCCACCTGCCTGCAGGCGCTCTGTAGCCCAGCCCCGCGGGCGCTGCGTTTGCAAAGCCGCGCGCGCTGGCAGCAATCGTGAGCACCCCCAAGCTTTCACCGCAAGTAATGCCCGAGAAAATGTTGGGCCCCTGGACGTCGCGACGCAGCCAGACCACGAAGCAAACGCCACAAAGGGCACGACCCTGCAATTTGCAGACGCAGGTTCGCGCGACCTCGACAGGCTCCGAATAACACTTTCTCTGCGTGAAAGTGATGCAAACGTGGCGGCGCCCGTCTGGTGCAACGCCGACGCGGACAGGGGCGCGCTCGGTCCCGATCTGGAGCACCTCGCCGTAGCGCAAGCAGCAATTCCTGGCGACAACCCAGGAATCCCCCAGCAATGGGAAGCCGAAGCTGACGCACCACCTGGCGAGGGCTCTCGTCTCTTCAGCCGAAGCTCGCACCCGCAGCCTCCGTTGTGCTCGCCCTGCTTTTTCCGCGCCTGGAACCACTCGAGCCGTGTCCGCCAGTGGCCCGATTGGGCACCTCAGCCACGACAGCACTGCGCGGGGATGGGACAAGTCACGGCTCAACGATGCCGAGCTGCGAGATAAACCAACAAAGCAATCCAGCGCCACCTGCGTGGGAGGCCACGGGTGGCCCCCTCCCGCAAGCACGCGCTGCCTGCCCGTAGAGGCGAACCGCCGACGCGTAGCCGGGAGCACTGGCTTTCCACCCGCAGAATTCCAGCCGAACTGCCTGCTCAGCCAGCGCCGCTGGCCCCCCAAGGGGGCCCGCAAAAGCTCTGTGCGCGGCGTCTTCGTCGGGTGCGCGCGCGGCCCACAATCATGCTTCGCCAATGCAAGAAACGCTTTTGCGAAAGCCTCTGGGTCTGGAACCTGCCCAGAAGCACGCGCCACAGCGCGCAGCCGAAGCGCTGCCTCAGCTGTCGCTCTGGTCTCAGGCGCTGCAGGCGGTGGGCGCGGGACACCTGCCCCACTAATACTCTGGGGCACTTCGACTCGCACTGCAGGGCTTCATAAGTCAATCAGCGCACGAACGAACGACTCGGGAACGGTAGCCAAAGGTGCCCAAATAAGCGTTGCTTCCTGCGCAGAAATACCACGGACATCATCACTGTTCAAAACGCCTGCCTCCTGAAGCCGGCCGCGCAGCGATGCCGCGTCCACGTCGGCCCTGGAAACAGCGGCCTCTCGCTCCAGCAAGAGACGCAAGCAAAGCAACACATCAGCAAAAACAATATAACACACAAAAAGGACTAGACAGAAAAAAGAGAGCAAATAAAAATAGACGAAAGTCCAAACAGTAACCAAACAAAACCAAAAAAATAAGAACATACAATGACAATACACCGACAAACAGAACAGCAAACAGCATAAATAAAGACACATAAAAACAGCTAAAATTGAGCGAAACCCACGAAAAAGAACAACAGAAGATCGGAAAGCAAAAACCAAAAACACCACAAGCAAGTGCAAAAATCAACAAACAGCAAAAACACCAACAGGTAACAAAAAATAAACAATACATCAAGGAACAACAAAAAAATAGAGCCAGCAGCAAACACAACAAAAAAACAAAGCATAAAAAAGGAAGCAAAATTAAAACAAAACAAAAAGCGCGGAGCACACCTGCAACGGAGCCTCCGAGAGCGCGCCCGAACGGCGCCCGCTGCAGCAATTGACCTCCCAGCGGCGCTGGCCCGGCCCTACTCGGGAAATCTGAGCACGCTGGGCCAAGCTGCTACAGAATCGACGCGCGGCGGCGACGCCGACGGACAGGCAGCGCGATGGCGACGACCCATGACTCGCATCAAACTGCACACCAAGCGCGAGATGCACGGACTGGACGCCGAAATGGCAAAACCACAGCGACCACGTCCCTGGGCCCCAAAGAGGAACGCGCCGCAAACCAAGCCCCCGGGCGGGATCCGCCCAAATCGGCGCTGAAACGCAGCCAATGCCCAAACCATAACCCGGACACGGCCGCGCCTAAACCAGCGAACTGCCTTTGAGCCGCACCGCTACAGTCAAGAACAGAAGACGCCACCATAGGGCAGAGACGACGAGAGGACGCAGATAGAGCACGTGCTTTTTCCCGGGCGCCCATTTTCTGATTCGCAGCCTCACTGCGGCCGCGGCGCATCGCGGGGGGCCACCCGTGCCGCGCGGCGGAAACCTGCGGCGCGCATCGCTTCCAGCGCTGCGGCCTTGCCTTCAGGCCTGGTCGGCGCGACTGCCACGTTGGGGTGGCTGGGCACGAAAGAACTATAGAGAAGCACGCCATCGCGGGCGATTCGAGGCCACAGGTCGCCTATCAGATCGTTCCAATCAGACTGCCTGGGCGACCCTCGGATCAAAGTGCCGAGGGCCACAGTGTTGCCCACAAAAAGCAACGCCTCGAGCTCGCCCCAGTTCTGGCTGAGAAGGAAATTGATCGCGCAAATTGCAGCGAGCAGTTCCCACGTGGCCACCTGACTCCTGCGGTGGCGGGCCCATTTCCACGCCGGTTCGGGCACGGTGGCAGCCGACAACAGGCGCGCGCCAGGAAGGCATAGGGCCCACGACGCATTGCCACTTTCTGTGGCGTCCGAGTACACAACGCAGCGAACGCGAGCCGCTGGCCTCGCGCACAGCACATTCCGGGACGGAAAGCATTCGAGAAGGCGAAGCCACCACTGCAGCGCGCGAGAAACACGGCCGGAAAGCTTGGAGCCGCGCTCCGAGGCGCGCTTGAAAAGAGGAGCCAGGTGCACTCTGGCCGCGCGACCAAACACTGCTGACGACACCCAGCTAAGTCGGCCGGCCAATTTCTTGGCTTCAGCTGGGAACATCGCGCCCTGGCCTAAAATGGCGCGAATTTGCGCACTCCACCGTGCAAGCTTTTCCGGGCCAATCGACATGCGCACGGCGCAGCAGCCCTGAACAATCTCGCAATCCACTCCCAGAATTTGCGCAGAGGTGGCGCTAGACACCCGCTTGGAAGCGTCCAGCTCCCACCCGAGCAAGCCCGCGACAACCTCGCGCGCCGCGTCGCTGGCGCCTGCTGGCGTGCCCAAACGTGGCGCCCGTGCCATCACCGGGTCGGCTCCAAATCAAGTCGCCCACGAAGCGGAGAAACAACGTGAAACAACCTGGCCAGAAAGGCGCGGACAGCCGCGCCAAATCTTTCCCAGTTGTAAACAGATTCGGCTGCGCCAAAGGGGCACGCCAAAAGCTGAAGCCCTTGACCACGCGACTCGGCTGCAGCCCAGGTAACAACAGCAAACTGCAAGTGCGAGCTCGCGAGTGGGAGCGTTTTGAAATCATTCACGAAATCCTCCTTGCGAAGCGCGGCTCCGCCAGCGCCTGCGAGAATCGCTGTGCCAAGGACAGCTACAAACTGATCTAAACTGTCGTGCTGGACAGCTTCCCCTACGGAGGCAGCTGCATTTATATGCGACGCCGTGAAATCGCCGATGCAGCGGACTTTCCTTGAGGCGGCTTTCCAGCCCTCGTCGACCAGAAACCTAGCAGTGAGGACGCACGTGTCACGCAGAGGGCGCCACATAGCGTGACCATCGGCGACCTCCTTTTTGGCATTTCTCATGACAAACTGCCTGGACCAACTGCTCCACAGTGGCAGGCCGCCGCACGCGGCGCAGCGTTTCAGAGTTGAGAAAGCGCGCCCGAAAGGAGTGCTCGGGAGCACACCGCTGCGTGGGATTTGGCCCAGAAATGGGAAACCGTTCTGTAGGTCCCCAACGAGCCGGGCGTCAGGCCAGCCAATTGCCTCGAGCATCTCGGCCAGCACAAGCAGATTCTTCCGCGGACGCCCTGGACGTGCGCGGGCAACCCCGCAAACCTGCGCGCCCAAAGCGGGTCCAGCACACGCTTGCGCTGGCGCCAGTGCTCGAGGCTCTCAGCGCGGGCCTCGGCCAAGCTGTGCCCATTCAGGCAAAGCGACTGGTGGAGAGGTTCCGCGATTGCAGCGGGAACCCCTGGCAGCTCGCCCAGACGCACTCCGAACGGCCTCGCGCCGCCGGCACGCACGAAAGCGCGCCAATCAACCAACCAACCAACCAGGACGAAGGAGGAAGGGACGCGGCGTGGCATCCCCATGCCGACTTCCACCGGCCGCACCGCAGGCCAAGGCGCGGAGCACAGAAGGCACCCGACAGAGACCAGCAGGGCGCCAGGGAGGCCCCGCGGAGACCCAACGGGATTCCCCCCACACGAATCCGCAGCCCCGCTTTGTGAGCGCCCACGGGCGTGAACCCACTAGCAAGAAGACCAGTACGCAATGAGGCAACAAGTGGCAAAATGTACCACATCCCCGCTCCTCAAATTTCCCTGCCCCTCAAATTGCCGCGCAATCTAGGGGCGACGAAAAAAGGCCAACAAGCTTCCCTTTCCCCCCCCGTGTCAATGGCACATGATCCGTGTCAATGTAGTTTCAATTGCCATGTTGTGCACTGCAATAAAGCAGTGCTGTGTGTGGTTTGTGGTGATTTGATTTACGTGTGCTGACGCACACGTGAACTCGCACCGACGCCGTTATGGACCAAATACCGAGGTGCCCTTGAGTCAATCAAAATTACGAGCGAATATCTTCGATTCCCCTTATGTTTCTTATGTTGTTCTGTTTGGTTCCCTACTTCGTGTGAGAGAACCTCGGTGTCTCAAGAAGAGTGCTACCGACAAGGACAACCACGGGGACAACCATCGGGACAATCATCGGGACAACCATCGGGACAATCATCGGGACAACCATCAAAACAACCAGCGGGACAACCATCGGCGGCCGCGCCCGGCTTGGGGCGGGGGGCGGGGGGGGCGGGCGACCTTTTGGGCTCCATGTGGCCTCTGCAACTGCAGGAACTCGCGCAGCTTCGCCTCGCCCGCACGCACGACACGAATCGAAACTGAAACCGATTTCCCAGTTGGGGCCGACTACGTTTGCATATTCTTGCAAATTTTGTGCGCACCTTTGGAGGGAGCCTGGTGAGTACGGGGCAGGTTACAAACATGTTGAATGGCTGTTTTCAGAACTGGCCACATGCAGATTCGGCCACGTGATCTGATAACAGCTCGGATCTTAGCCCTTGCGCGCCCAGTAAAATCACAACATCGTGCCTGACGAACACGCAGCCACATTGGATACACGATCGATCACAAGTGAACCAAATCGTCGATGACAACGATCTGGGTGATCGATGGTACGGTAAGTAGTACCGGCGCTATGTCACGAACATGTACACATCGTATCAGAGAAACCGAAAGGCACGCGACTCCAACACCGATTGAGCGGCAGGCGAGGCGGCTGAACGGGTTGGCCAAAGAAGAGTCGCTGGGCGTTGCACGCACTTGCCGTCGCTCGGACGTCCATGTCCCTTGCATTTTTCGGTTTCGTGCGTGTTTTTGTTGGCTCGATGGTCCAGGATGGCCCTCGATGGTTCTGGCCGGGAAAACATGCACACGTCCGAGCGATGCCAAGCGCAAGCAGGGGGGGCGAGGGCCTTGGCGTAGTGCGGGGCGATGCCGTGGCCCTGGTAGCCGTCGCCGGCCGTCATGGCTGCAGGCAGGCGGAGGGGCGCCTGCGGCGAGTGAGAGGCGGCGTGGGATCTCACCCCCCAGCTCTGAAGTGAGGGGCCAGAGAAGGGGAGGACGGAGAAGGGGAGGAGGGAGGAAGAGGAGGAGGAGGAGGAGGAGGAGGAGGAGGAGGAGGAGGAGGAGAGAGGGGGGAGGGGAGGGGATGGAGGGGAGGGAGGGAGGGAGGGATGAGGGAGGGAGGGAGGGAGGGAGTGGAAGGGAGGGAAGGGATGGAGAGGAGGAGGAGAGGAGGAAGGATAAATAGAGGAGGAAAGGAGGAGGAGGAGGAGGAGGAGGATGGGAGGAGGGAGGAGGGAGGAGGGAGGAGGAGGGAGGAGGAGGAGGTACCCGAGAGGAGGGGCAGAAGAGGTGGCACTGCTCCTCGCTTCCCGTGGCCCTGGCCCTGCCTCAAGCCATCTCTGGACTCGGAGCCGGCCGAGGGGGAGGACGGCGCGGGCCGCAGCGGCGGGGCGGCGGGAGGCAAGTAGGCCAACACTGAAGGGGCCTCAGGACACACAAACATATGCACACAAATAAACATATTCACCATATTTCCACATATTTTCTGGGTTTCTGTCTTCCCCCCCCCACTTCCAATATTTTCCCATATTTTCTGGGGAATCGACGATTAATTGTGTCTGTGTGTTTTTTCTCCTCCTGGAACACCCTGGCCTGTGTGGGACGACTCGGTTCTGCCATGGATGTCGGGCGCGTCGGAAGCTGACCGAGAACCAGCCTGCGTGTATGCTGTGGCACACAGGGATCGGGCAAACGGCCCCAGTTCCTCTTCTGGGGGATCCCCCCCCGACCCTTCAAACCACTGCGACACCGAAGCGAAGAGTCTCCAGAAAGAAACACACATGCTGCGCAGCGTTTAGGAACCAATTGCCAACGAAACTCTTCCACCACAGGCTTTCATCCTGTTTTTCTTACAACAAGGGGGAAACAGGGAAGGGTAAGAGGAACGCGAGTAGCAAGACAAGGGAGGTATAGCAGGAGGAGTGAAATCTGATAAGTAGGAGATATACGATGATGGCGACTGAATGAACTTGGAGCGTGGGCGCTGGTGGGGGGCTAAACATTTAAGCGCACGTGCCTTCTTCAGCGACCAAACATCAATGAGAAACCACTGCAAGGCATGTGGATACAGTTGTGGACATACTTGCGCTGCGTCTCCCTTTCTCTTTCTGGTATGTTTGTGTTTGTTGATTGTCTATGCTCCCCTCTTTCTCTGCAACTCTTTCTCCCTCTCTTCCTTCCTCCCTCCCTCCCTCCCCCTCTTCCTCTCCTTCTCTCTCCCCCTTTTTTTTTTTCTCTCTCTCTCTCTCTTTCTCTTTTGTCTCTCTCTCTCTCTTTCTCCCCCTCTCTCTCCCTCCCTCTCTGCCTTTCTTTCTATCAATAACTCTGTCTGTCTGTCCGTCTGTCTGTCTCTCTCTCTCTCTTTCTCTCTTATCCCTCCTTCTCTCTCTCTCTCTCTCTCTCGCCTGGGCTCGAGCTCCCTCGTGGAGCGGGCGTAGCCACCAGGTGCCCACCTCCAGGGGCTCGCTCTAAATCTCCACGGTCGGGCTGGCTTCGTGCCCCTGGCGCGGCACCACACAGTACTACCTCTCCTCCTCGCCTCCCCCGCCTGCCGCGCCCTGGTCCCGCATGCTGCCGCCCCTGCAGCGACCGCACGGACCAGGCCCACTGCGTCAACGCTGCGGCGTGAACGCACGCGGGCAGCGGCAACTGCCTTGGCGGCCGATTCCGCCGGTCCGGCTCGGGAGGCCTTCGGCAGGGACTACCTCACCATCCGTGTCGGCGAGTCGCCCTCCATCGATGACTTCAGCAGCATGTGCACGCCGCTCTTTGATCCCCTCTTCGCTTGCACACACCCCGTGACCCTTGTGCTGATCCACACCACCCCCACGCAGTGTCAGAGAGTGCACATACCATGCGGAATCCGAGACGACGTTCGCGTCGTCGTACGACTGAATCAGCCCCTGGAGCCCCGTCGCACAGGAGGATCACAAGAAAACGTCCACCGAGACGTGCTTCTGCACGAGCCTCGAACTGACCTCCAAACTCTCCATCCGGGGGGGTTCGAGCCTGCGGCACCGCCGGTGCGAGCCGGCACGAAACACCCCCGGTACTTAAGCACGAACCTCCCCGGTAGCCGGCACGAACCCCCCCGGTAACCAAGAACCCCTCCTGTATGCACGAACCTCCCTGGTATGCACCAACCTCCCCCCGGATGCGTGACCGCCCCCAGGACGTGCCGCAACGAGGCGGCACTGCTCTTCTGTATGCGGCCGTTCCGTCGACCTCTCCCAGGAGGCTCGGAACGTCATTCGGGGCAGGTGGCCCACCCGGGAGTTGCAGCTGCCTCCTGTTGCCACGTGCCCAGCAATGTCGACAACAGCGCTGCCACTTCCTCCTCCTCCTCCTCCTCCTCCTGGTCCTCCTCCTCCTCCTCCTTCTCCTCCTCCTCCTCCTCCTCCTCCTCCTCCTCCACCTCCTCCTCCTCCTCCTCCCACTCCACCCGCACCCCCGCCCCACCCCCACCCCCCACTCCCACCCCTCCCCGTCCCACGGAGGGAGGGCAGGGTCCAGGTCGAAGCCCACCCCAATGCGGCCTCTGCGCGAACCCCCCCCTCGGTAAAGGGACGGGGGGGGGGCTCTGAGCCGTCGGCGGCACCCGGTGCGGCCTGCACGAAACCCGCGCGGTAGCACTGGGGGGCGGCTGCGTGCCACGGGGCACCGCCGACAGGCATCCGTGTGCGCGGCTGTCGCGGCAAGGCTGCCTGCGAACTCTGCGGCTCGTCGCCGCCTTCGCTGCCAGGTCTGCCACGGCCCCCCTTGCCACTCCTCCTTGCCTCTCCTCCCTTTGTGCCCCCCCGCCTGCCTTTGGCTGGCTTTGGCACCTGCTCGCTGTAGGCCTGTGCCCCCTTCCCTTCTCGGACTGATGGGTCGGTCCCGGTTTCCTGGTTGTTCCACGCTGCTTACTCGCTCCCCCCGCCATCCAACCCCGGATGGCTCGTAGCACCCTCCACCGCACCGTAGTCTCGTCTTCCCACCGTACGCCCGGATGGCTTATGGCTGCTGGCGGCTGCGGGACCCGAAGCGGTCTCTGAGGGCTCGGGCGGGGCGTAATTAGTCGTGGGCGCGTCTGCTGAATTTCGACCTTCTCCGCCCTGTCGCTGCGCGCAGGGCCGCGACGCAACAAGTGTGTGTGTGTGTGTATGTGTGTGTGTGTGTCTGTGTGTCTGTGTGTGTATGTGTGTATGTGTGTCTGTGTGTCTGTGTGTGTGTGTGTATGTGTGTATGTGTGTCTGTGTGTCTGTGTGTATGTGTGTATGTGTGTATGTGTGTATGTGTGTATGTGTGTATGTGTGTATGTGTGTATGTGTGTGTGTGTATGTGTGTATGTGTGTATGTGTGTATGTGTGTATGTGTGTGTATGTGTGTATGTGTGTATGTGTGTGTATGTGTGTGTATGTGTTGTGTATGTGTGTGTATGTGTGTGTAGTGTGTGTAGTGTGTGTAGGTGTGTGTATGTGTGTGTATGTTGTGTTGTGTGTATGTGTGTATGTGTGTGTGGTTATGATGGTTATGGTTGTGTGTATGGTGTGTATGTGTGTGTATGTGTGTGTATGTGTGTATGTGTGTGTATGTGTGTGTATGTTGTGTATGTTTGTATGTGTGTTATGTTGTGTGTATGTGTGTGTATGTTTGTATGTGGTGTGTATGTGTGTGTATGTGTGTGTATTGTGTGTATGTGTTGTATGTGTGTGTAGTGTGTGTAGTGTGGTGTATGTGTGTGCAGGTGTGTGTATGTGTGTGTATGTGTGTGGTGTATGTGTTGTGTAATGTGTGGTGTTATGTGTTTTTATGTGTGTTATGTGTGTGTATGTGGTGTTATGTGTGTGTTTATGTGTGTATGTGTGTGTGTGTAATGTTGTGTGGTATTTGGTGTATGTTTGTGTAATGTGTGTATATGTGTTATGTGTTATGGTGTTATGTGTGTATGTGTGTATATGTGTATGTGTGTATGTGTGTATTGTGTCTGTGTGTATGTGTGTATGTGTGTATGTGTGTATGTGTGTATGTGTGTATGTGTGTATGTGTGTATGTGTGGTGTATGTGTGTATGTTAAGTGTATGTGTGTGTGTCTGTGTGTGTGTCTGTGGGTGTGTCTGTGTGTCTGTGTGTATGTGTGTGTATGTGTGTACGTGTGTATGTGTGTATGTGTGTATGTGTGTATGTGTGGTGTATGTGTGTGTATGTGTGGTGTATGTGTGTGTGTGTCTGTGTGTCTGCGTGTGTATGTATGTGTGTATGTGTGTATGTGTGTATGTGTGTGGTGTATGTGTATATGTGTGGTGTATGTGTGCGTGTGTGTCTGTGTGTGTGTGTCTGTGTGTCTGTGTGTATGTGTGTGTATGTGTGTATGTGTGTATGTGTGTATGTGTGTATGTGTATGTGTGGTGTATGTGTGTGTATGTGGTGTGTGTATGTATGTGTGTATGTGTGTATGTGTGTATGTGTGTATGTGTGTGTGGTGTATGTGTGTATGTGTGGTGTATGTATATATGTTTGTGTGTATGTGGTGTATAGTGGGTGTATCATGTGTGTGTCTGTGTGTGTGTCTGTGTGTGTGTGGCTGTGTGTGGTGCTTATGAGTGTGAGTGTGTGTGTATGTGTCTGGTGTGTGTCTGTGGGTGTATGTTGTGTGTGTGGAATGTGTGTATGTGTGTGTGTGTGTGTTTCTGTGTGTGTGTGTCTGTGTCTGTGTCTGTGTCTGTGTCTGTGTCTGTGTCTGTGTCTGTGTCTGTGTCTGTGTGTGTGTCTGTGTGTGTGTCTGTGTGTGTCTGTGTGTGTCTGTGTGTGTCTGTGTGTGTCTGTGTGTGTCTGTGTGTGTCTGTGTGTGTCTCTGTGTCTGTGTGTGTGTGTGTCTGTGTGTGTGTCTCTGTGTGTCTCTGTGTGTCTGTGTGTGTCTGTGTGTCTCTGTGTGCCTCTGTGTGGTTTTGTGTGTCTCTGTGTGTCTCTGTGTGTCTCTGTGTGTCTCTGTGTGTCTCTGTGTGTCTCTCTGTGTCTCTGTGTGTCTCTGTGTGTCTCTGTGTGTCTCGGTGTGTCTCTGTGTGTTTCTGTGTGTCTCTGTGTGTCACTGTGTGTCTCTGTGTGTGTCTCTGTGTGTCTCTGTGTGTCTCTGTGTGTCTCTGTGTGTTTCTGTGTGTCTCTGTGTGTCTCTGAGTGTCTCTGTGTGTGTGTGTCTCTCTGTGTCTCTGTGTGTGTCTCTGTGTGTGTCTCTGTGTGTCTCCGTGTGTCTCTGTGTGTCTCTGTGTGGTTCTGTGTGTCGCTGTGTCTCTCTGTGTCTCTCTGTGTGTCTCTGTGTCTCTCTGTGTGTCTCTCTGTGTGTCTCTGTGTGTCTCTGTGTCTCTGTGTGTCTCTGTGGGTCTCTGTGGGTCTCTGTGTGTCTCTGTGTGTCCCTGTGTGTCTCTGTGTGTCTGTGTGTCTCTGCGTGTCTCTGTGTGTCTCTGTGTGTCTCTGTGTGTCTCTGTGTGTGTCTGTGTGTGTGTCTCTCTGTGTGTCTCTGTGTGTCTCTGTGTCTCTGTGTGTCTGTGTCTCTGTGTTTCTGTTTGTTTCTGTGTGTCTCTGTGTGCCTCTGTGTGTCTCTGTGTGTCTCTGGTGTGTCTCTGTGTGTCTCTGTATGTCTCTGTGTGTCTCTGTGTGTCTCTGTGTGTCTCTGTGTGTCTCTGTGTGTCTCTGTGGGTCTCTGTGGGTCTCTGTGGGTCTCTGTGGGTCTGTGTGTCTGTGTGCGTGTGTGTGTCTGTGTGTGTCTGTGTGTGGAAGTAACTGTGTGTGTCTGTGTGTGTCTGTGTGTGTGACTGTGTGTGTGTCTGTGTGTGTGTCTGTGTGTGTCTCTGTGTGTGTCTCTGTGTGTGTCTCTGCGTGTGTCTCTGCGTGTGTCTCTGTGTGTGTCTCTGTGTGTGTGTCTCTGTTTGTGTCTCTGTGTGTGTGTCTCTGTGTGTGTGTGTCTCTGTGTGTGTCTCTGTGTGTGTCTCTGTGTGTGTCTCTGTGTGTCTCTGTGTGTCTCTGTGTGTCTCTGTGTGTCTCTGTGTGTCTCTGTGTATCTCTGTGTGTCTCTGTGTGTCTCTGTGTGTCTCTGTGTGTCTCTGTGTGGTTCTGTGTCTCTGTGTGTTTCTGTGTGTCTCTGTGTGCTTATTTGTGTCTCTGTGTATCTCTCAGTGTCTCTGTGTGTCTGTGTGTCTCTGTGTGTCTCTGTGTGTCTCTGTGTCTATCTGTGTCTCTGTGTGTCTCTCTGTGCCTCTCTGTGTCTCTCTGTGTCTCTCTGTGTCTCTCTGTGTCTCTCTGTGTCTCTCTGAGTCTCTCTGTGTCTCTTTGTGTCTCTGTGTGTCTCTGTGTGTCTCTGTGTGTCTCTCTGTGTCTCTCTGTGTCTCCCTGTGTCTCTCTGTATCTCTTTGTGTCTCTCTGTGTCTCTGTGTGTCTCTGTGTGTCTTTGTGTCTGTGTCTCTCTGTCTCTGAGTGTCTGTGTATTTGTGTCTCTGTGTGTCTGTGTGTCTGTGTGTCTGTGTGGCTGTGTGTCTGTCTGTGTGTGTCTGTCTGTGTGTGTGTGTCTGTGTGTGTGTCTGTGTCGGTGTGTGTGTGCCTGTGTGTGTGTGTGTCTGTGTGTGTGTGTGTCTGTGTGTGTGTGTCTGTGTGTGTGTCTCTGTGTGTGTGTCTGTGTCTGTGTGTGTGTCTGTGTGTGTCTGTGTGTGTGTGTGTCTGTGTGTGTGTGTGTCTCTGTGTGTGTGTCTGTGTGTGTGTCTGTGTGAGTGTGTGTCTGTGTGTGTGTCTGTGTGTGTGTCGTCTGTGTGGTCTGTGTCTGATGTGTGTCTGTGTGTGTGTCTGTGGTGTGGCATGTGCGGTGTCTGTGGGTGTGTCTGTGTGTGCGTGTCTGTGTGTGTGTCTGTGTGTGGTGTCTGGGGTGTGTGCATGGTGTGTGTGTGTGTGTTGTGTGTGTGTATGTGTGTTGTGTCTGGTGTGTCTGTGTGTGTGTCTGTGTGTGTGGTGTCTGGTGTGTGTGTCTGGGTGTGTGTCTGTGTGTGTGTCTGTGGTGTGTGTTGTGTCTGTGTGTGTGCCGTGTGTGTAATGTGTGTGTGCCTGTGTGTCGTGTGTGTTGCCTGGTGTCTGTTTGTGTCTGTGTGTGTGTCTGTGTGTGTGTGTCTGTGTGTGCGTCGTGGTGTGCATCTGTGTGTGTGTGTGTGTCTCTGTGTCTGTGTCTCTGTTGATGTCTGTGTGGGGTGTTGTGTGTGTGTGTCTCTGGTGGTGTCTGTGTGTGTGGTCCTGTGTGGTGTACTGTGTGTGTGTGTCTGTGTGTGTGTCTGTGTGTGTATCTGTGCGTGTGTGTCTGTGTGTGTGGCTGTGTGTGTGTCTGTGTGTGTGTGTGTGTCTGTGTGTGTGCCTGTGTGTGTGTCTGTGTGTCTGTGTGTGTGTGTCTGTGTGTTTGTCTGTGTGTGTGTGTCTGTGTGTGTGTCTGTGCGTGTGTCTGTGTGTGTGTCTGTGTGTGTGTGCCTTTGTGAGTGTGTGTCTGTGTGTGTGTCTGTGTGTGTGTGTGTCTGTGTGTGTGTGTGTGTGTCTGTGTGTCTGTTTGTGTGTGTGTGCCTGTGTGTGTGTGTCTGTGTGTGTGTGTCTGTGTGTGTGTGTGTCTGTGTGAGTGTGTGTCTGTGTGTGTCTGTGTGTGTGTGTCTGTGTGTGTGTCTGTGTGTGTCTGTGTGGGTGTGGGTCTGGGTGTGGGTGTGGGTCAAGCTAGCCAGCTCGAGCGAGTCAAGCATGGCATGCCCATTCCTACCCGCCCTCCCACAACATAGGAAACAGAGATGGCACAACTGGGGGTTGCGCTGGCATTTCAGTGCGAGTGGAGGATACCCCAGGACACCGCATTGACGTCCGCGCGGGATGTGCGCCGCGTCTTATTCCCGCCACGCATTTCGCATCGTCGACGACAAGACTGGCTATGCTGAAGTGCACAACGGACACGTTCCGCCCTCCCACAACATAAACAATACTGGCGCAACTGGGTGCTGGCGCGTAGTGGTAGTAGTAGCAGCAGTAGTAGTAGTAGTAGTAGTAGTAGTAGTAGTAGTCGTAGTAGTAGTAGTAATAATAGTAGTAGTAGTCGTAGTAGTAATAGTAGTAGTAATAGTAGTAGTAGTAGTAGTAGTAGTAGTAGTAGTAGTAGTAGTGGTAGTAGTAGTAGTAGTAGTAGTCGTAGTAGTCGTAGTAGTCGTAGTAGCAGTAGTAGCAGTAGTAGCAGTAGTAGTAGTAGTAGTAGTAGTAGTAGTAGTAGTAGTAGTAGTAGTTGCGGTTGTAGTAGTTGTAGTAGTTGATGTAGTTGTACTAGTAGTGGTACTGGTAGTGGTAGTAGTAGTAGCAGCAGCAGCAGTAGTAGTTGTTGTAGTAGTAGTACTAGTAGTGGTAGTAGTAGTAGTAGTAGTAGTAGTAGTAGTAGTAGTAGTAGTAGTAGTCGTAGTAGTAGTAGTAGTAGTAGTCGTAAAAAAATGGGGATACGAATAGGTAATAATACCAGTAGTACGAGTAATAATAGAGTAGTATAAGCAGAAGTACTACAGGTAGTACAAGTAGTCGTACGATTAGTGGTACAGAGTAGTAGCACTATGGAAGTAGAAGTACGAGTAATACATGTACGACTGCCAAACTAGTAGTAATGCCATTGATAGTACAATTTGCAGAACAAGTGGTAGCAGGAACAGCAATAGTAGTAGTACTCGTGCTAATAGTAGTAGTAGTAGTGGGTGTGGGTGTGGGTGTGGGTCAAGCTAGCCAGCTCGAGCGAGTCAAGCATGGCATGCCCATTCCTACCCGCCCTCCCACAACATAGGAAACAGAGATGGCACAACTGGGGGTTGCGCTGGCATTTCAGTGCGAGTGGAGGATACCCCAGGACACCGCATTGACGTCCGCGCGGGATGTGCGCCGCGCCCCGCTCCTGCCACGCATTTCGCATCGTCGACCACAAGGCATGCTATAATGAAAGGAAAAACGGCAATTCTGTATTGTTTTTTTTTTCAGTCAGGGTGGGAGGGCCCGCAGCCCGCATGGACGTCCGCGCGCGATGTGCGCCGCGTCCAATTCCTGCCGCATGTTTCGCGCACCGTCGGCGACAAGGCAGGCCATGCTGAGAGGAAAAAGCGGAGACTTTGTATTGATTTTTTCAGTCAGGATGGGCGGGCCCGGATATGATTTTGTATTGATTGTTTACAGTCAGGATGGGCGGGCCCAAATTGACTGCCGCGCGCGATGCGCGCCGCGTCCCATTCCTGCCGCGCTTTTCGCATCGCCGACGACAAAAACGATGTTGAGAAGAAAAACTGCCATTTTGTATTGATTTTTTACGGTCCCGATGGGACGTCCCGGATCGGGTTGTTATCGACCGGAATACGAAGTAGGTGGGGGGTATATCATAATAAGGAACAAGGATGTGGGTGTGGGTGTGGGTGTGGGTCAAGGTAGCCAGTTCGAGCGACTCAAGCATGGCATGCCCATTCCCACCCGCCCTTCCACAACATAAGAAACAGTGATGGCACAACTTGGGGCTGCGCGGGCATTTCAGTGCGAGTGGGGGATACCTCAGGACACCGCATTGACGTCCGCGCGGGATGTGCGCCGCGTCCCATTCCCGCCACGCATTTCGCATCGTCGACGATAAGGTGGCCACGTGGAAAGGAACAACGGACACGTTCCGCCTTCCCACAACATAAGAAACAATACTAGCGCAACTGGATGCTGGCGCGTCGTAGTAGTAGTAGTAGTAGTAGTAGTAGTAGTAGTAGTAGTAGTAGTAGTAGTAATAGTAGTAGTTAGTAGTAGTAGTAGTAGTAGTAGTAGTAGTAGTAGTAGTAGTAGTAGTAGTAGTAGTAGTAGTAGTAGTAGTAGTAGTAGTAGTAGTAGTAGTAGTAGTAGTAG